>JAQFVV010006370.1:2245000-2650560 GCA_028023455.1 Epiperipatus broadwayi | reverse complement strand
CCATATGCTTTTTAATACGAATGCTAGTCCACGTAAAGCTTTGCAATAAATAAACATAAATACTTGGGTTCTTTTATAGTTTATTATATCATTGAGACTCTTATTACTGACAAATGATCATTTAAAAACGTTAAGTAAATATATTCAATCATGTCATTATCTGGTAAATCTGTTTACAAGTTTAATAATTAATTTATACTGTATACTAGAATCAACTAGCAAAGCCACAATGATGAAAAAGGTAAATGGGATTTTATTGTACCCCACTCATCATAAACTACCAAAGACGAAAAGCATTCAAATGTTTTCTCAAAAAATATTTATAAACTCTTATATCATGTTGACGATAATATGTAATTCAAGGTATGCTCTTCAATATATGCTCTTCAATGTATGCTCTTTAATGTATGCTCTATCCAAAATTTATGATTTCTGATTTTATGAATGACACATAGCAACGGCACAATAAGTTTAATTATAAATCAACTTTTATTTACAAATTTATGAAAATTAATAATTAATTCCAATATTATAATAAAAAATAATAAATAAACAAATAAAATAAATAAATTATAAGTCCATTGACTTTCTTCAATAACTTCTCATAGGTACAGTTTTAAAATCTAGTCCTACCTTATATCAATCTAATATAATGAATATTGATGAGATTATACGATATTCAGCATCAACTTATGAAATATTTAACATCATTTCCAGATCCATTAAATCCCTACCGTAAACTCATAATAATATAACAAACATTATATCTGTAGGATATTAGCTATAATGTAATCATTAAATAAAGTGAAAATGTAAACTTACATTCCGGTAAACAATAATCAACCAACAGTTAACTATTATTTAGTAACTTGAATAGAACGTCCTGCTACCATTTGATGATCTAACTTATAAATTATGCGTACAAATGAAGAAGATGATTTAGCAGATTAACTAAAATACTTTGCCCAACTTATATCTGTGAAGTAAAACATATTCCCGTGGATGTATTCATCTACACGTGGGAATTAAATAACACTAAACACTTTGGTGGATTTATACACCATCATAAAGTAATACGTATAATCACACAATTCCGCGGATTAACCACCAGCGCAGGAATGTGTAAAATACAAAAATAGCAATTAAAATAATCTGCGGATTAACCACCAGCACAGATTAAAGCCCTTTAACATTCTTAAACAACATTACTATTTACTTCACATTAAAGTGCAAAATCATCCCCCTCAGTTCTTCTGACTATTCAGAATACACTAACACTTTAGCAAATGTGGGTTCTTGCATAATAAAATGCTAAGCTAATCAGGACGACTAATGTACTAACTTCTTTTGCTTAAACTAAAATGTGTAATATAATACAAGTAATATTAGTATAAGACTATAAATCTGGAAAGACCAACAAAATACCTCACAAAGATTGATACATTTCACGAATTCATTTAATACTTTTCAAGCTGTTTCGCAAGCGCTATTCTCTTAAATAAATATTGTATTCAACCCCTATTGATTTAAACTTAATAAAATATACTTAGGAACTTCATATGCAAGTTCCGATAACGATAAACGTAAAGTAATGCATTATGCATCTAACATAAAATTTAACAAGTGTGTGTGTGTGATATAAATTAAATGTAAAGCATTTTACAGTTCAATACATGAATTATAACAGGTGTGTGTCACAACTCGGATTGTATAACATTTTATAACTCCAAATGTGCTCCGTGGGATCCATGTACGATGTGTCGTACAATAAATCTATGAAACAATAATTATAACTATAATTCAATTCCATACATGCAATTTTATCCGTTGTATTGGTTATTATAATCACTATCAGATTAACAATTTTAAGTGGCTCCTAAGACATGGAACAACTTCACCATATGAAACGCAGAATTTAAATGAAAATGTTTTTCATTAAGTTATTAATCCCTACATTTCTCTATTAAAATGTTCCAATTTTATTACATCCATGCGAATTATTTATCCATCCACGTTTAAATATAGGAATATTAATTATAGCACTTAATTCAATCATTCTATTATGACGATAAAATTAGAAATAGCTTTGATTAATTATTTGAAGAGTATTTATTATCCAAATGTTAAACAAATTAATTAGCAAATATATTACTGGCTTTGTAGAATTAAATATCAATCAATACTATATTTTTATTAGAATTAGAAACGGAAATATTTAAAATATGTTGATAACTTTAACATTTACTTTAATTTAAATTTCTTTTTCTTTAAAAAGCAAATTTTCATATTCATAACTTCTGTAATTAAAATACTTTTTAATGTTTCCAAATTGTAAAATAATAAACATTTTAAAACATACCAATTCTTGCAATTTTCTTTTAAACTGGAAAGCTCCGACATTTCAAAATGTAATATTGGGAATTATTACTGGTGATTCAATTCACTTGGTTAGCCGACTTGAACAGACTTTTATTTTTAGCAAGGCATCTTCTAATTAAATACCGTTATTTACGTTTATAGCAAACTTTGTGGTAGTCCGATTACTTATTTTTTTTACTTTTAAAATAAGCTTGGCAAATTTACACTACTTGCCTTTACCATTTTTCTTTCATTCTCCCTCCAAAAGCAAACTATCAGACAATCCTCTTAAATTCGCGCTCTTTTCTTTTATTACATTGAGATGCCTACACAATTACTGTATTTATTTTTAATATTTAATTTTAATTGAACAAATGGTTTTTTGTTAAATTGGATAAAATAATAATTTTAAGATCATTTTTAGACAAATAAAACAAAATATTGTTTTTAATAATATTTTACTAAATTTTAATGTGTTGTTAAATTTTTAAAAAGTTAAGCATTTTGATATGCGTTAGCATATGGAAAGAAGCAAATTTAAATTTATTAAAATAATATAAGAGAGTAGTCTGTTCAAAGTGCAAATCAAGCCAACCAAATCATCAAAAGAAGAAAGAGAAATTTTTATACTAGTTACATCAATAATAATTATATTTTATACTAAAATATATGGTTACAATATATATATATATATATCGCTACTGTTTAATGTAAAAATTAAAAAAATTGTCATGATTGTTTAATTTGGTATTTACAATCCACTTCCACATAAGTGTTATTTCAGATTACTAGTATCTCTCCCAAAAAAGCATCGTATTGCTATTTATCTTATAAGCTATATAATATTACCTAATGAAAACAATCAATGTTGCCACTCAACATTTAATACATGTAAGATTTAAATAGATATGAGTGTAAATTTGAAAAAGACCTATAGTAAGATTACTATTTACAATATGATTCAACAGAAGAAATAGTATATAATACATAAAAACAATCATGAAATGTGGCAGCTATGAGATATATTTAGAAAGGTATACTTTTGCTCATAAATGTAATTGATAGCTTTATAAATTGAACTGCTGAATAAATATAAATACCATTGGAAAAATATTTTCAGGAACTGTTTTATAGACCAGTTGGTACCAACAAACAGATTTTATGGAATGGGTGAGATATTTTCACCAGACAATGATTGAGCTAGATTTCTGTAGGAATGATAATAGATAGAAAATAAAATAGGGTGATGACACCATAAATAAAATCCATTACACTGCTCAAATATAATTCTGAATGTAAAATAGCTTTTATAGATATTTCAATAAATGCTAAAATATATCAAAACACATGAATGACAGATTCTACTACTGCTTTGCTTTTAAAAAATCATGGACATGCAGATATAAATTTCCAGTTTGGATTCAGCAACAATTATTTATAATCACTTATGGAACAAATTACTCAAATGTTTTAGAATATCAAGAAAGCTTCACGGTCTTTTATCCATTTTATAACCTTGGAGCTTTAAATTTACAAAAAAAAAAAAAAAACATTGTATCAGTTTTTCACTCCAGGCATATATAGTGGATAATACCTGCATCATACTCTCAAATTTCATATGATAATAGGTCAGTGAGAACTGAATTTTCATAAATATTATTCATCATTTCATATCATACATTTATGGACTCTTACGATGGAAACACGAATACCTCCTAACATGATTTGTTTAGAATAGTGTTTTTTAACCTTTTGGTGATGACCCAATCCCATGAAATGACAAAAATTATATAAACACTAGTGAACAGTGCCTATCTTCAATGGGTGAAATAATATAAAAGAGGGGGGGGGGCAAATTAATATAGTTCTACACGATACTTGTGTAAAGAACCCAAATCATAAGTAGACAGTTTCATGCATGCTACATGGCCTTGTATCATCATATATCAAGTACAATTATGCATGTCTTTGCACGCAATCATTTTGCATTATTTTTCTTCTGATGGTAATTTTAAATCCACAATTGCAACTAATGCCGGGACTTGTTACGATTTGCTGTTACAATATCCGTATTTATCTTTAAATTTTAACAAAAAAATATCGAAATACTTCTATAGTCACTCTTTCTTCTATGACAATATCTACTAATAGCAATTTATGCTTGAATGTGTTTGTGATGCCATAGTATTATAGAACAGTAAATTAATTACCACATTTAATCTAAAAATAGAGTTGTGATCTGGGTAGAAATTTAAGAGTAAGCTATGGCAAAACGAAGAAAGTAGTTGAAACAAATCTGATATTATCATAATTCAAACAAAAGTTGAGAATTATTCTTTTTAAACATGCTTATTTTCTTCTTTGGTTTGTTAAGTTTTGCTGCGATTTATATTATTCAGGAATACGTTCAACTTCAAAATTTTATATTTCAACTTCGATAATAAACTTTCAATTTGCGATGTTTTTTTTTAATTTAAAATTCTTCTTGTTTGTTTTTTTTTACAAGTTTTTTTACTTCCAAATTATATATTTTTTCTGTATGCACAGAGTTTGATAAATCCCCATCTTATTTTATATTTTGTAGGTCATATTTATTGTTTTGTTTTTTCTCATGTGTCATAGCATCAGCCAGGAAGCGAGCCCCCTAACCCGGAACAACTGCTTTAAAGCGGCTGTCTCTGACCTCTCGACCACCAATCATCATTAAACAAAGAAAATTATTTTTATTTTTTTTTGGAATAAGACAAAGAAAATTCTCATGATACACATCCGGGTAACAAAAATGCTGAGAATTCCAATACTTTAAGCGAACTGGTAGCGAAAAACGCAAACATAAAGAATACTTTTATTGCAAAGGTCAATAAAAGTTTATTATACATTTGAATTTACTTTTATAAAAGAAAATGGAAATGATTAACCGCAATATGCTATAGAAATGTATTGGATAATACTTTACTGAAAACAAGTAAACTAATGAGTCATTTGCACTACAAATTTCAGTCAATATAAAGATAAACCTAATGATTTCTTTTTATATATCGAATTTAACAAATAGTATATCTATTGATAAAAAAAATATTGAATTGTATTAAAACTTTGCTTGAAAGTTATTTGTAGTGAATTATTTGGTAAAGAATTTGAAGCAAAGATTAATGCTTTTTCCACATTAAAAGAAAGTATCAATCACTGAATAATCTACTTGTCTAATGACACTATTTTGCAATTAGTGAAAAATAGTATAGAAGTGTCTAAAATGTATTCAATTGGATGAATCAATAGATGTATAAAAATAAAGCAACTTTATTAGTTTACATCAGATGTATTGATACTACATTTAAAAATGTGGAGGAATTACAAAGTTATTTGAAATTGGAATCCAGAATGATATTGGAAAAAAATTTTAAAACTAATATCTCTCCCTTTGCAACAAAAAAAACATTCCATGAAATCCTTACATTGGAATTTGTTCTCATGTGACTACTGCAATAACAAAAATAAATAGGGGCTGCACAATGAATACAAAGAAATTTGCTTACCTAAGTTTGTTAGTAGCTCATTGTTTTCTTCATCAGAGCCAAAAATATGAGTAAAGATTATGTTCTTCATCAATGTATACAAATAGTAAACTATATTCAAAAGAATGCTGCAGAAACCCTTATCTTTAACATAATTTATAATAGATTAGTTCATGAATAGGTATTATATTGCTTTTAAGAATGAACGGTATTGATATTTGTTTGCATTTTGATTAGATAGTGAAACATTTTTAAAAGACCAACATGAATACCAAAGAATTTGGATATCCAAATTCAATTTACGTTAGTATTTCTTTAAATACTGCAAGTCAATCTCAAGAAACAATATTAGGATAACTAATTAATCAATTGGAAATTTTATTTATTTCAAGAAGATGGGATTTTTATTAAAAACTTCTATTTAAATAATAACATACAAAGACATTTATTATAAATTCATTATGTAATTTAAAATCTTCTTATCACTTGTCATTTACAGATTGGTTTTCAAACATTTATTAATTTTTTTTCTCTCTAATTTCTTATTAGGTTTTGATAGTAACGATATAAATGAAGAACACAAAATTCTTTTTTTACATTTATAAAAACTACAAAAAAAAAATACCCGTTTATAGTAAAATGTGAAAATGTTTTATTTTTATCTTTTTAATTTTATTTGTGCGTAAGCTTGTGGTTAAGACCTGTAGAGGTCCCTACCTTCGCATTTAACCGCACAAGCTTTAGGTTTATTGCCTTAGTAAATATTGCTTAAGTGACATATGGAAAAATTTATTCAGCATATTAGCTTCTTAAAAACAGTTTTTATTTCTTTTGAAACACATTAGTTACTTTTAGTTTACTTTGGAATCCTTCCTGTAAATGTTTTTATTTTTTCTGTTAGCAAAGTTAGCTTCTGTGGTATTTGTTAAATAACAATATAATCATTCTATTAATTTTTATATGCTTGTTTTTTGATTGCTAAAAGCTTGGTCATTTTATACATACTATATATTATTTCATACATAGAGGTCTAAGTCACCTGATGGCTGAAAGATATTTGGGGGAAAGACAATGTTATGAGTGTCTATGCTGGCAAAAGACTGGTCCACTAATAATATTTTTTAAAAATGTATAAGTTAACTGTAATAAAAAAATAATTTAATAGAAGTCATTGACTTCCAGATTTAAAAAAAATGTAAAGTTTAAATGAAATAATCTAAATGTTGCCTTTCTACATGTGTGATCCAATTTCCAAAGATCTTCCAATGTGCTAAATATAATTAAAACCAATAATCAGAAATCAAATGTACATTTATTTACATGAGTAGTTCATCTCAACTTTTTCAGATAGTAATTAGTCACAAATTTTATTCACTCTATTTCTGTTATTTTAAAATATTCTTTAATTAAGAATAGTTGGTATACTTAGCCTAGTTTTTTTTTAATTGCAAATACTTGCATGTAATTTATTTTAATATATATATTCTTCCAATATAAGTTCATACATTTCTAAAAAAAATTAATTTTAAAACTAATATATCTCAAATATGTCCACCATATTTTAGCATTTTTTTAGATATCAGATCAGAATCCAAAACCTTTTTATTTTTAAGATTCAAAAGAATTATTTAATTCCTTTTCAAATTAGCAAGCAACCCTATCAAAATTTAAAGAGACAGTAGGACAAACATATCATTAAAACAGTCATATGAATACTTGTATTATTTTAAAAAGTGATCAAAATATTTTTGCATCTGTTTGAAATGTTTTTATCACTTGATCACCATCTCTATACTAGCACATAATTGTTGTAAACAAAGGCAAAACTCTCCATACAGTAGTGCCACCCTGTGAAAAACAGAGTAATCAATGGATGCCAGAAGGCTTGTGCATAAAATCCCTATCTAGTGCCTACTCTTCCAATATCCATCGATTACTCTGTTTGGCACAGGGTGGCACTACTGTATGGAGAGTTTTGCCTTTGTTTAAATGTTTTTATCATACAAAAAATATATTGAATAAATAAAATTATGAAGAGTTTTGTCAGACCATTATACACTGTATGTGCATATAAATCATGATTGGTGATTTGTTCTTCCTTTAAGCTGCCTAAAGCAGCATCACTGAATAACATATGTGGTACATAGCAACATAGTTTAGCTATCCACCACAAAAATATTATTTTAAATTGCTAGCATGACTATATCATGGGTTATGAAATAAAATGTGACAGTGGATTTTGTCATTTGACCCATGAAGGTTGATAACATTAATTTTTAAAATGGAAAGTCAGCCACACAAGTGTTTTGAGAGATTTTTCATATATTTCATATGTCATGTCATTACGGTGGAGTGAACCCTGGCAACAACTGAACTGTCTGCAACCAATTGCTTGGTTGAAGGCAGCTGCACTGACCTCTCACCTAACAATGCTTTTTCTCATCTGATCATCACAGTTAAGCGATGTTAGGCTCAGTAAGTACTTGAATGGGTGTTTCAAGAGATTTAAACTATGTATGACAGTGAGGATTTATGTAACAAGAATGGTTTAAAAAGTTTTTCAAAATATTATATTTTATACATGTTGTAACCCATAATATAGACATGGTGATGGACTCACCTTTTGAGGAATATAGCTAAACTATATTGCTAGTTGAACCTTGCATTGAGTCTGAGATGGCATTGAGCAACTTCAAAAATTAAGCAGCATGTTGGGACCAGCATACCCTGTTTTATGTTTAAAAATAATCTAGTGATCGGATATAAAATGGTTGAATCTTGTTTAAAGTTTTAATCCATTATTATCTTTTAAACTTTCATGTCAATTATTAATCTACTGCCTTTTAAATCTTTATGATTCTTATGATATCTCCATTATATGAAGTAGAAAAAAATGTCTCTTTAAAGAAGGAATGTAAAAACGATATCGTTATATCCACATATTGCCTTTTAACTATTTCATGATATAACTTTTCCTTTTTTATTTGAAAATGACATGGGGAGATTTCCCTCCATATTTGAGCATTGTATTTTTGTATTAAAACTTGTTTTTATATCATATATTATTTCTTACAAGTGTAAGTTTTCATACGATGCTTATTCTAAACGTTAATCTTTGAACTATGTAAGAAAAGAAAATTAAATATTAAATGAAGGTTGTAAATTTAACAATGATGCTTGGCATTATTAGACAATTTTATATATTCAAAAAAATGTTGGGTTTGTTATTATTAAAAAAAAAAGCGTGTATATATTAAAATTATCCATTCCTTTTTATTATTATTAAAAATTAAAAAAAAAAATTACTAGCGTTGATAAAAAGTCTCTCTTATTACTCAGTAAATACTGCTTCTCTTTACTGTAATAAACTCTTTACAACTTGTTTTTTTTTTTTTTAAATAAATGTTTTCCGGTAAAATATAATTGTAATAACATGTTTTTTTGGTTAAAAACTGTTTGCAATAATTTTGCATAAACAACCTTTAATATGTAAACAATTTTATTGGAAATTACAATTTTTCATTTAAAACGAAATTTCCAGCAATTTTTCTTCAGGCTAAACGATTCCCCAATCAGAAATTGCCATTACTAGAGGTTTAAAGTAGGGATGGTCTAACTTCTTTTATATGCAAAATATATGTTATAATTTCAAATAAATCCATATGATGTTGATATCTACATATTTTTAACTAATAATTTTAAAATAATTTATGTGGCAAAATAAAACTATGCATGCTAGCATACAGATAACATCAAAATAACTCAGAAACACTTGATAATTATAATGCCACAGTAATGCCCAAACAGGGCAAGCTAAGTGATTTTGTAACAGCTCAATAATAACACAATTATTTAAATTTACATTTTAATAAGTTAGGCATTGCTCAATATCCACATTGATAGTATTTAACAGTTCTTAGAATTAACAATGGTAGCTGATGTATCTAAGGAATAAGCCACAAATTTTGTAGAAATATATGTTTCATTGCGGATCTTATTTATTGGACTTATTTTATTAATTTAGGCCTCGTAATATTGTCAAATTTTTCAATTTTTTAAATGCATGTCTCATTTTAAATCCATCATATACCAATCTTACAGTAAAAAAGAAAGTCAAACATTTACCTATTAAGAATGACTTCAGGTCAATATGGGGTTGGCAATAATATTGGCATCGGCATGGGATTTGGGCTTTCATCATCAGATTTTCAATGATATGGTTGGCTAAAAGTTGGAGGTTGGAGTGAATTGAGGCAAGTGTGAACATTTGCTTTCTTAATATAAACTGAGCACTGATTATATATATGTATGGGAGATGATAATCTGGACCAACTGATGAGAGCTGGTTTAGCCCGAAATACATATATTGGTGATTATTTATTTTTTCGAGATGTATGTAGTCATGTGTTTCAGTTGTATGAGATAGTGTGGATAGTTGAAGGGTGCTTGAAAGTCTGAATTCAAATCCCCAATATTTCTATTAAGAATTTAATTTCTAGTAGTCGTAATTTCTTTACTAATGGATGTTTAAAATATAGTGAAGTAGAAGGGAGTAGGATTAAAAAATCACAAAATTTAAACAAAAATGCAGTAGTTACATTATATAGCTGTCTTTTTCTTATTTTTCAGTGTGGTTGCGTCAGCATTTTTTATAGATATTTTTTGTTTAAATAAAGTGTTTGTGAAAAAAATCAAATAATACAAGACGATTTTAACTTAATATCATTGTTTCCAATAACGTCAAACTATCACTCTTATTACACTTACCAAAACACCCAAAATTCTTTTAGAAGAAAAAAATTGCATTTTTTAATAATAAAACCATTAATGAGTAAGAAATAAAAGTTTTTTTTATTTATTTAGTAATCTGTCCTATTCATGTATTATTTAACGCTGTGGGATATTTATTGCTGCATCTAGAAATTCCATGGAATAAAAAAACTTTGCTTATTTCGCCAATATATAATTAGAAAACAATTTCATTTTTTATTACCAGTAATTTTACAAATTTTAGCACCATTGCAAGTCAGACTAAATGATAAGACGATTCGTTCTCTCTCTCCCACAACAACATATTGAAAGCAGTATTTTCTTATATTGGTATGTTACAAAAAAAAGACATTAGGGAAAATCTTTGCAATGAAATGCAGAGAGTAAAAGATAATCTGTTTAATTGGAAAGAATACAGCTGCCCTGTGGACAATATCCAAAAATTATGTAACAACATGCAAATTTTTACACCTGAACATTATTTATGTGGAGACGAATTATTATTTGAAAAAAATATAGATTTGATTAAAAAGTATTTAAAGCTATTAAGTCCAAACAGAGTAATCGTGTTGCTGTCTAGTCCTGATATTCGAAATGAACAATTGGGAAATTTAGAATCATTATTTCAAATAAGGTACAATGTTATATCCTTGGATCAAATAGAACTTAAAGGACATGAAATATTTAGTATGCCTCCAGAAAACGTTTTTGTACCAAAAGATTTCTCGATTAAGAATTCCAAGATAGAAGTTCTGATTTAAAAAAAAATTGTAGATACTAAGCGAAGCAGCATTTGGTTTAAAAACACCAAAACCATGATACCGAAAGCTGATGTATATTTTCATTTAAAGACTTCTATTATAAAAAGTGATATTTGTAATTCTGTTAATTTGGATATTTTTAAGTATATACTAAACTATAACTTGAAAAAGGTGACTTATAATGCTCGCTTCGCTGGCATGTACTATTCTTTTCCAGTTTGTGACACAGTACTAATTATTCAGTTTGGAGGTTTTCTGATTGTATTCAACGTCTTTTTGAAGTTATAATTGATGAAATTGTTAACTTTGATATTACCAATGATATCCTTTTTAATATATTACTCAATGAAGTTGGGAAAATCTATCACAATAATTTTATGAATCCCTCAGACTTAGCTCATGAAATTAGGTTGTCAGTGACTAAACAAATCTATTGGCGTTCATTAGACAAACATTCAGTCGCTGCTCAAACGACTAAAGACCACGTGATGACGTTTGTTAAATATCTAAAATCATATCTGTTTTTAGAAGGTCTGGTTCAAGGCAATATTACCGATGAAGAAATTTTGAAATTAGAAAACATATTATGGGATAAATTAAAAAGCAACGTATTACTAAATATTTCCCAATTAGACAATAGGATTTTTCAGTTGCCTCAAGGAACAAAATTCTGCAGAGTCAAAAATTTGAATAAGAACAAAAAAAAATCTATTCTTATTCATTATTTTCAACATAAAGAATATCAACTCTCTAACTTCTGCAAATTATAATTGCTCATATCAATGCTTCAGGGACCTTTATTCAATTTTTTTTTAAATCAGAAGGATATGAAATAAAATGTGTACCAGCAATCTTTTCTGGAGTTACTGGACTCATGGTAATCATACAGTCTTATGCTGAACAGAAGGACTTTAAGAAAATTGATAAAAGAGTTCAACATTTTATTGAAACAAAATTTGCAGATATCTTAAAAAAAATCAAGACTAACGAGTTTAAGATGTATGTTCAGAATTTCCTTAAAATGAGGGTGTGTACAGATATTGGCACACAAAACGAAATCAACCGCTATTGGACTGAAATTGTTAATCAAACTTATAAATTTAAACGGTTCGAAAGTGAACTTGACTACTTGAAAAAAATAACTTTGAAAGATATAAAACAATTCCATGAGAATATGTGCTCACCACAAAATGTAAGAAAGCTATGTATTCAAGTTGTAGCATTTGACACTATTAATTCGATCACGGATACAGATGAGACTCCTTTCACCCGTACTTTAGATCCAGATTCGGTGAAAACGTCTGCCTTTATTAATGATATAAATGCTTTTAAAAAAACATTGAAATTATTTTCTTCTGGAAATATGTACATTAATCCGTTTTTCGAAAAATAAATTGTTTAAATTGGGCTGTTTTTTTTTTTTTATTATTATTATTATTATTATTATTATTATTATTATTATTATTATTATTATTATTATTATTATTATTATTATTATTATTATTATTATTATTATTATTATTATTATTATTATTATTATTATTATTATTATTATTATTATTATTATTATTATTATTATTATTATTTAAATCTTCCTATTATAATAATCTCTTTTGCTCATATGTACAATCCAGGTTGTTTTAATTTTTTCAATGATGCCAGTTATTGTTTGTTCTCTCACCCTTAAGTTTTTTTATTATTTTTATTTATATCTGTACTTCTTTAAACATCCTGGAGTCCCTGAATTGCTCTTCTGATAAATTATCAAGTCTCAGATCCATAAGAAAAAATTGTTAAAACATCTATGAAAAACTTTCCTTCGCATAACATAGACACATTTTTTCTTTTATATTATTTTTATCTAAAATCCCCTTCCATTCATCATTATCTTTCCATCTATAGGAATTATTAAATCATGTCATTTGGAGTTGCTCAGTTTCACTAATTCATATCATTAATCATATTTTCATTGTGTTTTTTTTTTTGTAGAGAAAATCCAAATAACTGTAAAAAACATTATGTCATTATAATATATATTACAATTAAATCACGTAATAAACGGATTGTTATAATTGAACAATTCCAATAATTTGTTGAAAAAAATGAATTTACATATTACTGTTCTATAATCTCTCACGAGATGTTTAAGCACATGCTTTTCCTCGGTTGAACGTTGTGTCTAGAATCGAATTTTTCTTACATTTTAGAATAGTCTGTTAAAATCAAGATTTTCGATTTTAATTTTTGCTTAAATATTAAAATGAATAGAAATACATCACGTGCTCGTGGGGGCAGAAAAAGAAAGTCAGAAAACGATGACGAAGACAATTTAGCTGGAAGAAATTCGAAAATGACTTTTAATGAATTTCCTTCATTCATTAAGTCCAAACATGATATGAGAAACTACAGATCTATAAGTCTTAGCAATCATTTGAATGTATTATTAGTAAATCATATTATTCATGCTGCTAGTTCCAGTTTAAAAAAAAAGACCAAAGATAAATTACATTTTGAAAAAGACCTGATAGCTGTAGGTGTTTGTGTAGCATATAAAAAATTGTCTGAGTCTGCCTCCATACCAATAGGACACTTGCTGGAACGGCTATTATTGAAAAGATGTAAAAAGTTTCTGGGTGAAAATGAATTTATAATTTATGGTTCTGAAAGTACTGTTGCAAACACAACATTTCATTTTGTTTTTCACAAAAATGTAATGGTACAGTCATTGGAAAACGTTTTCGATATGCTCTATACTCCGATTTCTGGAACTGATAATATTGAATTAGTAATAAAATATATGGATAAAGAATATTTCCAAATGATGAAAGATGGATTTTACCGCAAGGAACGTCTTTTAGCATCAATAGCCAATCCAGAACATCCTATGAGTAAAATTTTATCTAGTAATTCGAACTATTTCAAAAATTATTCAAATTTATCGGAAAAATTAAACGAATTCCAAAAGAAATATTATACTGCTTCAAATACTACTTTAGCATTGGAAGGATATTTTGACAATACTGATGAAGTCCTAGACACTGTGGTACAATATTTCAGTCAAATAAAAGAACAAGAGGCAATAGTTCTCGACAGCAATTTAGAAAACAATTTAGAGTTGGAGCCGTTTGATATGTCATGTAATAAAATCTACAAATTTAAATCTTTAACACGGAAAAGTGAAATAGAATTAATCTGGTCTCTTCCATTACATAACGATATTGAAAGCAAACCTGGTTATTTTCTGAAATATCTTATTGAAAGTGAACACGAAGATGGTCTAATATCTTATTTAAAAAAGAAAATGCTAATTTTAAATGCAACTTGTAATTTTTCAGATAAAATATGGAACGGCCTGTTTAGAATTTCAATGGAGTTGGTTTCTGGAAGGGAAGATGTTGACAAAATTTTGAAAGCAGTATTTTCTTATATTGATATGTTACAAAAAAAAGACATTAGGGGAAATATTTGCAATGAAATGCAGAGAGTAAAAGATAATCTGTTTGATTGGAAAGAATACAGCTGCCCTGTGGACAATGTTCGAAAATTATGTAACAACATGCAAATTTTTACACCTGAACATTATTTATGTGGAGACGAATTATTATTTGAAAAAAATATAGATTTGATTAAGAAGTATTTAAAACTATTAAGTCCCAACAGAGCAATCGTGTTGCTGTCTAGTCCCTTTGTTCAAAGGGAACAATTGGGAAATTTAGAATCATTATTTCAAATTAAGTATAATGTTGAACCTTTTGATCAAATAGACCTGAAAGGAGATGAAGAGTTTCGTATGCCTCCGGAAAACGTTTTTGTAGCAAAAGATTTTTCAATTAAGAATTCAGAAGATAGAGGTTCTGACTTAAAAAAAATTTTAGATACTAAGCGAAGTAGCATTTGGTTTAAAAGCACCAAAACTAAGATACCTAAAGCTGATGTATATTTTCATTTAAAAACTTCTATTATAAAAACTGATATTTATAATTCTGTTTATTTGGATATTTTTAAGTATATACTAAACTATAACTTGAAAAAAGTCACTTATAATGCTCGCTTCGCTGGCATGTACTATTCTTTTCCAGTTTGTGACACAGGACTAATCATTCAATTTGGAGGGTTCGCTGATTGTATTCAACGTCTTTTTAAACTTATAATTGATGAAATTGTTAACTTTGATATTAACAATGATGAACTTTTTAAAATATTGCTGAATGAAGTTGGGGAAGTCTATCAGGATAATTATATGAATCCTTCAGTTTTTGCTCATGAAATTATGATGTCAGTGACTGAACAAATCTATTGGAGTTCATTAGACAAATATTCAGTAGTCTCTCAAACGACTAAGGACCACGTGATGACATTTGTTAAATATCTAAAATCATATCTGTTTTTAGAAGGTCTGGTTCAAGGCAATATTACCGATGAAGAAATTTTGAAATTAGAAAACATATTATGGGATAAATTAAAAAGCAATGTGTTAGTAGATATTTCCCAATTAGACAGTAGGATTTTTCAGTTGCCCCAAGGAACAAAATTCTGCAGAGTCAAAAATTTGACTAAAGACGACCAAAAATGTATTCTTATTCATTATTTTCAACAAAAAGAATATCAACTCTCTAACTTCTGCAAGTTGGAATTGCTCATATCAATGCTTCAAGCACCTTTATTCAATTTTTTTTTGAAATCAGAAGGATATAAAATAAAATGTGTACCAGCAATCTTTTCTGGCGTTATTGGACTGATGGTAATCATACAGTCTTATGCTGATCCGAAGGGCTTTAATAAAATCGATAAAAATGTTCAACAATTTTTTGAAATAAAATTCGCCAATATCCTAAAGAATATCAAGCCTAACGAGTTTAAGAAGCATGTGCAAAATTTCCTAAAAATGAAGATGTGTGCTGATTTTGGTACCCAAAACGAACTCCAACGATATTGGATTGAAATTGTTAATCAAACATATATATTTGAACGGTTCGAAAATGAACTTGACTACTTTAAAAAAATAACTTTGAAAGATATAAAACAATTCTACGAGAATATGTGCTCACCACAAAATGTAAGAAAGCTATCTATTCAAGTTGTAGCATTTGACACCGGTAATACGATTACAGATACGGATAAAACACCTTTCACTCTTACATTTGAACCAGATTCGGTGAACAAGTCTGAGTTTATTAATGATATATTTGCGTTTAAAAAAACATTAAAATTATTTCCTTCTGGAAATGTGTGTATTAATCCGTTTTTTGAAAAATAAATTATTTTAAACTGGGCTGTGTTGTTGTCATCATCATCATCATTATTATTATTATTATTATTATTATTATTATTATTATTATTATTATTATTATTAATACATTGTACAGGCTTAAAACTGCATTTATATATGTATATATGCGGGATTCGAACTCAGACTTTCACACGACCCACTACTCTCAGTGTCATCACATGTTGCTGACCCACCTGATCATAAATGCAGGGTTTAAGCCTGTACTATGTATTAATTTATATAAATAGTGTGTAAAAGGTGTGCCCATTCCTCGCATATGTACGTATAAATGGATTATTCCTGTACATGAGGGGTCAGAATGACTAATATGTCAACATGGGTAGGATGACAACCTTGACGCTAACATGGGCTTTGAACGTTTCACCATCAGATTTTCAACGAAATGGAAGGCTGAAGAGTTGTGAGTTGGAATAGTTTGAAGCCTGTCTATTAAAGTATGAAGACAGGCTATCTTAATATAAAGCTGAGCACTGATTATATATATGTGTGAGGATAGTAATCTAGACCAACTGATGATTTCTGGTTTAGCATGAAATACGTATATTGGTGATTATTTATCTTTTTAACATGTGTGTGATCAGGTGGGTCAGCAATATGAGATGGTACTGAGAGTAGTGGGTCGGGTGAAAGTCTGAGTTCGAATCCCGCATATATTATTATTATAATTATTATTATACACTCAAGATAATAGATATAAAACTTTCAGAAAATAATGGTTCTTTATTAACTGAAATACAGATAATAATAGATTAATACATATACTAACTAATACTAGGAACTGACTGTATATTAATACATATGCTTGAGCGTTAGATTTGGCAAAGTTTAGTGAATTCGTGAATTACTGGAAGCGATTCCTATCAATTGTGCATAATTACAGGCTTGTTGTTCAGACAAAAAGGTATTTTAGTTTGGTTTTGTAAATATAATTAATACAGTGTTTTTGACGTAAATATTCTTGTTATTGAATTATGGACAAAATGAGTAGGCTAGACTGAAGATAGATCCAGGTAATTTGGGCTTAATACCCATAGAATTTTACAAAAACAAATATTACATGTACTATTACTTCATTTCCATAAGAACTGAGTGTATGTTTCATTATAGAAATGTTTTTATAATTTATAGGCTATATTTAACTGAAGGAGCCGACTTTTAAATTCCAGCGTGTAGGAATAAAGCAATTGTACAAACGCAGAATCATAAAATTCTTTTGAATACACTTCATTTTGCCTATGTAGTTATGGGATGTTAGAACAATGAAGCACCAAGTTGAGGTTCAACTTAGAATATGTAGCTCTTTATTGCTGTACCAGCCCACAAAACTGTCCATTAGTGTCAATGGTGATTTTTAAAGGTTTATTTTTCTATGAAATCGAAATGAGTAAAACTTCACCATGTTAGAAGGAGCATTACATTTTTAAGTCAACCATTTCCTAATAGTAAGACAGTTATGGGTTTTGCACCCTATATATAAAATATAATATATATTTGTTCAAATACCGTATATATTACATATATAAATGCAAATGTTAAGCCCTTGAAATGTATTACTGTTTAATGTAAAAATTAAGAAATTGTTATAATCGTTTAATATAATCCACTTCCACGTAAGTGTTAATTCAGATTACTATAGCTTTCCCAAAAAGACATTGTATTAGGATTTATCTTACAAGTGATATAATATTATCAAAAGAGGTGAAAATAATCAAAGTTGTTACTCAACATTTAATACAGATAAGATTTAAATATTTACGAATGTAACTTTGAAATACAGATATAGCAAAATTGCTATTTACACTATAATGCAACAGAAGAAAAAGTATATAATATATAAAATAAATCATAAAATTTGACAGCGTTTGGATATATTTAGAAACGCAGAAACGCGCAATTTTATACGTAAATGTATTTAATAGCTTCATGAATTCAACTGCTGACAATATAAAAAATATTGGAAGGATAGATAGTTTCAGGAACAGTTTTATAGAATGATTGGTACAAACAGGCGGTTTTTTTAATCAGGCAATGATGGTGTCCAAATTGCTGTGGGAATAATAATAGATAGAAAATAAAATAGAGTGTTGACCCAACAAACAAAACCGATTAAAATTGGCAACTATGAACCTGAATGTAACGCAGCTGTTAGTGACATTTCAAGAAATCCTTTAATTAAGATGTCATAATAGGTTAACGACAGTTTATTCTACTACTTTGCATTGAAAAAATCATGGGCCTGTTGATATAAATGTCCAGTTTATGTTCACAATATTTCTACATGACTCAATGAGGTACAATTTCAAGCCATTTTTATTTCTAATCACTTGTGGTACAAATTAATCAAATGTTCTAATGTATAACAACACCTTCATTGTTTTTTCTCCATTTTCTACTCCTGCAGCTTAGCAACACATTTCGTGAAGGACTATGGTACAAGTTTAGTCCTGAACTTTCATAAATATTATTCATATCTCAATATCTCACCTTCTCTATGCACTCTTATTATGGAAACGCTAATACATTCTGACATGATTATGTTGTTTAGAACAGTATTTTTAACATTTGGGTGATGACTCGATGCCATGAATTCACAAAAAAATTATATAAACACTAGTGGTCAGTTTTTCAATGAGTGAAATAATAAAAAATAGAGATATGGCTAATCACTATAGAGTTACTCGATAAGTCTGTGTAAAGATCCCAAATCGTAGGCTGTCATGTGTATGCATACAAGCAAAGCCTTGTACCACAGAAGATCAAGCACAGATATGCATGTCTATGCTCACATCAATTATTTTACCTCATTTTCTTCTGGTAGCAATTTTAAATCTGCAGTTTCAACTATTTTTCAGACTTGTTATGATTTTCTCTTACAGTATCTGTATAAACTTTAAATTTTAACAAAAAATAATGAAATACTCTACTAACAGTAATTTATCTTTGAATGTATTTGTGATGCATCTTATTATCAAACAACAAATTAATTTTCACATTTAACCTAAAATAGATAACTCAGAGCAAGTTATGACAAAACAAAGAAAGTAGTTGAAACGAACCTCACATTATTTAACAATTAAAAGGCATTAATTATTATTTGTAAACTTGTTTATTTTATTTTCTTGTTAAGTATTTGGAATTTTTTAGTATTCAGAATCTTTGGGCTAGCATTCAACTTTTACATTTTGTATTTCAACTTCGATAATAAACTTACGACTTGCAATGTTTTTTTTCTTTTTTTAAGGGCAAAATTATTCTCACTGTTGTATTAATAAAGAGTAGGGAGTTGAAGAGGTGGAGAGCTAGTACGGAGAGTAAAAAGAGTTTAAATATTTATAGAAGTAAACAGAATATTGGGTGCGAGTTAATTTATGATAGGAGTAAGGAAAGTAGTTTACTGTTTAAGGCTCGAACGAAATTTTTAGCAACAAGGGAATATAAACGTAAATGTTTTAGTCTGCAAGCTGTGTAAAGATTGTATAAAAAAATATTAGGCATCTGTTAATTGAATGTAAATGCCTGAAAGCAGAAAGGAATACAAATAATGAAGTTGTGGAAGAATAAATATGAACAAAGTGATTATACAGAAAATGGCTTATTGATTTTTATGCTGGGTTTGGGAAAAGATAAGGGGTTTTAGATCTAAAGGCCATGGAGTTGACAAAGATTATGTTGTGGAAATGGGATGAAGCAGGGTAGAAAAGAATATGGGGAAATTTGGGGTGGGGAATAGAAAGGAGTTCAAAGTGGCTAACAAGTCTCTGGGCATAGATGCTGAGAGATTCCTGACTCCGTATAAGAAGTCACACCGTATCACATCATATCAAAGATCTATTAAGAAATAATGGAATTCTTCAATACAAAAGTCTTAATAATGAAATTGATTTTAAGTAACTTTTATTCAGAAAAATTCCAGGAAGGAATCAGATAATAAATTATGGACGAAAGGTTTAATTAAAAAGTCAGGGAACGTTATATCAAATTCTCCCAGAAGCAGAAGGCAAAAGCAAATTACAATTCTTCAGTATAATCCACCTTTTAGAATGAAATAAATGATGATAATCATGGACTGAAAGAACACTTTTTTAAATTCCTCTTTCATAAGCTCCAAAACCATGAAGGTATAGTTAATGGGGAAGGGAAGTTCATCATACCGACAGATTAATTATCATATTTAGTAGTGAGATAATTATTGGTTACATGAAAGTGCAAACATGATTAATGATTCAGAATTTATAAACAGAAGTAAATGAAATGGGGAAACACTGATAACATAGGCAGAAAGCATAAACCACTTTAATCTAAAAGCCATCTATCTTATCCCAAGACAACAAGACATTTCTGATAGATCACCTGAGGTTCATTATATTCTGGTACACATACTGGGATAGGAAAAGTGAATAGAGTTGGAAAACAGAAAAATCTAATCCAGCATGAAGAAAATAGCAATGACCTCAGAGATGGCAGAGTATACCCATATCAACCAAAATGAGGACACTGACACCAATGAATATATATATACTTGGACAAATGCAAAGATTGATTGGTATGAGAATGATAAGAAAGACCTATATTTTTGATGACTCTGGATCTGTGAAAAAGATAAAGGTCATTTAGAAAAGATGATATATTGAATAATAAGAAATAGATTATAAAATTAAAAATACGTGATTAACACTAAAAGTGACGCTAAATAATCCTCAAACAAATTCAGTCAAAGTTTACAAATTTGAAAGAAAGTAAAGATAATATATAAAACTGCAAATGAGCATAGAATTTTTTTTTCATGTTACATAACGGTTACAATATAAGAGGACATGCTAATGCTCAAATCTTGAAGCCATGTAGGATAGTAAATGATTGATAACTTTAAATAATAAAAAAAATATTGAAATGATAATTGCAACCATGGAACGATAATCAAAGTATATATATCATACTGATTTGTGAGTTGTAAATAAAGAAATGTAAGTTAGTTCTACTGAGATAGGTAGAAATTTGTACGGTTTAACTTTATTGAAGCATTCTTTCAATATTCTGTGATCAATGAAGTTTGTTCATTGATTTCAAAACACTATGCTGTCTTTCAATTACGTGAAATGTACTTATCTCAGATGATGTCCCAACATACTTTTATCTGGTGTATTCAGTAAGACTAAAAAAGAGAAAGACCTAATCTCAAATAAGCCTTATATTTATCAGCCTGTAAGTCTTGGAAAATCTGGTTTTATATAAAGTGAATGTAATCCTTCTGTTATCCATGGTACATTGCATGGCTGAGTGCCCAATAGATGATGTTTTGTGCATCTTATAGCTGGAGAACATTTACTTTTTTTGTATGGTTAAAGGATATTCATTCAGGGGAATAAGTAGCATATGTACTTTATTCATTTATTTATTATTATTGTTTTGTAATATTTACTAAAGCTGTAACCTCAAGAATGTGTGGTAAAATGTTATAGTAGGGACCTCTACAGGTCTTAACCACAAGCTTACATTTTTGGAAGAAAAGTGGGTTAAGTTTGTGGTTAAGACCTGTAGAAGTCCATACTATCGCATTTTATGTGCACATTCTTAAGGTTACAGCCTTAGTAAATATTACTTACGTAATCAATGTGCATTTAAATAAATTTATTATTGTTTTGATAAAATACTATTTAGTAAGATGATTAAAAGGGATGACTCCAACCACATTAAATTTTAAAAAAGTAAAAGTAATAACATCAAGAGAAATAAGGAGATAATCTATGGTTAAAAGTCAAAATTTTATTTTGTGGTAATACTTTAAATTAGACAGGGATGAAAAGTAGAAAATTGATTGTTCAACTATTATTTTTAACAGAGTGGGTTTATAATGGTTCAAGATGAACCCAAGTAATATCATATGCATTGTAAGGTTGCCTTATTACCAAATTATTAAAGACAGATTAATATAGTATTCAATTAGCTTAAACAATAAATTACATTACATTCAAATATCAGCCTTTCAAGCTAATTGTGCATACGCTTGCTTTTGCGAGTGTTAATAATAATAAATGAATACTTTCTCTCCAATACAAGATACAGTCTTTATGCAGGAATAAAATGAATCCACTTATTCCTACAACTCAAATGCTTATATATGAGCAAATCTGAAGTACTGGCAAGGAAAGCGTGAGGATGGAATAGTCACTTTAAATTACTATATACGATGTCTGAATGAATAACGTCGGTGAAATTGTAGGAAGAAGTGGATTCATTTTATTCCTGCATAAATACTATATCTTGTATTGGAGAGAAAGTATTCATTTATTATTATTAACACTCATAAAGACGTATGCACAATTAATTAGCTTGAAAGGCTGATATTTGAATGTAATACAATTGTAAACATAGCTATATAAAATAAATGCTTATTTAAATAAATTGAATTGTAAACTTTATAAACCACAATATGTGCATATTACATGTATATCCATAGCATGACCTTATGTTGGTTTATAGAAGAAATTGTTTAAATATTTAATGGATCCATGAAAGTTATATTATACTTATGAGGGAATACATTATATATTGAAATCGAATAATAGTAATTGGAATGTTTTATTTTCTTATATAATGGTTGTATAGAGAATAGTTAAATTTACTATAATCATTCAAATGAATGTTTATTTAATAGAAGGTACCATATTTTAAAATCTTTTAAATTGCTTTTTGAAAAAGACTTAACAAAATAAGCCTCATTTTTCTTGTGATAAATTTGATAGTAAATCCGGATGTTTTGATGCTATAGATTTAAAATTAAATTGGCTAGAGAACAGACTACAAAGTTTCCTTGTGGTTTTTTATTCTTTTTTCCTGGTCTCAAACTAAAGTTGTTTGATAATTATTTGGAAGTCAGATATCACTAAAATGTGAAGTTGAAATATATTTTATATAATTATGAAAGTTAGATAAAGATATTTGGAAAATAAATTCTTTTAATGTAAATTAATTTATAATTAACTGATTCTTGTAATTTTATGACTGTATTTTTGCTCTCAAAAGAAATAAATAATAAGAATAAGAATAATAAAAATACCATTAGGAATTTATGATGATGGGGAACTAAATGTATAAGTATTTTTACACCTTTAGCAAATACTATATGTTAAAAGCCACACATAATTTTATATGTTCAAAATTTGAAAGACTATACTTTTCAAAAGATTTCTCAGGCTTAAAAAAATGTATCCCCTAAAAAGCTATATATATATAATATTACAAATCGATGTCTGTATTTCTTCAAAATACTATACGTACATAAAAGTTTAGCATCATGGAATTATGGGAAAGCTGACATTTTAAAAGTGATAGTTGACAAAGCTACAAGTTAGTTGAAAGCACTTCTAAGTGACGGTTATACATATATTTTTTATAAACTTTTAAGTACTGTATTTTCAAATATTTATTTATAAATTTATATATATATATATATATTGAATCTAATGTCCTAGATCCTCACTGAAGAGAGCCATAGCTTGAAACAGGTCTGGGGATGGGGACCATCATAGATAAAGGCAACAAGTACTTTCTCCTGTAGCATTTATCATTGAAAAATAAATCAACAAGCTTGTTTAGAAGTATGAGCAGGCTCTTTATATATATATATTATAACCTACACTCCCAATACCGCACATATATATTACATGAACGAAATGCCCAGGCGCCAGTTCTATTAATGAATAGAACAATATAATAAAATATATAATATAAAATTATTACTGAGACTCTATACTTAAGTTTACGTTCAGCTCAGCTCAGTGGGAGGCTATAGGCAGTTCAAAAGATATATAATAATAAATGAATAAAGGAAGAAATATTATAAAACATTCAATATATTGTAAATTTCTTTGTTAATTGATTGTATGATAAAGAATCATAATGTTTACTTAGTACAGTCTATTAAAAATATACTTTAAATTTAATTTCTTCCTTCATCCAAGTATAACATATATCAGCTTGCTATAATTATATTCGTAAACAATTTTATTACTTGGCATATCATAATTTAAACATTTATTCTAATGCCAATCAAGAAATAAATAATAAGATCTCAGGGAATTTAATAAACATAGTTGAATTAAATAAACTACACTGCCCTTAGTTATAATTATAAAGTATGCTAAAATATAATGAAACAAATTGACTAAATATTTTACTGTGCTTCAATAATAAGATAATGACAGAGATAGGGTATTTTAATCTCATATCATAATCTAACGAATATACTGACTTGGCAACCTTTCTAATACGTTTATCAAATGGCAAATACTCTTTATAATGTTTGGATTAAGAAATACAATATTGTCAGACACTAGCAAATTTAATATGATAACTTTAAAATGGTATATCTGTTTTATAATAGATTTATACAATGTGGAGATGTGGAAATACGAATGTACACAAGAAAATAACTCACAACACAGTTGTTTTAAATTTAAATAACTAAATACATCATTTATTACAAATAAACAAAATAAATTGGGATGAACATAATATTTACAAAATAGGTCTTCGTTTTATAGACCGTTAAATTATTAAATAAATCTTAGCATCAGTTTGGGATTCCTACTATCTAAACAAACTAATAATAAACTTAAAGATCCCGACTTGGAACACATACTTGCTTAGATGTTTTATCCATACGATAATGAACAAATGAAATATCATATTATTATCACAACAAAAAATATATATATAAATACTTTCGAGAGGATATCAAACCATTAATCTTTGGCTTTCAGCAAAACAACTTTCTCTAATTGACTAAATAATAATTCCAATTCCTTATACCTTTCATACATAGCAAAATCATGTTTATTCTGATGATTTGATATTTTAAAATTTAATTTTGATTAATTTTTACTTAAATAGATACATTGTATTTTAAAATACTTATTTCCTGTTTAAATCTTAATGTTTTATACCTTTATTAACTGAATTTAGTATATTTCCAAGCATTTATTTCTCATTTTTATATTTCATAATTCTATACCCCAATTCGCGATATTATTTATATTATGCGTGTGTGTGTACGATCAAGCAGCAATATTATAAAACAATCTTTTCTGTAAACTCTCCCTTCATTAAGAAAATATCATATAATTAATTTATTTCGAACAATGTCATAAATCTTCAATAAATATGACACTAGTACTACAGCCAGAATTAATCTAACAATTTGTCTAACCACTTTTTAATTAACACAAAGCTATATTTTATGATTTTACATACAACACGTTATAAAGGGAATATACATGAGGAGCAGATAAACATCTATTGAACACTTCTACCAGAATTCACCTAATTCCACATATACCTTTGGTGGAGAACATCTACTCAACACCAAGAATCCAAGAAAAACGTCATATCACTTCCTAAGCATCATTTAATCATCTTTTAACAATAACTCCTTTACTTCTAAATACATTATTTGGTGGGGATTTTTAAATCCTCTTCATCAGGGCCCTAAGAACATCACTTCAAAAATATCATTAATCATATGCATATAAAATAAACTAGGCTCTACTCATGGAAATTATCAACATATAACAAATAAGCAAGATCTTTTATCCCTATAAATATTACAACGCAGTCAGATTTCTTTCTATTATCATAGCTTCTAAAATATTGAACCTTATAAATACATGCTAGCAGACAAATACCTACAGATAATATATCAATCTGTTCAACTCAGGAAATACGACAGTGTACGAATTTATGCATAAAACATTCACAAATTATACTCTATCACACAAATATTACAATTGTGCAAAACAAACACACACTCGCGAAAAAAAGTATATATAATATTAACCCTAAATTACACACTAAGTAGGTAATATGATAATTAAATATTGCATTAAGGTATAACTGTTTTAATTTAATAAACTTTAGGTTACTTTTAAGATTTAATGCTTCTAATTATTATGAACGAACTTTCTTTTTATATTTAACAAACTATTTTTATCATACGTTCGTTCGTTGATTCAAAAATAATAATAATAATAATAATAATAATAATAATAATAATAATAATAATAATAATAATAATAATAATAATAATAATAATAATAATTCTCACTTTAAGATAATAACATATGCAAAATAAATGTAAACCTCTCTAATAATAAATATATTATTAAAAATATTTCCTTCATCCTCTTAAGGAAAATAATAAGACCTATTTGAACACAATCAATATTTTTTACCGGTACTACTTTTTTTTTTAAAGTAGCCCATTCCGAGACGGTCTTGAAAATCAAAATAACATAGATTATAACATAAACATAATAATAATAAAGCTTCTCTATCCATTATATACATTATATGAGTTAAGTAATAAAAAAAAAATTAGAAAGATAAAAACACAAAAGTTATTAGTTTTGTAATCTGAATAAAAAGTTCATTTGCCAAGCTTCCTCCAGGATATTATAATAACGTAGGACACATTCCAAACTGACTTTAAATTAAATGCACTTCTGCAGTATAACTCAAAAAAAAGAAATATATAAGTTTAACTTAAATAAACCCACTACTTTCCAATATTCATAACAAATCCATTGAGATACCAAATCACAAGCAGTTAATTTCTCCTTTATTATACTGAGAAATATACGATATTCCTCGTGCCGTTCTGGGTCAAATATGCAATTGTCCTTATTATTTTGGATAGCATTATCCACTGTAAACTGTCTTTAGTAATTCCGTGATTAATAATGCTTTATTTGATATTCCGTTTTTATTGAAGAAAACTAAATTTACCAGCAATTTCGTCCATCAAATTCAATTCAAACAGAAGTAGTTATATTTTATTCCCTTAATTTATAAATGCGTATTAGCTCCAGATATATATATATATCCAATGAATGGGTATTGTTATCTAATTACGAAGAATCTAAACATGGTATGCTCTATCAAGATAGACACATCCTTAAGTCTATGTATAATCCTCGCAAGACATAGCACGAAACATAGTGAGAATAATATGTATTCCATATAACAGTTCTGCACACGTTTTCCATATATCAAAAAAAAAAAAAAACGTTGCTTAATGATAAAATAATAATACTTATGTGAATCATTCTTATTTAAAACTGAAATTAAATAAAATAATATAGACTGCATGATATTAATATACATCTTCACAAGAGCAATAGTGACGAAAAGATTAGTTTAGAATGTTTAAATTGAAAGAGAATAAGCAAAGCCGAGTACCTTTATAAAGTTTAGTGCTGCATATTGAAATTAGTTCCTTCCATGATATATTTCTTCTAATCTGACTTCAGCAATTAACTTTAGTTGTTTGAAAAATATAAGCCACTGTCTTTTTTTTTTTTTTTTATATTACACCAGGACCCGAACCCCACCCCCCCACCCCCCCCCCCCCCACTTGCTGGTGGGGGGGGGGGGCGCCCCCCCCTCGACTAACAATGCTCGACCGCCACTGTTTTTGGCTATAATTCTTTACAAAGCTAATTTTTTTACATACTGGAGATCTTTGTTACAAGCTCTCTCTTTTTAGCAACAGTTCATTTTCCTCTCCTTTTTTTACTAGCTTACTCCCACGCATTTTTCTAGCTCTGCTAATTACATATGCAAAAAAAAATCTTTACACACACACAAAAAATATCAGCTTGATTTTCAGAATTAAGTGACAAAAAAAAAATACATAGCTTTTACAAACTTGAAAGAAAAATGAATATCAATTAACCATCAAATAAAAATGATTAATAATTTATTTAATTTGTAACATAATTTATTGATCTAACTATCTATTAATTATTGGAAAGAAATATATATATTTGTTAATTATTTAAGATGACTACTGTAGTTTAAATGTTTTTTTATTGTGAATGTACTATTGTTGGCTGTTATTTAAAGGATGAAAATGAGATGAAACCTAAGGCAAAGTCAAACAGGCATACACATGCATGCACTACAATCTAAATATTGAACTACCTTAATTAAATCTAATCAAAACTGCTATTAACTGTTGACAAAAAGGATAAGAATTAATAAATAAAGGATTTTAAAACCATTCAACTAAATATTACACTAACATAGGATCACTTTGCATTTTTCCAACAAAATATATCAATTTCATTAACAAACCACCCCCCTTCCTTACATTATATACCCCATTAACCACAATAATACTAATGAATACTTATCAAGTGGTCAATAAACTGCATAAGCAACCCATATTTAAACCTTAAATAATCTTGTTCAAAAATGTTTAAAATTCTAAGGCTATTTCATTTTTTTATAATACTATATAGCTATTTATCTAAGATACAAGGTATCTTAGACCCCTGTGCCCATTCAGATGGTCACAATATATATATATAGTTAATTCTAATATTCTCATGAATAAATGAATTCATAGTATTATTTCTGGAAGCTTCCATGTAATAAAAATTTAATTGCTAAATAGCTGATGTTTCAGTACAATAACAAATACTTTCTTCAGAGTTTCTCTTTCAAATCATAAAAATGTGTGTGGTGAAATTTAAAATTGCTATATTTTTTTCTTGTTATTATCTCCTCATTCTCAAATTCTATTGATTGAGAAGTTTTAAACATATTTCATCTTCCGATAGCTTTTTCCAAATATTTTTTTTTTTTAATTCCTACTTTTCATTTATGTTCTTACATCTTTTAAAAATCTCTATAGCTTCTCTTAGCAGTCTCAGGTCATATTGTTCAATTTTTGCTGGAATATGTGTTTTATTAAAATTGATGTGATGGTTAGTTAATTTAATGTGTGAATAAATCACTCATGAATGTGTTCTGCCTTTTTTTCTGTTTATTTCATAATTTATCTGTCCAATGTATGAATGTAAACAAACTCCACATGGAGCTAAGTATACACCATGAGACTCCAAAGGAAATTTCTCTTTAGAGTGTGGAAATACTTTATTAATTTTTTAAAATGTAGAATAAATTGTTTTAATTTTTGAAGTATCAAAATCTTTGTTATTATTATATCAAAAAGTTCTATTAATAATCCTGTGAAAAAAACAATTATGAAGAAGCACAAACCAGATATTTTATTGATACCAATTGTAAGTGCAACTGGTTCAGCCAACGCAAAGACACTAGCTCGTTTTCTAATTTTTTTCTACAGCCACATTTAACAGAAATGTCATCTTATGTTCAGGATGCAAATTGTTTTCTTGAGCTTATCCGAGATATCATATTAACCAAAAATGATATTTTGTTAGGTTTTGATATTGTTTCATTTTTTACTAGTGTGCCCATAAAAGAAGGTATTGAAGTTTTGAAAAACATTCAATTGTCCTATTTTGTTGTGAATTTGATTTAGCACTATTTATTAAATACATTTTTCATTTTGATGGTCACGTGGATAAATAAACATCAGGGTTAGCCATGGGTTCACCAATTTCTCGGATATTGGCTTCTATTTTTATGAAGAACTTGGAGAAGACAATTTTGATATCAGCAGTTAAAAACCATCTGTATGGCTCAGGTATATTGATGATACCTTTATTACATGGCCTTATGGTAAGCATGCTCTGAATGTGAATTTTTAATTTTCTTCAATTCTTTTCATGACAATGTCAAATTTACTAAGGAAGTAGAAAATAATAACCAACTTTTATTCTCAGTTGTTTTAATTGAAAAAAAGAAGGATGGTTCTTTATGTAGAAAGCAAACATACACTGGTAGATATCTACATTTTTCTTCTCAATACCATCCAACACATATTTAGTGGCAAAGACTAAGAGACCTTCTGGTGACACTCATTTTTACCAAGATATCTATGCTACTACAAACATGTTTCTTCATAATGGTTTTAATCACAGGATTATTAATAGGGTTTTTTATATAATAAGAATAAGATTTTGATACTGCAAAAATTAAGAATTATGCCTTATATAAAGGAAGTAACTGAAAAAATTGGTAATGTTTTAAAGAAAAATAATATCCACACAATGATTGTTCTAATGCTTTGGATCATTCTTTTAACATTATCATAATTTATTTTAGCATAGGATTTTTTATGAAGTAGATTCTCCCTTATTGATTTTATTGATTTTTAATTGAAAAAAAAATTGAAGAGGTCAGTATTTACAGAAAAAATTCCTAAAATTTTTTCACTTTTTTTTTATCTTGTTTACAGGCAAAGTATTTGGAATAAAAATATATTTTGCTTATTTATAAAATATTTTGAATTATTTTTTAAACACTAATTGCTTGATAATTATTTAAAAGAGAAAACAAATACTTATGTAGCCTTTTAATTTATTCATTTATCTTTTATTTCTAAAAATAGAAGTTAATAAACTTGATCATAATATAAACAAAAAATTATTGTATTCATGACACCATTATCTGTCAGAATTGGCACAGTGTTAAAATCTTTTCAAATATTATATTTATTATAAAACAATTAACAGATTTTAAAGCAAAATTTGATAGATTTATCATAAATGCACATTTATTTGATTACATTTAAAAAAATTAATTCATTTATTTTGAGGTTACTTTCACATTGATGTATGACAGTTATGTGACATAATTACATTTTTTGTTCATATTTACAAATCAGGCTTAAATTTTTTAGAAAAGTCAAAATGATTATTTTAGAATATTATTTGTTTAGACAATTGAATAAAAAAGAAATGAAGTCCATACTTTGAGTTTTAGCATAAAATAAATGAACATAAACAGAAGAAAAAGATTGAGCATTTTCAAAAACTTCCACCAGGTGTAACAATGAAGAATGTCAGAATTGGAAAGGGTTAAGGATAATACAAAAATATATCACAATGTATATTTAAATGACAATAACAATACTTCAATAAATAAACATATGTATCTTTACTGAACAGAATTAATTGTGCACTAATTCATTGTATGTCTGCAATGAATGATATGACCACCACATTGGATCAAAACTATGCAAGACTTTTTTGACACAGCATTTACTTGAAAAATATGGGCATATACAGGGATATAAAAACACCTTATAATAACATTAATATCAATATTACTGATTAGTAGCAGAATTAAAGTATTGAATAAACATATGATTTAAAATGTTATATTATTTTTTATATGCAAAAATCAAAATCTGTAGGCAAGGTGTGAAAACTCTCATTGCCAGAATGTTTTACAGAGTTCAGCACCAATCCATAAAAGCAACAGTTTCAAATATGTCCATGCAGAACTAATGATTTTTTTAAAAATCAGATAGTTCTTAAAAAATAAAATTATATAGAAGATAATGTTAAATAAATTCTTTATCAGTTTCACAAAAGATAATCGTTTATCAGTAAATCACATCAATTTATATGTTTAAAAGTGTTGCATGTAAATATTATCATAAATAAATTTAACCTTAACATTTATTCAGGTGTCAAATTCATGCATGAGAAATCTAAAAATTTAATTTGTGTGTATCATCCTCTATTGAGAGGTTTTGCTCTTTTTTCCAGCTTTAAAATGCACGTATATTTTTTTCCAATATTTTAATTTCAATTTTTTATAGATATCAGGATATTTGCAAATGTGGAAATTTCAAAGCATTCAAAACTCCACGGTGATAGGTTCCCATTGTGTTATTGAAGGTCTCAAACTTTGTGATACTACTTTGAAAAAATATTACGAATGACTAGATATTTGATTTTTTGACAAGTTTATGATTATTTTTGCACAAAAATTGTATGATAATTATTAGAAATCAAGAATATATATTATTACATATTTATATTCTACAGAAATGTTTTATTTTTTTTAATATAGAAAATATATATTTTTCTGCATAATGTAATTGTAGAAATTGCAGTGGCAGGAAACACAATCTGACTAAAAAATGACATCACTAATACTAATAGAAGTCATAGCAATATCATATCAATTATTTTAAAAATTTAAACTTTTAAAACATAAGTTGATAAATTTTTTAGATATTAATAATTACTCATTCACATTTTCACAAAGAATATTTCATTCATTTTGCAAATTCACTCTACTCCTCCCAATAGTTGAATGATAAAATGGTACTTTCTTTCTAGTAAAATCAATTTTTTAAAATAATTCCAAAAATCAAATATGATTTTTTAGAATTTATTTAATCTATAAACAAAAATATCTATTAAATGAGGTCAAATTTATTATACTCTTCTAAGTAATATATGGTTTAATATTATAATGAATGTTAAAGGCTTATAGCAAGCCAGAACAAAAAGAATTGTCAGAGTAAATAGGAAACACTCTCCATACAGTAGTGCCACCCTGTGCCAACCAGAGTAATCAATGGATGCCAGAAGGCACTAGATGGGGATTTTATGCACAAGCCTTCTGGCATCCATTTATTACTCTGGACAGGATGGCACTACTGTATGGAGAGTTTTGCCTGTTTAATAACCGTTGTGTGCTAGCATAAGCGATGGTAATCATGTGATGTTAATTGTCAGAGTACAGGAGGGCTAAAGTATTTTTAAATGATATTGTCATAAAACATTTTATGTAAAAATTAAAGCATGAAATAGATTTTTTTTCTATATATATATATATATTATTAGATGCTAATATATGGTTGTGAAGAATGGATAGTTTATGGTAAATTTGAGCAGATATGGATTTAAAATCTAAAATCTTGTAATCCACTTTCTAATTTTAAGAAAATCACATTTTATTAATATTCCTTCATTTAAGTTCTTTATATTTGTGTCCAATCTTGTAACCAATTTCAACCACATCTATCAAATGAATTTTTTTTTTTTCAAATTTTGTACACATGTTGGGCAACAATGGCACTGTAATACTTCAGGAATGCCCATAATGACAGTGTTGGTAGGAAACATTTTAAACAATATTTAAATTAATACAGTAAGCTTTGAATGATGCTCAGTAGATGGTGAGAATGTAGATTTAACTGACTGCAAGTTGTGTAAGGAAGGCATAGACAATAGTAGGTATTTGTTAATTGAATGTAAATGCCTGAAAGCAAAAAGAATACAAATAATGAAGTTGTGGGATAATTAATATAAACAAAGTGATTATACAGAAAATGGGTTTTTGAGTTTTATGCTGGGTTTGGGAAAAGATAAAGGGTATTTAGATACAAAGGCCATGGAGTTGACAAAGATTACGTCATGGAAATAGGATGGAGCAGAATAGAGAAAAATATGGGAGAAACTAAGGGTGAGAAATGGAAAGAGAAGATAAAGTGGTTAATAGGTTTTTTTGGGTATAGTAGCTAAGAGATTCCAGACTCCAGAAAAAGAGAAATCATAATGCATCTCATCTTCTCATCTCATCTCTCATCATAGAATTTTTAACCATCTGTTATGAATATAAAAAATGTTTATAAGACTCATGGGAATAAAAATATAAACTGAGAAAAAAATGATTTCCATTAGTGAAAATATGATGGTATTTTTTTTTACATTTCTTTCTTTTTTTAAAAAAAAAAAAAAATGATGTTACAATTATGATAACGATTTTAACAAATTGTTGCAAAATACCCATACATTCAATAATAATAAAAAATATTTTAAACAAAAAATGTTTTTTTAAAAAAGTTTTTATTTAATTTAAAAACTAATGCACCAAAAAGCAAACATATTTTTTCCTTGAGCACAGTTTTGGCTGTTGTGTATAACTTTAAATAAATTATGGAGAATCCATAAATTAATTCAATTCATGCTAGAACACTTAATTTAATCAGAAACTGTATTGATTGAATTAATTAATTTTAGAATTGCTCACTTTTGATTAAAATTATATATAATAACCAAAATAGTGATTCAAAAAATATACCATCATCATCAACAATTATCAATCCACTGCAGGATAAAGGTCTCTCCAAGTTCAATCCATCTTCTCTGATCTTTAGCTTCTCTTCTCCGCATCATCCTTGCACACTTTTTTTATTTCATCCATCCATCTCACATGTGGTTTCTTTCTGGATCTTTTACAATCTCTTGGAATCCAGTTTAAGATTTCAATTGTCCATCAATTATCATCGCTTGTAGCGATATGTCTATCCCAACTCCACTTCAGGCTTTTAGTTTTTTCAATGAGGCCAATAACACCTGTTTGTTCTCTTACCCATTAATCATCAAATCAAACTTTTTAATATATATATATATTTATTTATTTGTATACACCTCTCCATACTTCTTTGAGTGGTCTGAAGTTGGGAGTAACAAGAAGAGATCGAAAACGCAATGTATGGGTAAGAGAACAAACAGGTGTTACTGACATCATTGAAAAAATTAAAAGATTGAAGTGGAGTTGGGCTGGACATATTGCTAGAAGAGATGATAATAGATGGACAATTGAAATTTTAAACTGGATTCCAAAAGATTGTAAAAGACCCAGAAAGAGACCACATGTGAGATGGATGGATGAAATAAGAAAGTGTGCAGGGGTGATGTGGAGAAGAGAAGCTAAAGATCGGAGAAGATGGATTAAACTTGGAGAGACCTTCATCCTGCAGTGGATTGATAATGGTTGATAATGATGATGATGATGATTTATTTGTATATATTGTAATATAACAAATTTGATTGTAGTTTTTATTTGTTGAATTCCAAAACTGCATTGTCAAACAAATTTAAAATAAAAAATGGATAGACTGGTATAGTTAATTTATACCATTACTGCGTGTGTATGTGTACATTACAGGTATAATATAAGAATAACATAAGTACACTAGTTTAAAAAATTTGTAGAAATCTATATATAAAGTAAATACTATTGTTAAATATTTAATAAAAGAAAGGTACTTTGCAAAATTATAATTGATAAAATGATTGTTGATATTATATAAGGGAAGAGAGAAAAATTAGTTTTAGTGTGCACAAATAAATTTGATTTGCGTAATTGAAAAAAAATATATCATATTTTGTAACCATTTCAGATTTGCCTTCTAGATGAGGATTTAAAAAAGAAATAATTTTCCTTTTCTCGTAGTAAAATGAATGATTTGAAATACAGTTGTTCTTATACCTGGAGCTTATATTGTAAATATAGGGGATTTGAACTCAGATTTTCAAGCAGCCGTCAACTATCCACACTATCTTATACTACTGATATGCATGAACACACACATGTAGAAAAGATAAACAATATCTGTTTTATAAAGCGCAAACAGATTGAAATTAAATTGAGAGAAACTGCAAATCTCTCATGCTCATTAGTATCTAACAGCCATTCAGATCGTAAATACAAAAAACTACTGCGTAGTAAATTCGTAAAGATTTCATGGTGTATGTTTATTATTTAAATTTAGTGAGTTAAGTGTGAAAATATTTAATATTCACATTTTCAGATCTAAGTACCTTAGACTGGCTTGGATATAGAAGGGCAAGTAAAGAATAGGGTGGTCCGTCCTTTTCTTGTTAAATTCTCTGTCTTGTATTTACCATCTGATTGGCTGTTAGATACTAATAAGCGTGAGAGATTTGCAGTTTCTCTCAATTTAATTTCAATCTGTTTGCGTTTTATAAAATAGATATTGTTTACATACATTACTGCAAGTTATAACATCTAAAAACTACTGCATAGTAAATCGTAAAGATTTCACACTGTATGTTTATTATTTAAACTCAGTGAGTTAAGTGTGAAAATATTTAACATTCATGCTTTCAGATCTAAGTACTTTACACTGGCTTGGATATATAGAAAGACAAGTAAAGAATAGGGTGGTCCACCATTTTCTTGTTAAATTCTGTCTTGTATTTATGATCTGATTGGCTGTTAGATACTAATGAGTGCAAGAGATTTGCAGTTTCTCTCAATTTAATGTAGAAAAGATAAATAAACACTAATATACGTATTTTGTGCTAAACCAGCACTCATATATGTTGTGGGAGACAATAATCTGGACCAACTTATGAATGCCGGTTCAGCATGAAATATATATATATATATTGCTGATTATTTATCTTTTCTATATGGGTGTGGACACGTGTGTGTATCAGTAGTATGAGATAGTGTGGATAGTTGAAGAGTGCTTGAAAGTCTGAGTTCTAATGCCCTATAGTAAAATGAATGGTAAATCCAAATATATTATTAAAAATTATAAAGCATTAATTTTAAGAAAGAAAAAAAAATCCAAAGTTCATTCATGATTTTTTTTTCATATCATTGCATGTAATATATAGGGTATGTGAGCACAGACTTTCACATGATCCACCACTCTCCGCACTATCTCATAACACTGATACACTTGAACACATATATATATATATATTGAAAAGATAAATAATCACCAATATACATATTTCATGCTAAACCAGCAATCATCAGTTGGTCCAGATTACCATCTCTACACATATATGCTATAAGTGCTCAGATATATATTAAGTCTGTGCTCATATACCCTATAATATTACATATTTAGACAGAGGTATATAATAAGCTTGTGTATTTCAGTTATTATCATATCATTACAATAAATATATAAAAAAGATCTATGTTTTAATTATATAATCATTTATAAAATAATGTAATGAATGAAGAAAATATTTGTAAAAAACATATAAATAGATCTGAAAAAAGAGCATTGGTCTAATTTATGTCTTGATGCACGAAGAAAGCCTTGCAGATTGATTCCATGAAAATAGGAAAAACAACAGGCTAAAACCATTTCCTTTTAAATTGCTTCAAGCAGGCTACCTATTTTAAAATATTTTTCAATACTCCATCCAATTCATTAAGTATGATAACATTAGCTAGCAGAAGACTATTTGATCTGGTTTGCTGGAAAACTTTACCTATGCATGCTAAAAGTCCTAGAACTATGCAATTGGGTCTAAACAAATGCTACTACAATCCTTTAGTATGATTCATCTAAAATATTTACAGTCACCATTACCTGGAGATGATAATCACAATCAGAACTGGATGGATAAAAATTATCAATGAAGATGTGAACATATATAGTAAGGATATGATAACTGGAAAAAACCGTCAAACTTTAAAAATTAAGAGATTTGCTAAGATCTTATCTTTATAGTTAACCATAAAACATTAAGTTGGTATATTGAGAATTCTTTTTCTCCTTTTCAATATTTTGTATTGTATTTATTGTATTTATCTGGTAGAAGTTGCAAAAGTTAAAGAAATGATTTCACATATTTATTGTTAGCTTAATTTCTTTTATTAATCAACTTAGTTTGCTTTGGCTTTCCAAAGTCATTCCAGATACATGCCTTTAATAACCGCTAATCCTGAGAAATCGTACAATTTAGTGGTGAAACTAGGGGGGGGGGAGCATATAACTTTTATATTTTAAAATGATGATGATCAGTGATATTAAGATTTCCAGAAGAAAACTTTTTGTTTAGAATGTTTGATGCCTGAAGTCATTAATTTTAAATTAGAATCAAGATACAAAATTAAAAGTACTTTTAGAATAATCATGCTTAACCTTTATCAGAGTGGTGATTGTATTAAATCTATGTGAATGATTGTGCTAACCATTTTAATCATTTGCATTTACTAGACTTCAAAATCTGTTAAGGATATTTATTATATATTATTTAGCATTCGCCTAAGACTTTGAAAATATATACTGTATAAACTGCTGATAGACAAAAGCTGCAGTCATTCATATGAATCTAGATAAAAATTAACGAACACGCAGGTTTACATATAAACATCACATGATCACTATTTCTTATGCTTGCTCTTAGGCAAAACTCTCTATACGTATTGCCACTCAGTGCAAGCCAGAGTAATTATGCACAAGCCTTCTGGGCATCCATTGATTATTCTGAATTGAGCTGAGTGGCAATATGTATAGAGAGTTTTGACTGTTTGAATAAAGGTTTACATATACGCACTATTACTTATGGCTCCAAAATCTTTTGTTCCATAAATACAATGTAAATAGGATAAAACTTTTTGGTATTATAAGTAGAGCATTTTAAGCACATTTTGGGTTCAACACTTTCTCACCAAGTCCAACCATTTATCTGAGCGATTTCTCATTCTTTGAGACACTCCTATATCAGAAATTAGAATCTATGTTGACTCACAGAAAGCATTTAAAATGCTATTAAGTAGATCAAGATGTATTTTCATCGTTAAGAATATATCTCAGTTCAAAATTTTCTTTCTCAGAACCAGTCTAAATCCATTTATTGCCTTCAATTTTGTGTTGCAAGTGGAGTTTACAAATGTTGATTTATGATAATAACCAGCTACCCTACTACTACTACTTTACTAATCTCTTAAAGTTTCTAAAACATTCACATGGTTCCTTTTAATTCAATATAGATACAACAAACTATGATGATGAAATTTTTTACTTAAAAAGAGTATTCATTTTATTTTCAAATAGTACTAAAAGTTAAAAATCTATTAAACAATGAACATTAAAAGGCAAATATCACGAAGTTTATTTGTTTGTAATTTTTGATTCTGATTAAATCCACTTGATGGCAGCACTTAAAAGTATTGTCTCGTGCTGCAGTTTATTAATTTTTTAAAAATATAACGAAATAAAGAAATATAATATATATTTAATAATTACAAAAGCGCAATTTATTATTTTATAATCCAACTAAAAGCTGGATTAAAAATAAAAAAAATAATAGGAAAAGGCTGCTCTAAATGTATATTGTTAAAAATAAATATATATTTTAATTCATTAATGTTAAAAATATGTTCTAACCATGTAATAATTTATATTTAGTCTAATTATCTCTTTCTTTGTATAGACTTCATTAAATATGCGTGTATATATAGAAAAAGTTCAAAGTCGATTCAAACAGATTCTAGTTTTGTTATCCCTATTGAAAGACTAAATAAAAAATATTCTAGTTTTTATTTATAAAATTCATAAACAATATATATATTACATCATAGATAACGATAAACAAAGGAAATAAACTTTTTACTTTTAAATGTTTAAATTTGCAACAGCTCTAAATATATATGTGTGCGTAATTAAAATAATTGATAAATATTTTCTTTAAATTAATCCTACATATGGTATCCCTAAAGTTTTACACCTTAGTTACTATCATAAGTGCTTATAGTTCGAACCAGTCCTGAAGCAAATTATTTAGAAATATATAGATAATAATATTAAATATACAGTTTTTTTCTAAAATTATTACATGAACATAAAAAATAATTAGTACACACATTTTAATTCATTTATATATTATAATTTATGCTTTATACCATTTAACTTGCAACAGCTACAATTGGTATGTGATACCACTATAAATTTTTATATGTTGTAATTTCATAGAATTTTTTTCATTGAACATGTGTCCTTCTCAATACCTTCTTAGATATTGCTGTATTTTTCAAAAATCAAATTAGTTTGAATTTAGCCCTTATAATATAAATGTTATCACTTATTTTAAGATGTAGCGATATCTCATATTGTTGATAGCCTAAATATAAGTAAATTTTCTCCATATTTTAGAAATTATGACTATTTTTTTGTATTTCTTTTATACAAATATTACAATACTTATTGTAAATAATGTTTACAATGATAAAAAGCAAATTTATTTTATTACAATAACTGATTCCAGTTAGAAGATTATAAACAAAAGTAATTTATTTTTTAATTTTTGTGAATCTAAGATTATATCTTTTAATTTTTATACAAATATTAAATGACTTATTGTAAATAATGTTTATAATAAAAAAATCAAATTTGATCTAATAATTATATAAAACAAATTTCTTTTTTTGGAGCAATATAAGATACTGCTTATAGCATTTACATTACAAAATTACAGTATAGTCATTTGGAATTAAGTGAATAATAGAATGATTTACATGAGATTTAAATTTGATGAATTGAAGGTATATCTATCAAATATAGTGTTGGAGCCTCTTATGACCTACTGAGCCATTAATCATTCAATACATTTTATCTGAAATACACAGGCTTATTATATACCTATTATTATGTATATGAGGGGTCAGAATGACCTTAGGTCAATATGGGTGTGGCAAGAATCTCAGCCTCAGGCTGGCCTTTGAGCATTCCATCATCAGCTTTTTAATTAGATGGATGGTTGAAGAGTTGGAGTGTGGAGTAGATTGAAGCCTGTCCATTAGAGTATGAAGATTGTCTATGTTAATATATATCTGAGCACTTATAGTATATATGTGTAGAGATGATAATCTGGACCAACTGATGATTGCTGGTTTAGCATGAAATATGTATATTGGTGATTATTTATCTTTTCAACATATATGTGTTTAAGTGTATCAGTGATATTAGATAGAATGGAGAGTGGTGGGTCGTATGAAAGGAAAGTCTGTGCTCATATACACTATATATGATATATAATGTATAAATTATATTTGGTTGACAAAATCATCAATCTAAATTTCAATGATCGTTTTTAATTGGTTATTTGTGTCATTTTTGCTACAGAATTTTTCATTCAGGGTAATTTTGTTACTGTATTTTGATAATGAGAAGGTCCTAAGGGGTTTCTTGTTGAAATTAATATGAAAGTTACTGGCTTGATTTATTGAGACATTTATATCCATATAAATAATTGTTGATTTGGGGGTAATGCAATTTGGAAAATCTCATCTAAACAATTAAATCAGTATGAAATTATTCAACTCATCATATTGAAATATTGCTTAATGGAATTATCAGACATCCCACTAGTAGATTTAATTTTCAGGTACTTGGACACATAAAAAATGCAGGTTCTCAGAAAAGAACTTTTTCAAGAGCCTTTATACTGCCTTCTGAAGTTTATGATATCTGGATTTTCCTTTGAATATAGCTTCAGCCACCTATAAATGTTTTTCTCCTGCCTTGCCTCTTATACAACCTAACAAATATATCTTCCATTTTACTGAATGTGTTTCACTCTTATTGTTTTCAGGGTAAAGCTATTAATTATTTTGATAAAGCAATGTGTTTTTTTTTTCTTACAATTGTCCTTATTTATCAAATTTTAATTAGATTACCATTAATTATGAAAGGAAACCAAATGTAAGTAAAAATATCCTATATTTATTTTTAATTGTAACTGATGTTGTTAACAGATAAAATATATATATATATGTTCTACATAAATAAAGAAAAAAATATATATATAACCTTTAAATATTTTTTTGTAATTTATCATTCTATTTTTCTTAACTCATTTAGTAATATTTACTGAAGCTGTAACCTCGAAAATATGCGTGTAAAATGCGATAGTAGGGACCTCTACAGGTGTTTAACCACAAGCTTACACTATGGAAGAAAAGAGGGTTACAGCCTCAGTAAATATTACTTACAGTAATCAATGTGCGGTTAATAAATTTCTAATTAACTCATTTAGGCAAGCAGACATAATCATCATCTATAAAGATTTTACCTCAATATATATTATAAGGATCAATGAGTATAGCTAAAATAAAAATATTTTGCTATAATAATAATTGTTTAAATGGGCAAGTTTTCATTTTTATATATTGTTTTATTCAATCATAAAAGGTTTAAATTTAAATTAGAAACTAAAAAATAAATAAATTATATATTTTTTATATGAAAAGTTTACAAATATTTAAAATGTAAATATAAATTCACACAAAAATTTTTGATATTACATACTACACCAGAAAGAAGGTATTCAAACCCATCAAATCATTTATTAATTGGCACAACATTCACAGAACTGCTTTTTATAATAAAATCAAGCTACCAATGTCTCAATAACTGTATGTATACATATAAATGTATGTACATATTGTTTTTTTTGTTTTTAAAATTAAATAAATACACAAAAAAATCAAAAGAGAAACCCAAGAAAAAAGAATTGAATAACAAATATTAATTATATACCAAACACAAACAAATATATTAACATCATGAATGATTGTTTGCTGTTACTTATTATGTGTTTGGTGCAGTAAGTAGAGTGTCAAATTTGGGACAAATAGAGTGTCCAATCTGGAATTGTGCATTTTAAAAATCGAATGTGGTGCTTGCAGTCTGGCACACATAAATCATATTCTTGTATATATGGTTTTGATTTTAATTATAATAATGTAAAAATAAAGAACATACTTCTTGATATTGCCAGTAAGAATGTGATTTTAAAATCTGACTATTAAATAATATTGCACTCTATTTCTAGAATTGTTACTGAATGCTGTTTGTTTAATAAATAGACTTCAAGAATAGGTGGACAACCCAATTTTTAAAACAATTATTAATGTGCAGGGCTTTCTATTCATAGTATATGAACAGAAGAGTTGTTTTCTTTCATCAAAATCACTCACTCACACACACACACATATATATATATATATTGTAACCTAAAAAGACATGAAATTAAATAACAATAATGATTAATGATTGGCTAATCAAAATATACTTTAAAAATATGGCAGGTTGACAATACTATATGTTAGCTAGCTCATGTATACATATGCTACAATGAAAAAGTAAATAAGAATAATAAGTATTAATACTATAAATTGAAAGTATATTACATAGAAAAAGGATTACTTATTTTAAATCTTTTCTCACAACACATGCTCAAAATACAATTACACCTTATAATTACCATGGTTATTTTTTCATAATGATACAGATATAATGGGTAGTTCTTCTTTTGTTAAATAGACATGTCTTTTCCTATATTTTGCAACACAGTTCTTTTTTAAAATAATGCGATCTTAAATGCAATAATGCTTTCTCAAATAATTTTGTAAATAAGATAAATCCCAGGGCTGTTATATGATGAATAATCTTATAATTTTTAATTTTGTTCTGTTAATTATTTAAACCTAGAAAATAATGTAATCCCAGTAAAGCAACAAAATAATAAGACATACTCTTACCCCTAAGATAATGTCTTATTTAATTACAATTATAAATTTACAATTCAAATTAAACATGGAAAACTCTTAATTTAAAATAAAGATAAAATACTCGGGTGGCATTCACAATATTGTGAGTAGATAAGGCATTTGAAGGCTACCCAAAATATCACACAAATAGGTTTGCTTTTAATATTCTAAAAATAGAACAAAGCAATATTATCATTTAAACTGATGAATAAAATTTAAGGGATCTTCCAAATAAAGCAAAGTGAATTTCACATAAATGAAATTGACCAAAGTGATATTATACCAAATAAATAAATCGTAATACAACATAATGACTATGTATAAAACAGAGAAACCTTAAACTAATATAAAAACCTTGAATCCTTATTAAGATTCTATAAAATTGTTATACTCTACTAGTGATAAACTTGAACATTTCATTATATCAGCCAGGAACAACTAATTGGAAAACTGGATAAATTTTGCATTAATAACACCAGAAGAATTTTTTATAGCATATAAGTCCTTGATCTTATATTTTTATCATGTGTTTCATACATTAATATACTAAAACTCTTATGAACAATAGTTGTGTTCAGTATATTACTTTAATGTTTTTTCTGCTTTATACAATAGTCATATTGTTATATTATGATTTATATTTTATAATAACAGAAGTTTTGTATTTACCAAATAAATAAATATTTTTAATTATTTTGAATTAAATAAAATAACCTTTTTCTTTGATGTTTTCCTAACATCAGAAATGCAGTCTAAATAAAGTGACTTTATATCAAATTCTTTGTATTTATATGCTCTCAATGCATAACTAACAAACATAATTGGGTGGTAATTTATATTATTAGTTTATTGATAGATGCATATGATGATAAAATTCAAGTAAGCTTAAATTAATAGTAAAAATAATATTTATTAATATTAAGAACATTCATAAAACAAACATCAAGCTGTCTTACAAAGTTATCAAAATGATTCCCCAAAGCAAAGTAAAAATATATATAATATGGAGGAAAATTATGTATTATAGTTTTTAAATATAATATCATTAGTATTTAATCATTAACAAGCCTTCTAGAATTTGATACTTCTAGAATGTTCTCTTGTCTAACATACTATTTCACAATTATAAAGTCCATAGGTGAAAATATTTGGTATCTTAAGTAAAATATAAACATACCAATTCTTATTTGGCAATAAATGCTTATGAAGATATATAGTATTTTGTGTATCCACATATACAATTTTTAGATTTAATATTAAATATTTTACCAGATTTAACATCTCAAGGTAGATTTAGTATTAAATATTTTACCAGATTTAACATCTCAAGGTATGTTCTAGACATATCTACAAGACTTCCACATCAAAAACAAACACTTAGTTAACTAAGAGTGTAATTAAAGGTAAAGATGTCATTCTGTTGTACCTGAAAAATATCAATTGCCAAGATAAAGTCATGGTAATACACTACCCAAGACTCTAGACAAAATATTAAGAAAAATCAAACTATGGGATATGTATGCATAGACAAAATGTGATGACGGCATAAACCCAATGAAAGCACCTATATATGAAAACACAAATGAGCTAGGACTTTGTTATTTGTCAGAATAAATGAGAATGAACTATAAAAAGAAATAAGGGTTTGCCTATATTCTTGATATCACAAAGACAAACAATACAAATAACTGGCAATAAATAATATGTAAAATAGAGAGACAAGGTTACTATCTCTTAAATAAGTCACTGGCAAAATATAATAGATTATAAGAAAGAGACCATGCTCTATCTCTTTGAACAAGATAACTATAACTGTGATGTATCAAATCGATAAAACTATAAAGTAGCATAATATAGCTAAATATTAAATATTGGCATAATAATTAAACAATAATATATATATAAAATTTTGGACAGACACATAGCAGTTATGGTATAGTAAAAGAAATGCATTCAAAAATGTGTTACTTACAAATTTAATTATAATAATTTTCCTATGAATAAATATTTACCTATGTATTGGTTTCTTTTCTGCAATAATATATATTAATTTAAAAAATTGTAAACACTTTTTCCTATATCAAAAAGATTATCAGTATTTTAAGTTATATGCTTGAAAATTGGAGAATTGGATATCTGAGCATTAGGTTACCATAGCGATAATATGCTGATCCTTGCAGCATTTATTAAACACATTTAAAAATAGCTTCATAAAAAGACAAATAAAATGTACTTAAAATATTATTACTTTAGCAATATTTTGAAAACCTATTATAAAATATTTGTTAAATAATTCATAAAGAATTATACAAAATAAAATCTATTGAAATAATACATAGTATTTACAATACAATAAATATTTATAATTAATAATTACACCCATTACCAAAAAATAAAGAAAGAGTCCTTCATCTTGATATTCACTATTGAGCTGGATATAGACAATGAAAGAGTTCTTGACTATCCTTCAAACATCCAAGATGTTGAAAAAATATTATAAATTGCATATTGCGAAAAAAATTGTCTAACAATTTCAAATTTAGCTTCAGAACATCTCCCAGTACTAACTGATTAATAAATAACTCCAAAGATAAAATAGAAAAAGATCAAGCCCCTCATGTGGTCTATAAAATGTGGCCCTCAATTAGGCTGCCAGGCATCTTATTTATGGTGAGACTCGGGCTAACCTTAATACAAGAATTTACCAACACAGGTATACATACAACAGGGTTAAAAATAAAAATGAAAGGACATCAGTATTCTGGGACCACCAAGCAGATACAGGCCATGTATTTGAACCCAGTTCTGCCCAAATAATTTGTATAGAAAAAATGATGCTAAAAGAAAAGTGCCATTAATAGAAGAGAGGCATGCTTTGCTCTCTCCAAACAATGGACTAACCAATTAAAAATTCAAACTCATTTGCATGTGTGTACAATAAATCACAACAGTCTTCATTCACAAAGCTATGAGTATGAGATTCGAACATTAATTCTCGAAAGCGCTAAGCACACCTATTACACATTCTAATATAATTATAGCTTCAATAACGCATGCAAAAAACATCACATATTTATAATTACAATTTTTACTAGTGAAGAGAAAAACAATTTATTACATTAACACAAATAGAAATTCACAAAATATTTAGGGGGGGGGGATAGTCAGAATCACTCATAAATAAACACAGCCATTAAGACTTGGTGATTGTAAATTTAATAAACAGAATAACAAATACAATGCATATTGTATATTTTACATAGAATATTATATAAATAATTTAGCATTGGTTTTTAAAAGCACATTTTATAATTTATTCACGATTAAAATTAAACAAATATCCTGAAGAACAGAGCATGATGAGTTTAAAAAAAAAAATCAAATTAATATCTCTGGATCATAGCTATAAGTAAAGTAATAAAATTCTTGAAGAATGGATATGTTTAATAATTTGGAATCAACATGTTGAGAATTATATTTCATTTTTAAATTTTAATTCAAACACAATAAATTCAGTTTTACAATGTTGTCATTATAATACCCATTATTGAAAGATATTAACTTTTTTTAAAAAAATGATAATTAATTGGCCGCTTATATAATGCTGTAGTAACCACATTAAATACAAGAGGGTGCTGTTTTCAAATTTATTCAAATAATTTCTAGAAAGTCTGATACTTGAAAGCTTCTTATTCAAATGCAAATTATTTCTTCAGATTATTTATATATAATATTCCAAGAGATTTAAAAAGACCCAGAAAGAGACCACATATGAGATAGATGGATGAAATAAGAAAGTGTGCAGGGATGATGTGGAGAAGAGAAGCTAAAGATCAGAGAAGATGGATTGAACTTGGAGAGACCTTCATCCTACAGTGGATTGATAATGATTGATGATGATGATGATATTCTTAATGCTAAATATTAAAAAAGCTAGTGTTTATTATCTTGGTTGTTACAATTAACAAAATACAGTAAAAGGTATGTTTAAACTACAACTAATAGTTCTTAGTTGAAATATGTGCATGCCAGTATTTCAAGAACTTTATGAAACAGCAACAGTCCTTCCACTTACCCACATACGCAGTCTGTTTTCAAATACTGCCTATACACAACTTGAACATTTTTATGTATTCTAATCAGGTTTGAATATTTTTAGATAGCCAGTTTTCAGTTAATAATTCAATATTGGTTAGTATATAAGTGTCTAGCTATTATTTATAAAGTAAATGGATATCAACATTTTTCATATCCCTTAATCATTGTTTTAATAAATAAACTGTTAAATATATATTCCACATGCACTTGGCTACTTAAAAATTAAATCTTCTAAAGATATAATAATATATCATCATCATCATTTTTGGTCATTACAAATCCATTGGAAGTTGAAAATGTCCAAGTTTAATCCATTTTTTTTAAATTTCTAGCCACTCCTCTCCACATCTCATCAGCAATCTTCATTATTTCATCCATCCATCTTACTTATAGTCTATTTCTAGATATTTTATAATCTCTTAGAATCCAGTTTAAGATTTTACCTGTTCCTCAATTATCATTTTTAGTATTATATATATATAATAATCCAGTGCATAACGCTATACTGAAATAAATATACAAATATTAAGCAATTAAATCATTCCACATGATTAAGAAATCCAGTACCGCCCTCTGTGAACTAATATATAAATACATTAGAGTTCGTATTTCAAAATAAAATCAGATGTCACATGACCTAATTTAATAAGCTTCTATTTATAAATGTTATATATAGAGCTCACAAAACAAGCTCTTAACAAGGTTTGTAGAATATCCCCTACCTCAGACAAGTTTCTGCTACTGGAATCCTCAGTGAGGTGCTAGGATATTCAATCATTAGATTAAAGGTACAAGGACAAGGAAGCTGGACTGGAAGACATATGGATGTCTGAAAATTTCAGATTTTCTACTTAATAGTTGTTATACATTAGATAAAGTACTGGGCTTGTCCTGTTATTTTTAATCTAATGATTGAATATCATAGCACCTCGCTGATGACACTAGTAGCAGAAACTGGTCTGAGGTTGGGAATATTCTACAAAACTTGTAAAGAGCTTGTTTTGCAAGATCTATAATATATATATATATAATAATTAAAACAAGTCATAAATTTCATAACTTGCTTTTAAGCTTGCATTTTATGATCACTAGATAGAGCTTACCAATAGCTCTAAACAAGCTTGGTTTTATAAGTGCCAAAAGAGAAAGAATTCAAAATCTCTATCAGGGGTCCCTATCTCCAGACCAATTGGTTGATTATATATATATATATTATAACGATCGGGGAAATAGAGTCTTAATGTAACTGCACTACAGGGCGCCACTAAGCATTTGAACTTAGAAAATTTATAAAGTAGGCAGATACATAAGTTCAAAAAAATTATTTTTATTTTAAATATTTTGATTCCGATCGTTAGTCCAATGTCACTAGCTCAGTGAAACAGCAGAGATTTATGTTTTATAATAAATTCTTATCTAAGAATATATATAAAAAAGAATAAAATAAGCCAATGCCAGTAATTAACACACATACATTTATTTAAACATATATAAGATTTAAAATTATTTTAGCATCAGTTTTACATTTTAAAATTTAATTTACATTTTTAACTTTGATAAGCTATTATAAGTTTGCACAGATGGATTTATAAAAGTTTGTTTTATAATGTTGAGTATAGATCGGTTATATAGATTACACGGTTAAAAACATTTCAAAATAAACATAAATGATCAAAATATAAAATCATTGGTGGAATTGCAGAGGGAAATTTATAAAAAACCCAATAGCATTCATCATAAGATGCTGCAGAGACACCAATAACTTAAAAGACATCCAACATAAATAAATCTTAGATACTCACTGTAAGGTATCAGTATTTACCGAATGTCTATATATTTTGATCAAATATGAAAACCAAAAACATAATTAACCGATAACGAATCCATGCAAGTGTCTATACCCAACTTAAATTTAATGCATTTAGAGTATCAAGTATGAATAGACTACATAGATTGCATTTGAAAAGAAAATATTTTATCCCTCATTTAACCTTAGGCCAAAAGTTTGCAGTTAAACCAATGTCAATCCATCTAATATATCGATGTATTCAATGTAATACAAATACGACAGCTCAAATATAGGTTAAGAAATGAAATTGACTCTCATCCAGATAGGAATACTAAATCTATCTGACAAGAAGAGCAATAAAAAAACTCCATAGGAAAGAACTGCATTCTCCATCTTATAATCCCTTCCAAAGGCAAAACAGGAGTGTGCAGCATATACAGCAATTCTGCACATAGCGAATCTCGCATTACAACTACTAATTACCCCAATATATCCAATCCATTGACCTAATTCCACGATGAAACGAATAACCTAAGATTACCCTTCCCTAATAAAACTTCACAAATCTATATAGCCATTCACGTCCAACTTAAATTTAACATTTATATAATTTAATTTAACGAAAAATAAAAATCATAAATAAAACTTAAAAGAACAAAAAAAAATAAGTGGAAATGATTTTAAAAAAGAAATATATCCAATAAAAGAATTAATAAATAATTTAGTTTGGTCAGATAGAAAATACTATTGTGATAATTTCTGAAAGGTTTAGAATTTAGAGTTTGTTTTGAAAATGTTCATAAAGTTCTTACGATTTTTAAAATGTTCATCTTTATCCATTGCTTGCAATTTTGAATGTGAATTCCCATGCCGTCCTGAAGAGATTTTTATCCAGTTAGCCATTTTATTTATTTATCTGGAGGTCTTACTTTAGCTGGTCCTCAATGTAGAAAACAATGTCATTTCTCTTTCTTTTTTAGCAGAACTGAAGGGATTGAAGAGTGCATCTTTTCAATCCTTCTCCTTCAACTTTGCACTAACACATATCACCACCACTAACACACCTCTCTCCCAGCTCTTTCTTCACTCACCTTTCATAGACTTTCAGATCCAGTGGACATTACGTCACGATGATGGTGATGGTCTTTTTGCTGAGGTCCGATTCCATGAGTGATTTCTTTTATTGTCATTCTGTTCTCATTGTTTTTCTCTCCTATCTGACCTTTGCTTATACATTTAAATGCCCAAAGGGCTAGTTCACTTGGACTAATTAAAATAATCATTTCCATTTTTCAATAACATTAATTAATTTGTTTTCCAAACTTAAAGATATATTTTTATCTCTAAATCTTTTTAAGTTTTTGCTTTTAAAATACTTTTTCTATTTTTAATAAAGTTTTATTTTAATAATTTTTTTCATCTGTGCGATTATATATATATATATGAGTTTAGATGATATTTAACTTCAATTTTTACTTCTTAAAAAAAAGAAGTTTTCGTTTTGCGAACTTTTCTTTTTTCATGTTTAATAATAAAAAAAAATAATGTAACGGTGTATGTGCCTGTTACAATATATATATATATATAATTACTTATACAAACTGCTTTACTAATGAAAACTTAATGGTTGAATTTATTTATTGAATTAAACTTGGTTGGAAAAATTTTGGAAGAAATAACTTAATATTGAAAGAAAATAAGCTTATGCATTTGAAAAGGAAAGTTTTAATAAATATGTTTTACCAGTTCTTACTTATGGATATGAGATTTGAACACTTAAACCAAGAGCAATACAGAGGTTCCACACCACTCAACAAAATATGGTTAGATGTATGTTAGGAGTAATAAAAAGAGATCAAAAGTAAAATATGTGGTTAAGAAAGTAAGTAGGTATTACTGCCATTTGTTGAAAGAATTAAAAGTCTGAAATAGAATTAAGATAGATATAATGTTAGAGGAGATAATAATAGATGGCAGATGAAGTTTTGAAAAAGCTCAGAGACCGCATGTGAGATGGCACGAAAAATTTGCTAATGTGATATGGTAAGATAGACTATGGTTCAAATAATCTGAATGAAATATGATACAAATTGTTTATAGTTGTGGAATATGGATACTAAAGTTGCAACTTTATCAAAAATAATATATACAGTTTTCTTCTAGGGGCTGCCTCACAAAAGTGAATGAAATAATGAATTATTCAATAAAATAGAACGAGTAAATCAAAACATGGCTTACAAATAATGTGCTGGAAAAGTGATATGAAGTCTGTAATGAATTTCAAAATGACATTATCAAATAATAATACATATATAAAGATATCATCATTTTCAGATATCGATTCACTACAGAATAAAGGTCTCTTAATTGAATCCAGTTTCTACAATTTCTAGTTTCAGTTCTCCACATCAACCCGCAAATTTTCTTTTTTCAACAATTCATCTTTCACACGGTCTTTTTCTAAATCTTTTATAATCGCTTGAGATCCGGTTTATGATATCAAATGTATACTTCCAGTTCAGTTCCATTCCAGTTTCTTAATTGTTTCAATGGTGTCAGTAAGGCCTGTTTGTTTTCTCACCCATTTTATCACTTTCGATCCCTTCTTACTACTTCTAACATACATCTCTTTATATAGGCATATATATATATATGAAAACATTTATTTTAGTTGTAATATTTTCAATTTACTATCATTTACGGATATGATACCAAAGTTAGAGTGCACATTATGTTTTGGTTATTGTAAATATTGAATGAACAACTCTTAAATTGAATACTATTTGTAAAAACTCACATTTGGTCAAATTGTGAATTATTGATTCATACACAAGATAGGGACCGTTTCCTAAAAAGGGACCAGTTACAAAGCTAATCTTTAAAGTTCATTTTGCGTGTATATTATATTTAAATTGCAACGCAGTTGACATAATTTAATGAGCCCAATTACAATAATTATAACCATATTAATATTCATAACCCCATAAAAATTAATAATGCTAGCAATTAAGAGAATCACTCGCTTTTCCTGTTGCTAACTATTCTCATAAATAAATATGTATATATATATAATTTCAGTGCATTTATGATTGTTTTATTGCAAAGAGTGATTTATTTGACTAATAAACTATTTTGATTGCTGACATTTTCTATTACTTTGTGTTTTGAAATAATAAATCGTTTGAGTAATTATCAAATTATATCTAATCGTCATTGTAAGCTGTTTTAATCACAAATTACTTTTTTTATTGCATACATCGTAATTAGCAGATCAAACATCTTTGAATAGATTAAATTATCATTAGAGGTCAATTTGTTTCTAGTACATATGTTAAATTCTTTTCTAAAAGATAGGTTGAGTATCTAAATAAGACAATTCTATTATCTAGTGATACTATTCGTTTGCTTTATCATCATTTGTGACGGTTTATCATTACTTTCCACTCTCTAGATACTATTTATTCTACCAAATCAATTCAACTTTACTTAAATAAAAATAGAAATTAAGTAATATACATTAGCTGGAAAGGAATTTTAAGATATTCTTATTATAATAGTTTTTAATTAATGAACATTTTATTTGTATTACATATATATACTAATCAAAAAAGCAAATCATATATAACGTGACATTACTTTTCACAAGCTTGTAATTACAAAAATGCAATAGAGAGAGAGAACCAATAGCTCAAACAAGCTCTTAATTAATAAGTGCGGTATGAGAAAATATTTAAAATCTCTATCCAAAACACTCTCATCTCCAGACCAACTGGTTTCGAGATTATGGCGCATGTCAGTGGAGAGCTAGAATATTCGGACACTAGACCTAAAATATCAACTCAAAACTCAGCACTCAAGCATTGTTAGCCGAGAGGTCATCACAGCCACCTTGCAAGCAAGTAGTTGTTTGCAGACAGTTGTGGGTTCGCCCCCCCCCCCCGGACGATGCTATGACATATGGAAAAAAAAAACAACTCAGCACTTGTTTCATACTTATATTTAAGTAGAAACTCTGAAATTTTCGGACATGAAAATGTCTTTAAATCCAGCTATCTTACTTAAATAGCTATATGGAACTGAACTAAATTCAGATCTACCATATATATATATATATAACAATAATAAATATAATGGTAATTAACTATTATATGCAGTTTTTTGAACAACAGAAGTACATGTGATTGATTCCTCGACCCTCCACAACTACCATTCAATTCAAAAAAAGATAACAGAAGCAAACGTCATCAATTCAAATCCCAAGAATACCAAATTTTAATGTTAAACCACTAAACATCACATGATCACCATCACTACTGTATGGAGAGTTTTGCCTATTTAAGTTTTAGTGTTAACATATTAGCAGCCTGCCTATTAATTATATTCATTTTATTTCTATTTATTAAAATTGCCTCCTTCATTTGTCTTTTATTATGGTTTCTCTCTTCATGAAGAATCTTAACACATTCAATATCACACTTAAATTTATATTTACATGTCCTTTCATGATCCAAGATAACTAAAGTAGATATTAAATCACTATTATTTTTACTTTTCGCATGCCTGTATAAGAATTCATGCTCCTTTAATCTTTTTCCAATACTGTACCTCCATTCACCTAAATATGATGAGGATACATCCTCAAAAAAATTTGACAAACATTACTTTTCTGCTTGACAGGTATAACATTTTTAGAATTATTTACTAACTTTTTCTCCTTATTTGTAACACAGAATGGAACGTTGAACAAATCCTCATATATAGCCTTAAAAAAATTTACTTGAACATTTGAAGTATATAAAATATATATCCATTTTTTATTATCACTCTTCAACTCCTTTACATCATTATAACTCGTTTTAAACTGACACAAAGTATCGATAATCGATTCAACCATATAATCAACTTCAAGCAACTCCTTGCCAAATATCTTCATATTTTTTAATTTATCATATTGATAACAACATAATTTTTCATTATGAAAAAAAGATCCAAAACTTGACATCTTATGCATAATTGGTACTTTTGATTTGCAATTTAAATATATAGCCCTTGTTTTGCAATCGTTTGATTATTAATTTATAAATTAACAAACTGTTATCTCTTGTAATAACTAAATTCAAATACTCAATACTATTGTCCTCTTCCTTTTCAAAGGTTCATTTTAAGCCATTCAAATCATTTAACTCCTCTACAAGCAAATTTATAGTATTGGTATTTCCACAAACACACACATTCGTCACACGCACATATATATCGTTTCAAAATGACAGAGCACCCCCCCCCTCGTTCTGTGTATTTATGTAGCCACCACGTGTAATAAAAATTAAATATACATATACCATCTACATATATGTAATGACCGTCACCTATGATATTAGTTGTGACTGGGTTCGAACCCATTCTGTCACACTTTAAATTCAAATACTCAATTATATTGTCCTCTTCCTTTTCAATGATTCATTTTAAGCCATTGAAATTATTTAACTCATCTACAAGCAAATTTATAGTATTGGTATTTGCACAAACAAAATCATCATCCACGTACCTTTTGTAAATTTTAATTTCCTTAGAAGTATATATATATATTAAAATACAACTCTCATATGTAGACAAAATAAAATTGCAAACTTGAGCAAAAAAAGAGGATACATAAATTGTAAATCAAAAGGACCAATTATGCATAAGGTGGGAAGCTTTATTTTTTTTCATAATGAAAGATTATGTCATTACAAGTGTAATAAATTTTAAAAATATGGAAATATTTGCCAAGAAATTGCTTGAAGTTGGTTATAAGATTGAACAGATTAGCAATACTTTATGTCCGTTTAAAAAGAATTATAATTATTTAAAGAAGTTGAAGATTAATAATAAAAATGGATATCTATTCCGTATATATCAAATGCTCAAGTGATGAGTGCAATGTTTCATTTTGTGTTACAAATAAAGTGAATAAGTTCGTGAATAATTCTAAAATTGTTACATTTGTCAAGCAGAAGAGTAATGTTTTTTTTTTTTTTTTTTCACGTGACAAAGCATCGACCGGGAAGTGAACCCGCAAACACGGTACAACTGCTTGTAAGGCAGTATTGTTTATCAATTTTTTTGTGGATGTATTCTTATCATATATAGATAAATAAAGGTACAGTATTGAAAAACAATTAAAGATTTAATGACTGCTTCCATTTTATTGGGTCATAAAAGGACATGCAAATATACATTTAAGTTTGATATTGAAAGTGTTAAGATTCTTAATGAAGAGAGAATCCATAACAAAAGAAAAAATTAAGATTAAATTTTAATAAATAGAAAGAAAATGAATATAATTAATAGACAAGCTGGTAATAGGAAAATTCGGGATTTTGGGGGTATGAGATAATGATGTTTATTCCCGTTATATTTTTGAATTGAAATTAAGTTGAGGATGGTTAAGGACTTAACTGAAACACTTCTGCAAATTGAAAAACTGTATTTGTTGTTTACAATAGTTTTTAATTAGTGGATATTTTATTTGTATTATATATTATAATGGTCAATGCCCCCTCTACCCATATCTGACTTACCAGAGTGTCACTAGGCTACTTGAACCAGAAAAAAATTATAAAGTAGGCAGATACATATGGGAAAGGTTCAACTTTTATTTGACCAATAGCTTTAGTATACAAGCTTATGGAGAAACTGAACTTTAAGATATAAAATTTCAATTTTAGAAAATGCAAATTGATTTCAAATAAAATTAATAACAATAAATCAAATCACCATAGAACCAATGAGACAAAACATGTTTATTATGCACATATATCTCAAACACTAAAATTTCAAGGATTATATTAATTGTTTAAACATTTATCATATGCTCAGAGGGATAAATTGAATATATTTTTAATATTATTTTAATATTTTTCTAGGAGTAATACATTGTATATAACCAAGCATTCAAAAGGCTCAAACTTTTAATTCCAGACCAAACGTTTTCATCCAAGTTTACTGATATAGCAATGTGGTCAATGTAAAATGAAAATGTTAGCATAACAAACATAATGATTACAGGAATTTACATCTGTATCATCTTGTTAGAAGAAACATAACCTTCACCAATGCAGGAATGTATGTCTGTCTGGTGAAGGATCACATGAATATATATGGAAAATAAATGCTCCATACTAGGGGGAGAGTGGTCCATTGCTGTCTTATAGTACCTATCCAGAGCATAAGTCTACTTCCAATGGCAATGCAATGGCTACCTATTTTGGGCCAAGCATTCAACTGGGTGATCTATACTGTATGCTAAAGTGACACAAGGGAATGAGAATACAATGTTTCTTCCTAGATTACATTGACCTAAAACACCAGTACATCCACCCATCAGCATCGATTCAACTATGAAACAATTAGCCCAAAATTAACCCAATTTAAACCAACATAATCTTAATGAGTCTATACAATCATTTACACCTAACTTTACATTTATTAATTTAATTGAACTAGGATGGAAATGATCATAGCTAAATTTAGATGTTTTACAGCATAGTAAGAGAGTTGGAATATGCCAAACGGCATCTTTATATTGATTTTTGAATTACGATCATCATCAATGGCATCTTAATTAATTAATGAGACAATCTCCGGTCATGCACTAAACATGTTATACTTAAAATATTTTTTACCTATGAAATAGGTAAATTGGAATTTAAATTGTCAGACAGATTTTTTTTAGAGAAGAAATAACATTCAGATTTAGTTATTATTAAAATGGAAAATTCACATTTTCTTAGGTTAAATAGTTCAATAATTGACAGTTCAAATGAAGTTCATACTTATCTTTTATTTTGGGGGATCATCTGGACTGTGTCAGGTTTGTTGAATGTCATCTCTATGGTCTTTTGTGCACTTCATATCCCAGTTCAAGGCTTTGTGAATTTTCTTTCTTATTGGAGATGAATCCAATATTAGTTTTCCTTTGGAAACTGTCATTCTGGAGGCTATCTCAATCAGCACAACTGTGGGAAGAGGGATATAATGCATGACCCCTACATTATGGTTGATCACATGACAGGTCCAAAGATATTTTTTCTGTCAAATACTCAAAAATAAAGGGTTTCATAAATAATAATACTCATTCTAACCATGATCGGACATAATTCTTTTTTTTACATCCCTTGTATTTCTTATCATGAAATTTCAGGATTGATCTCTCTTGGCTCAGCATGGTTCTAATTGGTGATAATGATTTTTCTCTCTGGACTGTGTGTTTGTACATATCTTTATTGCTTAGTTTGCTATAGAGGGGAAATACAATGTTTTATCACTAGTAATTTTTAATCTCTTATCTGACATACAATCTGTTAAATTAATCTGCCCTAGTGACCTGCTTTTTTTTCCATATGTCATAGCATCGGCCGGGACGCGAACCCACAACCGTCTGCAACCAACTACTTACTTGCATGGCGGCTGCATTACCTCTCGGCTAACAATGCAAGACAAATGACCTGCTTGCCACTACCTTTCAATAAATTCATTTCCATCCTACTATAGCTTAAAAATAACTTTATTAAAAAAAATAAACAGTTTTAATTTCCAAAATCTTTTGTTTCTGTATTTTAAAACTTTACTCTGTTTAAATGAATTTTGTTTAGACCTTTCGTATATTTCCATTTAACAATGACATAACAGCATATCTGTATAACGTTACAATATGTTGTACCCTAAATGGACAACCAACTTACCCCCCCCCCAACTATTATGGTAGATGTAAATAACAATAAATAAACTTCAAACTCAGTCCAATCCAATTTCTTTCTTTTCTATAAAATTGTATTAATACAAATATTACTAATATTTTATATCAATCTTAAGAAATTATTTAATAATAAAACATTAATACTCATGACATTTGTTACCTAATCATCTAATAAGGTACTTTTTTAACATTAAGTATATACCAAAAAGTATATGCTCACTGGCATAGGAATATCACCAAACACTATTCCACTAAAATACCAATGATATTCCCATGATCACAATTAAAATAAGCAAATTATATTTCCTATTAAAATTTCCTATGTAAAATTTAATTGTAACATAATATAATATTCATTTAATTATTAATATGATTGCATTCCACTTCTTTATTAATATTCCTTAACTTAATCAACACCTCAGGTAACTATTGATTCTGAAAGTGAATAAATTAATTTACATAACCAAATGTAAAAAGGAATTTTACTCCCATCCAACTATATTTAAAAATAATTAAGAAACAAATATACTAATCAATGTCTCACTGACAAAATATTTAATTTTCTTATAAATTGACTCAAAAACTAAATTAAATTTATTAATTAAAACATATCATTATTAATTATAATCCGATTATTTTTATATGGCATACTAATTATTAAATCTTCATTATGATTGTTAAGTAAAATGAAGAAAAAATGTAATTAATATTTTTGGATTCAACATCAAATATTTTTAACAATCACAATACTTTTCATTTTTATTATCTTATCTAGATCATATGCAATAATACCAAATATCTTAAACTATTACCATCTATGTGTGGTTAGGATGATGAATAATAACTCGGAAAACAAGAAACTCTCAACATTTTCTTAATTTCAAAAATTAACATTAACAAGTACTACAGTAGTAATACAAAATTTAAATTTATATATCTTATAATTAATAAAAAACACGAAACGAGAGCCACCATAGCTACTAGGATATCACAACATAGATATAGATACAATAAGGCACATACGGATCCAGAATGCACTTCAATTTTTGCTCAGCATCAAAAATTGTCAGGGCATGTGTTCGAACCCACATCTGCAAAATTAGTTTGTACTGAGCGACATGATGTTAGGCAAAAAGTAAAAGAAGCATACTTTATAGCAGAGGACTCTTTCGCCAATAATCATAAGGATGCATGTTTTGCGATATCTAAAAGATGGTCTTAGTGACTCATTTGCATATAATTTGCATATCAGATTGATTTATATAATGATTTCAAAGAAAGGATCATAACTGGCTATGGATATGAGAAGTACATCTTCTTGAAAGTGCTCAGCCATTTAATTTAATTTTTAATTTGTTGTTATAGCTTTACGTTGGAAGTGTGAAAGCATGATTTAATATTATTATATTGGACAAACGTAAAGTATAAATATACAGGTTATTACTTAACATGCTATATAAAACTATTAAAATTAACATTTACAAAATACTTATAATAAAATAAATAAGTTACATTTCATTCTAAAATTATTTACAACTAGAGTATAGTACACCTGGGTCTCTTTTTACGTGGACTTATTTAATACGATTTTGAAGTTACGCGATTCGTGTTTCACCGGAAGTCGAATTTCGATAATGCGCTATTACTTTAAATAATAAATTTCTAGCACTTACGTTATATTGAAAGTAATAGTACATTTGTGGAATTCGACTTTCATCTTAGTAATTTCAATATTTTCAATGCTTTATAATAATAAGATTTTATGCAATAATGAAATTAAAATCATGATTTCCACATTTTATGTATACACACATTAAATTTTACAAGATTATAATGTAAATTTGTTCAAACATTGTGCGTGTTAATTTTACATTTTAAATCACATTCTGTTTTTGCTTTTTAAAAAATAACGTAATCAATTGTTAATCATTTAGTGTCCGCAAGTTTATTTTTAAAAGGTGAGTAATAAGCAGTGAAACGAAATTTGATTTTTAAACGGAATTGAAAATTAAGAAATTAAAGACAAAAATAAAAGTTTAGATACAGAAGAAAATGTAGAAATAGATAATGAAACAGAAGTGGAACCTGTTCCTTTCACTGCAAAAATGATTTGAGGTCTTTAACTTTCTAATCAGTTGGCAAATTATTTTCTTATAAATGACACTAATCACTAACGTGCTCTTAAATTCCAACAAGAGCTAAATGGTTGTATGTCTGGATATCGCATTCATAAACAATTAATAAAATCATCATCTCAAAGATTAATTACTAATTACATTGTCACCAGAAAACAATTAACACAACATGAGAGTGATGATGACGCTAGTTGATTTTCTCTTGTGGAGAATCTGTTTTTTTACCAGTTTGCAAACGACCCTGTTTAAGGGCAAATAGCGATAATAATTAAAACGTGTATAAAAAAATGTAAATTACTGTAAATTATGCATAAAAATATATTGTTCTGAATAAAATTAAATATTATAGTTAAAAAAAGTTTGTCTTGTATCATTTTTTTTCAAATTTGAAATTTTTTATTAGTCATATTTTATTTCCTTATTTTTTTTGCGCGAATTTTAAAGTAATTTTACGTTGGTGCTTTGCTTTTACATGAATTTTGAAAAATCACAGACTGCATCCCCCCTTTTTCAATCTAAGTTACATCTATTTTTGCGCGATTTCGTTTGCGCGTGTTTTCTGTGGAACCTATCTATCGCGTAAAACGAGACCCAGGTATATATTCCATTCTTTACTCCATGAATATTAAGATACTTCTTAATATTTCCATATTAAAATATATCACTAAAATATACTATTTTTATTTTTATCACATTCTAAATATTTCAAAAACATGTTCCATTACTTTACCTTTAATCTTCCTATGAGATTAATATTTAATTATAACTCTATAACTTATTATACTGTTTCTATGGTTATTATTTGTTATAAAATAAACATTTCATTATCTAAATATTCATTAAGATATGGTAAATTATTATATTACTTACAATAATATGAATAATTCTCAGATTTTCTTTTTTAATATCATTTGTTATACTTCTGAATTTCATTCTGTATTTTGATCTTTATTATCCGATAAAAACATTCATAAAATCTTTATTTTTACATTCTTTTAGCATCCTAGTTGTCTTATGTTTCATTCTTCTTAGATTAAATGGATTTATCTTATCATCATTTGAAAGATTGGCTATTATCATTACTTAAATCTACAATTCCTTAATGCAAAGTATATATCAGTGCAATTTTCATGATAGTAAGTGTGGAGTGGATACCTTATAAAATTCTAATAAATGATATCATGGATTATGTAATTTAAGGTCACATTTTATTGTGTCTACCTTAATTCCTATTTTGGCTTTTATTTTAAGCCTTTACAGATTCTTAGAAAAATATCACTATCCATATATCATAAATATTCTAACTTATTTTCATTCTTAACGTTAAACAATGCATACCTAACACTACAGGATTTACCACTTCCTCACAATAACACTCCAAGCCAAAACTCTCCATACAGTAGTGCCACCCTGTGCCAACCTGAGTAATCAATAGATGCCAGAAGGCATCCACTACTTGTGCATCCACAACTGTATGGAGAGTTTTGCCTTGTTTAATAACAATTATGTGCTAGTATAAGAGATGGTCATCATGTGATGTTTAGTGGACTAACACTCCATATAAAATACTTAACATCACTTAAAAATATTACCATTTCTTAAATAATATCCAAACTTATCCTTAACATGTTCATACTTTTCAACATACCAAGAAGATTAAAAAAAACAAGTCAATAGTTTATGAAATAATTTATCATAAATAAAATAAATCAATTATTTTCAACTTATATAGAGATTACTCATACATATACTCATATTAATAATATATTAAACATTTTCAATCCTATATCATATACTTTCATGTAAATATAAGCATGTCAATGCATGAAATATATACCAATCTATTTAAGATTTGCCTACTGATCTCATAGCTATCTATATTGCACCAGCTTTTAATTAATATTTCATCAAAATCAATTTTTTTTAATTCTAACAATTATATTTAATAATTCAATTAATGTGGTAGGCATCTTCCTATGGAAATCATTAATGATCATCAGTGGTTAGTTTATTAATACAGACATGCACATGGGCACCAAAAGGGTGTTTGCTACTGTATGCTGCCAATAGAATGATGACTCCTAAATGATATGCCGAGTCCATACATTAAGCTATCCTATGACTTGATCAAGTTAACATTTAAGACTCTTACCATTTTTAATTGTCTTTGGCCAATATTAATAATTATGAGACTCTTCTATCCTATCAACAAGATTGCATACCCTTTAACATTAAATAAACACATCCAATGACATGAGAATACCCAGACAATTTTCCTTATTTAGTATCTACATAGTATCATAACTAACAATAATGATTACATAAATATGATAAAACATCTATAAGTATTGACTGTCAATTAACTAAGGAAGAAATTATGCTATCATGTTATTGTGTACTGAATAATATTCTTATTATTTCTATAGGATTTTAATTAGCAATGATCATAATAATAAATTTATACTAAGGAGATCTCAGGATAACCATTGATTTTTAATTAATTATTTAATCCACCTATAACATATCCAGAGGGATTTTACTGAACTCTATAGGTAGGGTATTAATTATGAAAAGTCATAACCTAAATCTATAATCAAAATTGCATTCCAATTTTATATTTATGTTCTCTAATACTTTTTCTTATACTAATATTATTATCTACATTGTAATTAGACTTGATACTTTTAATAATAAATATTTCATTATTTAATTCCTTATAATGCAATACCATCAATGACTTATGTGATCAAAGCAGCTTACAGCAAGTTAAAATCTCTTTAAAGAAATGCGTGCTTAGTTGACTGTTATATTGTTCTGAACTAGATTAATTTCTTATTTCAATCTCAAACCATATACTTTGGGTTTGTATGATGTAATGACATTGATTAAAACAGGAAAAACTTACTATATACATTTTTCCACACACATCAAGTTAGAGTAATCAATGGATACCGACGGCTTGTGCATACAATCTCCATCTAGTGCCTACTCATCCAATATCCCCAAACTAGTTTCTGGCTTATGACCTTTGTCAGTGAATAGCCTTGGATCTGAAAGCACTGCATCTAGATCTTAGGATCTATTGCAACTCTGTAATGCAGTGCTCTCAGATCCAAGGCTCCTCACTGACAAAGGCCATAAGCCAGAAACTAGTCTGGGGATATTGGATGAGTAGGCACTAGATGGGGATTTTATGCACAAGCCTTCTGGCATCCATTGATTACTCTAGCTTGCTGTGTGTGGCAAAATGTATATAGTGAGTTTTACCTGTTTTAACAACAGTTATACACAAGCATAAGAGGAGGTGGTCATGTGATGTTTATTGGCTTAATGACATTGATTCCCACAAATGAAATGCAGCTCTTAATAGTCAAATTAAATTTCAAAACAAGTTTAATGATATTATTTACAAGATATTACAATAAACATTTTAACCAACAGCTGATGTAAAATAACAACAGTAATACATTTATATACAAATATAATATAATAACACTATAATAATTGAAAAACTTCCATTCCCTTTTTACCTGTTAGATATTTATAAAAACAAAATAAAACTAAACAAAAAGAAATATTATCTTTTCATATAGTATGGTGCTGTTGGGATATATACCTTCATATATTTTCTTTTATATATCACAAATCAGGAGGTCTCCATTATCTAATCAGTTCTTCAATTCTTTTGCAATTATTAACCCATTATAAGTTAGACTTTAACTTATAAATACAAAATGGAAAACATTAATTATTACATTCTTGCTTCAATACAATAATCTTATTATAATGTGGTAAAATGTCACATTTTGTGTATTTTTAGATCCCATGATATTCATTTTTTGATTTTTATTTATTTATTTATTTGCTAAGAAGATATTACTATAATAATTATAAACTCATCAATTAGTTTTTTGATCTCAAACTCCATATTCCTATGGTTTTATTCTCAACCTCTGTACTAAAATACAACTAATAAGAATTTTATGCTGTGTACTATCAACTCTGAACCCTTATACTCCCTGCAATAATTTTCATCTACAATTTATGAGATTCAGATAAATGTTAATAGATCACTCTTTGGTGCATCTTAAATACAATACTTACCTTTGCTTTAGCTAACAACTTACTTATTACCTTTGTATTTCTAACGTATATTTGTCTATTATCTTCCTTATAACTATTTACTTATACAAATTACAAAATAAAATTACTTATAATTCCATATAACTATATTAAATTCTTCATTCTAAAGCATAAGATCAACCATTTTTAGAAACTACAATTAATAATAAATATTTATTTCTTCCATATTATATGTTGTCATAGCAACATACTCCCATGCAGTACATGTTAATATATTCACTATTAAAATCAAACCAAAAATATTATTTTTACAATTGACATTACACCACATATTGAAATTTATTTCAAATTTCAGCAGGCACAACATATATATATTGTTTTTATTCACTACATCTTGAGTTTTATATTTTTTTCATTCTTATAATTCAAGTAATCTATGTTAAACTGACTATAAAATGTTTAGAGATTCCAAATAGTTTCTTGAAATTGTTTTGATAAAGACATTATTTTTACTATAGAATTGTTAATAGAGAGAAAGTACTTTTGCCATTTTAGACTTCAGTAGAAAAATAATTATAATAAAATGAATCAATAAATATATCTATGCAATTACACTATAATCCCAAGATAATTTCTGACCCTCTCTCTAACAATAAAGCCATATGCGTTATTCCATTTTCTTTATAATCATTATCATATCCTAGCTTATTAGCCCATTGTTTAGGAGATATTTTAGCCCTGCTCTGTTTAATCCAGTAGTAGAATATTAAACTTTCATATAATGCTTTCCAATCGATTTCCATCTAAGAAAAATACATCTGTTACTTGAGTACTCAAACATCACCTGTCCCTTTGAGTAACAAACCATATATTACTATAGCGTAATTTTCAATACATCACTTGGATATGAGTTGTTCAGCACAAAATGTGCATCTTAGGAATCGAACTTTTTTTTTCACATGTCTTTGATCATACGTTTAAAATTATACCCTTCTACAAGATGTTAAAAATAGATAGAAATTCGTCCCTACCTTGCGTGGTGCATTAAAATTATACTATATAAATATTATTCATTAACTGAATAGTTTTTAAACTAATTGAATGTCTAATAAAATTATTAATATAAAAAAACATATATATATATTTCAATCGTACCTTCTTACTATAATTCTTTTAAAAACAACATAATAAACAAATTCTTAAAAAATATATTTATATACCTTCAATCATTTAAAAATAATATTTATTTATTGTTGCTTTAAACACATTAGTACGACAGTATAAGTTCAAAACAATACTGACAAAAGAAAACCTAATTATAAAGTAGAAAGTTGTTTGATCTCTATAGGATGACATTTACTGTCACGTGAAGCATAGACCAAAGAATAAATAGTAATTAGCTTTTCTAAGTAACTTACTCTTTGGACAGTTATTTACGAAAGCTACCTTTTTTAAACCATTAAAAAGTCACAATAAATAATTTCAGTAATGATTGACTTTGACCACCTAAAAAGTTAATTCAATTATGAATTTAGCTTTCCATGTTAAATTCTAGTAAGCTTATTAGAAATGCCGTGCATGTCTTTCCAAATATTTAGCTTTGATCAACTTAGTTGCTTAAAATTGTATTTGATGTTTTAGCTTTAGTCTTTCCTTTATTTAAAAAAAAGTTTGGTAAAATAGTTTTAATACATTGTACAGGCTTAAACCTGCATTTATATATGTAATATATGCGGGGTTTGAACTCAGACTTTCACACGACCCACCACTCTCAGTGCCATCTCATATTGCTGAAATATGTATATTGGTGATTATTTATCTTTTCAACATGTGTGTGATCAGGCTGGTCAGCAATATGAGATGGCACTGAGAGTGGTGGGTCATGTGAAAGTCTGAGTTCAAACCCCGTAAAATAGTTTTAGAAACTAAAATATATTTAGCAACCAACATAATAAATCCATACAGACTTAGATATTTTTTAAGAGAGGTAATCCAGATTCAACATAACTGGCAATACAATATTGCTCAGTAGATAAGTATCTAGTGATTATTAAACAGAGTATAATTTATATTGGTCAGATAATGTACGGATTGAAAACATAAAACATATGATTGCAACATGATGGGGTAGATAGCATTTTTATGTGAGTTGGTGCTCGCGATTTACTTTAGCTTTAGCCAATCAAAATTGAAGTACAAATCATCTTGCAATTAATTATTATTTTAACTAACACTCATATTCATATAAGTATTAATATATTTCTAGGGTTTGCCAATGTGAAATACATTTCAAAGCAATAAAGCATATTTAAAAATTGTTGAAAGAACTATCTTTTTTCTAAAGTTTTAATCATGTGACTCGTGAAAGGATTATTAAGCTAAAATGTTGAAATCAGTGATTTATATATATATAATTATTTTTGACAATACAAAAATAATTGCTAATTTGGAAAGATATGATTTAAGAACCGCGAGAGAGTCAATTGAAATATTAAAAAGACTTACTGGTTTAAATAGGGTTGACAAAGCACAACGTATTCCAGCTATGTGGAAACCTCTCATTTTATCTAATATTAACTTAAAATTAATAGGTGAAAAAACTGAGCGAAATAATCATTTTGATAAGCCTCATATTGTGAATGCTGAACTACTTCAAGTTAAATCTCATTTCTCATCTCGCACAGTATCACATTATTGTTTGAGATCTAACGATTTTTCTTTCAAAAGTTAACCTAGATAATGGTGGTTGCTAGTCCGTAGTCGAAATATCGGATTATAATACAAAATAATACATGGTTTATACCCAAAAATATTATTTTATCTACATCATATAACCATGAAAACATTATATATATATATACTGTTATTTTGTAATATATTTTGCCTTCTACCTTCTTAACTGCAAGATTTTATATGGGTGCCAATTTTTGTACACAATCCATATTTATTATAATGGAATCGATTATATTTAAAGTCTAAATTGAGTTTGTTAAATATAACAGGATGATTAAATTCACCAGAAAGAGGATATGCATTTCACTACAATAAGACTTTGGGTCTTCAAGTAGAATGCTAGAAATGAATCAATGAAATACTAAGTCCATGATTACATCCATCTTTATTATGCTAGCTCAATAATTTTTAAATAAATTTTGATATAATTTAGACTAGTTCATCCATCTCTGATGCCTCTTTCAGTCACCATTATGCCACAATATTCAAACTCATGGACAATTTGCAATTAGCTCTTTTCAGGGATAATTTCAAAACAAGTCATTATTTAATATGCCTTTATATAAGCATTAACTAATAATTGATATTCATATGATGTTTATAATACTAACATATATATAATATAATAATGATTAGACAAAGAGATCAAGTTAAAAACTCTATATTTAATAAACAATAAAAAATATAATGTAAACGATAAATAAGATATCAATAAATAAATAAGGATGAATTTTATCATTTCAAAATATTAATAAATAATATTCCCATCTAACATGCTTTAATAAAATTCTATGTTATAATAAACTATTCAAAAGTAAAGAAAAAATTTAAATTAACAGATATATAAAACAATATCTATAAATTTTAAAATTAATAATTTAAATAACTTATTAACCTATTTACAGTTTTTATTCAAATGTTTTATAATTATTAATATATAAGTACTATTTACAATTGCATAACTTATATATTATATGTATTTATAATACATAAAATACATTAAATGTTTATTATATTATATTATAAATATAATAAATCTATTTTAAATATCTGTTAAATTATAATCATTTTTTTATATTTCATTTAATTTTGATGAATTATGTCAAACTTTCAATTTGGGTTTATAATATTAAATTTAGATATTCCTATTAAAATATAATGATGCCAAATTTGAAGAAGAAATAATAATAATAATAATAACAATAGTAATAATAATAATAATAATAATAAACATATTAAAATAATATAAGTATTATTATAATATATATAAATAAAGAAAAACTTATTTTCCAGAGTTAAGAATAGATATTTAAGTCTGTAGTTCATAATCCTAATGAAGATCTTTTATGAAGTATATTAATACATTGGCATAATGATGATTTATTTATCCTTAATTGATAAACTGTTAGTAATATCCAATGATTTGATTGATATAATATAAAGTAAATATCCTTCAAATGTTGATGTTCTTATTCTCCATTTTTCTATTATCATTAGATGTTCTTTACAACAAATATTTCAATTTAGCATGGCAGTTGGTTTCGAAACCTTTACAATACAATAATTATTCTACTCACTCCACATTGTAAGATTTCTTTATATATATAATTACTTTAAATTTATATATATGTGAAGAATAATGAAGTGTTAAAATAACATAGTTTCCAAAAACTCAAACAAATGTTCCTTTCTTTTATATTGCTATTCCTTTTAAGATTTAATAGAAAATTAAAATATTTTCCTTATAGTCTTTTAATCCATAGATTTATCTTAATTTGGAATAGTTAATATTTAATTCCAAACGTTGAATAGTAATATTTATATTTATAAAAGAAAAGGTTATTTAAAGAGAAATCATTTTCTTTTCTTCTTTTTAATAATCAGAAATTGAATGAATCTCCTCGTGTTTTGTTACAATTTCATGCTTAATTTAAATATTAATTATATCAATAAATATTAAGATCTAATAATATATATATATATAAATTATTTATTTCTCTACTTCAAATCTGGCAATTACTCAAAAGCTTGATATTAAGTATATATTATTTAAAGTTCATATATATATATTGTGACAGTCAGTTTTAAATGACTGCCACAAAGTTGACTGCAAGCATTAGTTGCAGTCCAAACAAATGTACGTATTATAATAAAAGGAGTGGTCTGTACAGGTATATTTCTCTGTTGCTTACACACACACTATATTTAAAATAAATAGGATGAATGGTGATAATACACCTATAAATAAACAAATGCGGACACCACATAAATATGGCAGAGGGCTGTTAATAAATGCTATATGTTTTTTATGCGGACATGAATAAATATGGCAGAGGGTTAAAGAAATTATTATGGGAAACTGAAATGTATTTGCAAATAACCCAACAGTAAACATATTTTATTTTGATTTTATTTTATTTTAGATTCTCAAATGTTGGATTTTATTTTCTATTGTTTGTTGAATATTCTTTTTGGAAAACTCAAAAACAATTTTTATGTGACAACAAGTATACAGTTTTATATATATATATTTTTTACAACTTAATGTTCATGACCGCAGGCAAGCCAATGACCTCTTTCTTTTATCGTATAATGTTTTTGGAAAACAAGTGTAGAAATTGTATCAGTGGTTATTCGGCTTGACACCTATTCAAAATTATTTAATTAGATAAATGTAATTTTACTTTATTGTTTAAAGAAATCAAGAGATTGGAATTTAAATGGTCTGTGAAATTCTGAAATTAATTAAAAGATAGCTAAAATTAAATCCATTGTTTGGAATTGTTTAATTAAAAACAGAAATGTAAAAGCAATAACTTGTGGAGGGGGTGAGAGAATACACCCTGTAATGGGGAGGATATATAAAGGCTGGTCAGGTGAAATTTAATTAGTTAGCTGGGTTACATTAGTTGATACTCACATGGGCACTCTTACCCATTCGCTTTGAGTTACCTGGGTTACATTGGTTGATACTCGCAAGGGCACTCTTACCCGTTAACAGTATAGTTTCTGGAGTGTACAAACAAAAAGAAAAGAAAAAGAATTATGAGTGTAAAAACTATTTATTCGGAATGCTGAACGTATTTTAAAAGGCGCAGACCAAGAAATATGATATTAATTGACTGAAAAAGAAAAATACAATTGAAATTTAAGCTAATGTTTTATATCACTAAGAAAATGGAATCAGGATTTATTCGTGATTCAGCAATGGATATGGAGTAGAAAACCAAGTTCGGTACATTCGCACAGCTCAGAGTCCTACATAGCCATCCAGTGATGTGACTTTCCATTTATGAAAGTGTAGCTGCTATGGACAATTTTCCAACCTCCTAATAGGCCCTGTGAAGTAATCACCTGCACAGCAGATATATATTGCCCTCAAAATCATAGCCCGGAGAAGAATGAAGACTTCAGGAAGTATTATTTATGTTTTTATATATTTTTTTATTATGTCTTATTATGAGTAATTCGTCATTTGACTTAAATTGCTATTATTAAATGAGCCAATGAATTGCGTAATTCAGTCATAAATATTTTGTTTGTAATTTTAACATAAAGCTTCATGTAATTCATTGGAGTATCTCAATAAATTATAAAAGAATGGATAAAGTAAATATGAAATATTTCAAAATAGTTAAATAGAAATAATTGGGTGGTTTGGTCATTGGATGTATGTCTTTCGCTTTGAAATAATAGAAAATTTATTCCATCCGCTAAGTGCAGGATTGTTTTATAAGGAATAAAAGTATGTGAGACAGCATTCCAAATAATTATTATTGTCCACTACGGGCAGGACTCCTATTATGAAACTTTTAAGATTAAAATTGTAGTTTAGCACGAGTTTGTTCCCCGAGTAAATTTATTCCATCCGCTAAGTGCAGGATTGTTTTCATAAGGAATAAAAGTGTGTATGAAAGTGTTCCAAATAATTATTATTGTCTGCCATGTGCAGGACTCAGATATTGGAACACTTAAGATTCTACTATCATTAACTCATGGCTAACTCATTTTTTTTTTTAGTATTATGAAACACGTACATACCATGGCCAATACACATTGTTTTATAAGAAATTTTGTTTTGAGTTTAAAGTGTAAGCAGGGGAGAATTTCAGACCATTCCTTTCCCATTCATGAAACTTTAAAATTTATTATACGCTTGAATTTTAATTACTATCATTTATGTGTGTGTTTATTATTTTGTAAATATTTATATAATCATAGAGGGCTTAATAAATTTAATATCTAATTTTAAAGTATGGAGTTGTGCTGTGTATTTGATAATGATATTATTGTTTGACCTTTTCTGTTAATGAAGGAACAAACCACCATCCCAAGATCATGAGTTGATTGAGCTAGTCAGGGATTAAACTTACCAGGATTGGGAATCATTCGTTAGGCATTCACTTTCTATTGATTTTTTATAAGAGATTATAGCTCTTTACTTATTACATGATCATATCCCTTAGGCAGGGGAGCAATCTCTTTCTTAAGGTGGCATGTAAAGGTTGCAGTAAATGAACCTTTCAAAGGTATGATTATAGTAATGTATATTTTGGATGCCTTTGAATATTTCTTAATTGCTGCTCGATCTCAGAAAATGCATGTCATGCTCAATGCGGTTTAGAGAGAGGCTGCGACCGTTACAGAAAAATGGCGTCCAACGTGTTATTGGGCACGATGCAATTCGTATGCACATAAGTTAAGAGTGGAGGTCACAGCCATGTTATATAAATAATAAATGGAATAGAAAAATTATTAGTATTTTCTTAATAGGAGAGGTTTGGGCAGATAGCAAGCTACATTGAGAATAAAAAAAAAGGGAAAGTAATAAATAAACATATACTAGCTATATATAAATGGCAAACAAATTAGGGTGAGCTAAGTGCGAATGTACCAAGATTTAATAAAAAAGAAATAAATAAATAGAATACTTTGCTAGCGTTGAGTTTTAATAACAAATAAATAAACAAAATACTTTGTAAGAAATAAATAAAATACTTTGTTAACATTTAGATATAGTAAAGAGTGAAATAGATAACTAGAATACTTTGTTATAAATACACAAAATACCTTGTTAGCATCTAGATATTGTAAAGAAAGAACAGTTTACTGAAAGAACTAATAAATAGTAATTATTCATGTGGACCAGATCATTTACAAAAAAAAAATGGATGAGCAAAAATTAGATAAAAAGGATGAAGAAAGTCAAGATATAGAGCAGGAAAGCAATGTAGAAACAGAAGGCAATGAGCAAAATAGAATAGAATCTGAAATGGAAAAAAGTTAATAAATATAATGGTGGACTTTATGAAACAAATGAGAGAAGAAATAGCCAAGATAACACCCCAAACAGAAGATCTAAGAAAAGATATGGAGAAACGAATGGAAGACTTGTCCCAGAGGATATGCAGTGTGGAGGAGGAAATGGTACAAAAATTGGAAATAAGAGTCCAAAATAAGGAAGCGATAGCACAGGGCAGCAATGACAAACATGAACAGGAAGCTAATAATGAAAAATTTTATACTCATGTGACAGAAGGTGATATAGATAGTAAAGGAGGAAATGATAATTTGAAGATAGTGGTGAGGGAAAACGAACAGAAGTAAGAGAGGGTGAAAATAGTCAGCAGCAAGGTAGAAATAAAATAGAAAAAAATAATGCAGATACAGTTGCAGGGAAGTCAGTAGAAAGATATAGCACCTATACTAATTTACCAAATATAAACCAATTTCTAAAGATAGGAGTATTCGAAGGGCAGACAAGTGAGGCTCCGATAGAACATCTTAATAGTTTAGAAAAGTATTTTAGAATAAATAGGATGGATGATGCTAGCCAGTTAATAATATCATACAGCCATCTCCAAGGGGTTGCTCATGCATGGTGGGAATCACTGTTTCACCACCCAAACATGTACAAAGAATATAAAAAGGCTTTGCTGCGAAACTTTTGGAGTGACGAAAGACAAGAGATGGTATTATACCAAATAATGCAAGAAAAATATAAAATGGCTGGAGGTGAGAGTTACTCAAAGTTCTTCAGAAGACAAGTGGCCAAGCTCCAGACTTTAGAAGCCTGCCATATATCTGAGGGCCAGATCGTCAGAATAATACGGCACAATTTACCGTTCCGTATCGAACAAATGCTTTTAACGGCAAATATTAACTCATTAGAACAGCTAGAAGATTTACTAAATAGAATCGATACAACCCAACAAAACAAACCTACAGATAAGGCTAGAGAAAACATGGGTATAAACTCCATAAACTGGCATGGTAATGTCCAAAGACAAGCGTATTGGCATAGAAAGGCTAGGCATAGGAGTAGAAGTCCCGAAACATATGTTAAGCGTACAGAAAGCAACAGTGACGACAATGGACATAAATACGGAAAAGGAAAGGGATACAGATCTCCATCACTTAGACCAGGACCAAGTAAAAATTAGGATATCAATGTAGACAATCATTGGACATTACGATTAATAGATTTGTATGTATATATCCTTTAAGATTTTGATTTTCGTTTTCTAATGACACAACTGTACATATATAGTTAAGTATAAACTAATATTTTTTTTTGTTACATATATAATGAACTAGTATATTCATTAGGATTGGATATAAATTACTATATCCCTTAAGATTTTTATTTTCATTATTAATAACACAATCGTATATAGTCAAACTAATATTTCTTTCTAAATTGTAATGAACCAGTATATTCATCAATAATATTAAATATAAGTGAAAGTAATTTAATATAGACTTTAAATGGTTAACCCATTTAGAAGTCTCATTAAGGGAGGGGGATATTGTGACAGTCAGTTTTAAATGACTGCCACAAAGTTGACTGCAAGCATTAGTTGCAGTCCAAACAAATGTACGTATTATAATAAAAGGAGTGGTCTGTGCAGGTATATTTCTCTGTTGCTTACACACACACTATATTTAAAATAAATAGGATGAATGGTGATAATACGCCTATAAATAAACAAATGCGGACACCACATATAAATATGTATTTTGCTGTTAGTAAATGCTATATCTTTTTTATTTATGATATGAATAAATATGGCAGAGGGTTAAAGAAATTATTATGGGAAACTGAAATGTATTTGCAAATAACCCAACAGTAAACATATTTTATTTTGATTTTATTTTATTTTAGATTCTCAAATGTTGTATTTTTTTTTCTGTTGCTTGTTGAATATTCTTTTTGGAAAACTCAAAAACAATTTTTATGTGACAACAAGTATACAGTTTATATATATATATTTTTTACAACTTAACGTTCATGACTGCAGGCAAGCCAATGACCTCTTTCTTTTATCGTATAATGTTTTTGGAAAACAAGTGTAGAAATTGTATCAGTGGTTATTTGGCTTGACACCTATTCAAAATTATTTAATTAGATAAATGTAATTTTACTTTATTGTTTAAAGAAATCAAGGGATTGGAATTTAAATGGTCTGTGAAATTCTGAAATTAATTAAAAGATAGCTAAAATTAAATCCATTGTTTGGAATTGTTTAATTAAAACAGAAATGTAAAGGCAATAACTTGTGGAGGGGATGAGAGAATACACCCTGTAATGGGGGGGATATATAAAGGCTGGTCAGGTGAAATTTAATTAGTTAGCTGGGTTACATTAGTTGATACTCACATGGGCACTCTTACCCATTCGCTTTGAGTTAGCTGGGTTACATTGGTTGATACTCGCATGGGCACTCTTACCCGTTAGCAGTATAGTTTCCGGAGTGTACAGACAAAAAGAAAAGAAAAAGAATTATGAGTGTAAAAACTATTTATTCAGAATGCTGAATGTATTTTAAAAGGCGCAGACCAAGAAATATGATATTCATTGACTGAAAAAGAAAAATACAATTGAAATTTAAGCTAATGTTTTATATCGCTAAGGAAATGGAATCAGGATTTATTCATGATTCAGCAATGGATATGGAGTAGAAAACCAAGTTCAGTACATTCGCACAGCTCGGAGTCCTACATAGCCATCCAGTGATGTGACTTTCCATTTATGAAAGTGTAGCTGCTATGGACAATTTGCCAACCTCCATATAGACCCTGTGAAGTAATCACCTGCACAGCAGATATATATCGTCCTCAAAATCATAGCCCGGAGAAGAACGAAGACTTCAGGAAGTATTATTTATGTTTTTATATATATATTTTTTATGTCTTATTATGAGTAATTCATCATTTGACTTAAATTGCTATTATTAAATGAGACAATGAATTGCGTAATTCAGTCATAAATATTTTGTTTGTAATTTTAACGTAAACCTTCACGTAATTCATTGGAGTATCTCAATAAATTATAAAAGAATCGATAAAGTAAATATAAAATATTTCAAAATAATTAAATAGAAATAATTGGGTGGTTTGGTCATTGGATGTATGTGTTTCACTTTGAAATAATAGAAAATTTATTCCATCCACTAAGTGCAGGATTGTTTTATAAGGAATAAAAGTATGTAAGACAGTGTTCCAAATAATTATTATTGTCTGCCACGGGCAGGACTCCTATTATGGAACTTTTAAGATTAAAATTGTAGTTTAGCATGAGTTTGTTCCCCGAGTAAATTTATTCCATCCGCTAAGTGCAGGATTGTTTTCATAAGGAATAAAAGTGTGTATGAAAGTGTTCCAAATAATTATTATTGTCCGCCATGAGCAGGACTCAGATATTGAAACACTTAAGATTCTACTAACATTAACTCGTGGCTAACTCATTTTTTTTTAGTATTATGAAACACGTACATACCATGGCCAATACACATTGTTTTATAAGAAATTTTGTTTTGAGTTTAAAGTGTAAGCAGGGGAGAATTTCAGACCATTCCTTTCCCATTCATGAAACTTTAAAATTTATTATACGCTTGAATTTTAATTACTATCGTTTATGTGTGTGTTTATTATTTTGTAAATATTTATATAATCATAGAGGGCTTAATAAATTTAATATCTAATTTTAAAGTATGGAGTTGTGCTGTGTATTTGATAATGATATTATTGTTTGACCTTTTCTGTTAACGAAGCAACAAACCACCATCCCAAGATCATGAGTTGATTGAGCTAGTCAGGGATTAAACGTACCGGGATCGGGAATCATTCGTTAGGCATTCACTTTCTATTGATTTTTTATAAGAGATTATAGCTCTTTACTTATTACATGATCATATCACTTAGGCATGTGAGCAATCTCTTTCTTAAGGTGGCATGTAAAGGTTGCAGTAAACGAACCTTTCAAAGGTATGATTATAGTAATGTATATTTTGGATGCCTTTGAATATTTCTTAATTGCTGCTCGATCTCAGAAAACGCATGTCATGCTCAATGCGGTTTAGAGAGAGACAGCGACCGTTACCATATATATATAAATAGTATATATGTATACATATTAAAATAATCAAATAGATTTTATATTTATAAATAATTTCATTAGAGATAAAAGTATGTTAGGTTAAAAATAATAACTGGAAGTTACTATTATATTATAGATGAACATATAAACCATAAGCTCTGTGAATATCATTATGGGTTTGACACAACGTCTTTATTTTCATTCTTCAGTTATCATTAAGTAATTGAATGTATTGTCAATCACTTAGTTGTCATAAGATGTTCAAGCACTGGGAGTGATCAAGCTGGACTGAGTTGTGATCCCTCTAGCTTCCAAATTTGTCATTCTACCAGTGCACTAAAGCAGAAAGGATAATTATCATTGGGCAGGGTTGTAATGTTTAATATTTACTATGCTGATAGGATTGTGTAAAATCTCATATTAAAATAAAAATGCACTCCAAAGCACTTACCATATTTTCAAAGATGATTTCAATTACAATATAACATAGAAATTTACTGAGCAGTAAATTATCTGATATGGAGCAAATCATAAATTAAATATCAATATTATTACTCTTTTTATTCAGATTATTACATTAAAGTTTTGATTAATTATTAATCTATCTAAATGACTAGAAGTTTATAAGATTCAACTGTACAAAGTCTAAACATCATTTGTCTCAAAAAAGTAGGTTGATAAAATAAACCAATGTATGTAAATCTTCATACTAAAAAACAATGAAATAATAAGTATTATCCCCCAAACTACTCAATTGTCAGATCATAAGGATTTGAGTTCTTAATTACCTTTTTATCCTCTACTTAATGCCTATTGAGCAATATTGGATAATTAACTGCATTGACTATGAAATCTCTATTCAAATGAAAAACTCCAAATATTGAAAAAATATTTATTCATGTAGGACATATTGTCATTACTGCAAATAAAAGACTCTCTGTGGGGCTTGAAACTTGTGATACATCAAACAGAAGATAGACTTCAGGGATGATTACAACACAGAGGTTTTAATAATTAGAAGCATATAAAATACCCTTCACAGTGGCATTGCTATTGTAAAAATTCTCTGACTATTATCATATTATACTCATTAGGGAGTTTGAACTCAAGACTTTCATATGACCCTCAACCATCCATGCTATCTCATACCACTGCTACACTAAAGCAGTATGAGATAGCATGGATGGTTGAGGGCTGTGTGAAAGTCTGAGTTCAAACTCCCTATATATTACATGTAGAAGTGCAGATATGAAAAAAGCCTGTGCTCTAGAAAAAAATCATATTTCAAAATATAGTGCTTTAATGTTACTTAATAATTAAGTGACATTATCACTAAAGCTGGCTGAAAAATTAACATTTCAGTTTCTTTGGTGTTTCAATTCAGATAATTGTGCATGGAATACTTAAGCTAAAAATAATAATATTTAAAAAAATTTATACTTTTAAAATTTAACTGAAATTTTTAAAATTCAACTACTATAAATATAAATAAAATTACAGGTGATTGAGAACCATAAGCAGGTGATAATCTCACCTATTTTTAGTAGTAATCTTGCATCACTTTACAGGATTTTTGATTAACCTTTTAACATATAATCTCCTCCCTGATTAGTTCAAATCCCTGATATAATATATCAACTAGGAAAGTTTGTCATGTAAAAATGTAAGTAATTAATATTCAGTTTTTAAAATAAATCAACATTTGTCTAGACAATTCAAATTAATTAAAACACTTACTGGTTGCAAATAAAATAATTATTTAAACATTAAAATGAAACAAAATAGGTGCTGTATTTTTGGACAATACAAGCCACTAGATGGCATTGTTTCTAGAACCAAACACATAAATATAATGTTACCAGGCCAACATTTTTTTTTACTTTGTGATCTTTTCATTACATACTTATTTTTTAAATGTTTATTTAAATGTTTAAAATAATAAGGAATTTCTTTATTTTCTCAAATAAAAATCTATCTTTTAATAAATAAGTCACAATAAATAATTGGATTTATATATATTTACACATCCTGCTGTATATAGTACTGAAGATAATCTTCTTAATATATAAAGAGAACTAAATGTGAAAGTGGTTTAACAAATGTCATAATAAATAAATAATTGAATTAATATATTCTCACACATCCCACTGTAGTACTGTAGATAATCTTCTTAATATATAAAGAGAACTAAATGTGAAAATGGTTTATCACATTTTTATTGTGGTATTATCAAATGACTAAGGTGTATTTCATTTACTAATTAAACAATATTATATAAACATATACTGGTAGCATTATATGGGCTAGTAATGAGAGAAGAGATAGAAAAATAAAGTTAAACAATTTGAGCATTAAAATTGAAGAAACAAAAATCACAAATTACAGTAAGAAAATATAGATTAGATATGTAAGTATATTAAAAGTTATTGCTGATAATTTAGGTGTTAGATATACAGTATTTTAAATATAATATACATAAATTTAAATTATAAAAAATAGTAGGTAGTAACAATATATATATATATATAGTAAACAGAAGTAGTTTTGATTACTTTGCAATCATTATCAATTGAAATCCATAAATTTAATTTATAATAATTGTAGGTAATAACAATATATATATATATATATATATATATATATATATATATATCAAAACTACCCCAAATCTAAAATTAAACCAGACCAGCATAAAAATAATATTAAAACACAACCTAAGGTTTCACTGCTACAAGCAGACTTCTCAAGTGTAAAGAACTACAAAAAAACCACACATTATATATACTATTAAAAACTACCCACAAATCCATTCACTTCCCATCCACCCTTAATATTAAAAGAACTCTTAAATAAGTTAACTTGCTTCAGAATAACTAAATTTTCAATAATCAAAGACTCTCATTTGATTTCATTTCTCTCAAAGAAGACAACCTTAGCTTCATCAAAATCAATAATCCGTAGCCTGTATCACTTTTTTTTATGAAAGACCTATACCAAACCGCCGAACTAAGATATCTATTTTTAACTCTACTTTTATGAACCTTTATTCTTTCATTTAAACTCAAACTACTCTGACCTATGTAAACCTTCTTTCAAAATAAACAAGGAATAAAATATACCACACCAGGAATAGTCTTTCTATCAAAAACTTCTTTTGTATTAAACTCAAACTACTCTGACCTATGTAAACCTTCTTACAAAATAAACAAGGAATAAAATATACCACACCAGGAATAGTCTTTCTATCAAAAACTTTTTTTGTATTATAAACCTTCTTTCAAAATAAACAAGGAATAAAATATACCACACCAGGAATAGTCTTTCTATCAAAAACTTTTTTTGTATTATTTTAATACAAAAAAAGTTTTTGATAGAAAGACTATTCCTGGTGTGGTATATTTTATTCCTTGTTTATTTTGTAAGAAGGTTTACATAGGTCAGAGTAGTTTGAGTTTAAATGAAAGAATAAAGGTTCATAAAAGTAGAGTTAAAAATAGATATCTTAGTTCTGCTTTGTATGTCCATGTAAAAGATACAGGCCACACTATTGAATTTGATGAAGCTAAGGTTGTCTTCTTTGAGAGAAATGAAATCAAAAGAAGAATTAAAGAGTCTTTATTATTGAAAATTTATTATTCTGAAGCAATTAACTTATTTAAGAGTTCTTTTAATATTAAGGGTGGATGGGAAGTGAATGGATTTGTGGGTAGTGTTTAATAGTATATATAATGTGTGGTTTTTTTGTAGTTCTTTACACTTGAGAAGTCTGCTTGTAGCAGTGAAACCTTAGGTTGTGTTTTAATATTATTTTTATGCTGGTCTGGTTTAATTTTAGATTTGGGGTAGTTTTGATTTTATATTGACTAGTTTAGCTTTATGCTTGTAATGTTTATATATATATATATATATATATATATATATATATATATATTAATTAAGCAGTAATACTTTTGATTACTTTGTATTTATTATCAAGTGAAATAACACAGACAAACAAAAGGCAAACATTATGTTAATTCAGTTGATAATCATTACATTATCGAACGTACTTCTGTTTAATTAATATATATTGAAACAAGCACGCTGTTTCACATGTGTATGTATTCTAAAAACTATTTTACCCTCCCACCTTAAAAAACAGCAGATGTATAAAAAAGTCGATCTTATATTTTTTCTAGAAAAATATAGCAAAAAGTTTAGTTTATGATGTTACAAGAAAATCATTATTTTCTATAATTGATAAAAGAAAATAATAAAGATAAATCATTATTGATTTTATAGTTTTAAATTACAATATAATTTAAATATATCACTCGTATTTATTTAAAGCTGGCATTTATAAAAAATATTACATTTTTAATTTTTGGAATGATGTTTTCGAATAAAGTGTGATAATAGCTTGAGGCAGTCTTAATAAATTGGAAAACATGAACTAATGCTTATAATCTGTTATCTATCCTGTTAAAAGTAGATTGTCCAATCATTAAGAAGATAGCAAACCAGGAACAGTGGGAAAGGCTGCTTAATCAATCCAAGAATCAGTATAGATATAGTCGAGTAGCAAGTTCAGAGCAGATTTTTAAAAAGTTTTTTCAAAGAGATTTTTAGGAGATTTTAAAAAAAGGTTTTTCAAAAGAGTTATTTTTTTCAAAGAGATATTTTTCAAGTAGATGTTAAAGAAGAATTTTGAAAAAAGATTTTAATTTTAAAAAGATATTAAGAGCAGTTAAAGAACTACTGTTAATAATGGAAAATAAAAACATTATTAAGGAAATTATAACGATGGAAGGCTAAACCAACAGCTTCATCTCTTCATCTCATGCCATGTTTCTCCAAGATTTGCCAGGATGATCATCATGAAAGGGAATAATGCCATTCAGCTTAAATAAAACAACCTCTCATTGATGGAACAGATTGGATAAAAACAAGAAAAAAAAGAACGAAGGTAACAATTTTATAAAATATGTAATATTTATATGTGTTTATAAAAGACAAACAAAATGTCTTTCTTAGAAAAGAAACTAAAATTATGAATAAAAGTAGCTATATGAAAATATGTTTATTATAAGTGAAACTAAAATTATAAATAAATATAGCTACATGAAAATACTTTTATTATTGATAAATTATAAATGAAACTGCTGGTGAATTTATGTATAAAAATATACATCTGCAGCAGACCAAGTCAATATTTATGCTATAAGAATTATATGTTCATCATAAATGCTTAACTGCAGATTAACGAGATCTAAATAAAATAATAAAATTTATATGTATGAATATACATCCATATTTCAAATTATAAATGCTATCAGTTATCATCATATATTGCATTCCTCTCTGTGAATTAATTAAATAATTAAAAATGTAAATTATTAAAGAAATTGCATTCTTTAATTCCTATTGTACTATTATTGAATGTATACCATTGATTACTCTGTTTGGCACAGGGTGGCACTACTGTATGGGGAGTTTTGCCTTTGTTTACAACAAATTATGTGCTAGTATAAAGATGGTGATCATGTGATGTTTGATGGTTTAAAAATAACTTAAAGTTAACTGGAACTCTGAATTAGACATAAAATGTAAATTGTTAAAGAACTTGCATTCTTTAATTCATATTGCCCTACTACTGGATGTACACCAAGATACACAATGGACTGTAAATAAAATATTTGTTACATTAAGTGGAACTCTGAATTAAGTGCTATTAGTTGTCTTCATTATTCTCTCTGTTGTCTCAATATATGACACTCCTCTCTGTGAAGTAACTAAATGATTAAAGATATAAACTGTTAAAGAACTGTTGAGAGAAGGACTTTATTATATTCTCAACAGATTACATTATCTAAGTCATCTAAAATGTTATTGGAAATAGGCTGAAAGATACAAGGGACTGTCAATGAAATACTTTGTTTGATGGACATTTATTTAAACCTGTTATTAAATAAAATTATTGTTACTTAAAATTAAGTTTAGTTGTCCAGTTGTTCAATTCTATTATTTTTTTATTGCATCACTCATCATTCAGTGCACTTGTTCAAAAGAATCTCATGCCTCCTGAGCTATGTCTGGCATAACTAGACCTAAGTAAGTCAGGTTGTAGTGAGATGGAACTCTGGTGGTGCTGTTTGGAAAACCAAACATAGAAATGTCTAGATGCTTCCAGCCTCTATGGTGCTACATCCTCTGATGAGCAGGAAATATTGTTGTAGGGGAGGGGGTTAACATCTGCATTGGGGAATGCCAATCGATAGTTCCTTCCTGCAACATGCTCATCAGGAAATTGTTACAACCGAGGTAATAAAGGGGTTGTATGGTGGTCCAGTTACAATATATTAATATATTTCTTGCTGTGTCCAGTGGCACTCTATTGCTTTCTGGATTGCAAATATCAATAATGCAAATATATAATAATTAATGAGGCAGCTCAGCAAGTAAATTTAAATGACTAGAATTTATTTACATAGTTATATATGAGTTAATCACTCTTGTTTAATATATACAAAAATATGATTATTAGACACATGCTATATAATTATATAAATAAGGGCCCAAGGCATAACAAATAATAATAACATCAATACCTGTTACATAGTGCCTAGGTTTACTTTGGCATGTCCGGACCTCTCCACAAGGCTAAGTGAAGGAAGGAGCTGACCGGAGCACCCAAGGAAATGGCACATCTACCTTTCAAGAGCTTCACTTAGCAAGTGTACTGGTCTCAGTTCAATTCTAGATCTATTACTACTCATGCCTGATTTTAGATTGGCCATCTGCTGTCCACATGGTTGTCATCTCTTTAGTTCCTAATCAATCCCTGATTAGATAATGCCATGACTTTAGAATTGTCTATTTTAAGCAATGGCTTTGTTTACATTATCCAATCTTTTTTGATAAATTACTTTATAGTTTCTCCTTAATTAAACTATTTAATTAGTCTAATGCTTTATCAAATATTGTGAATGCCCCTGGCATCCACACACACACTTTTAGTTTAGTGTTAAAATATCATTTATTACTTATAATACACAATTAACATTCCATTTAGTTTTACATTTATAATTAACAAGTAATACATATTTTGTGTATACGTACATATACACACACATTTAGCATACCTCCCAAGTTCAGAGATTTGTGTTTTACTTTTTTTCTAATTCTCTGAACTTAAAACATAATAAGTATGGCAGGGGGGGGAGATTTTCTTTCCAGGTTTATAGTGATTTTGTTTGGGACTGCACTGCTGTTATGGTTTTTCCCAAATGTCCACTTGCTCTTGTATTTTTCCTGAAACATCTGCAGGGTTTGTTGACTATAATCTTCTTTTCTCAGCTGGCTGATATGTTTGCATAACGTTCTTCTGTCCTCCATTCACACAGCAACCACTTGCTTACTTAAATATCGCACAATTTCTGCTTTAATCCAGAATCTGTCAGTTTTGTTTTTAACCCATACGTGTTCTTTAGATACAAATTTATAGTTAGGAACAGGTACTTCATATTCTTTAGGTGATCTACTTTTCACAGGCTTACCACAATCTATAATCTAGATTTTTCTGTGGGGTTGATGTCTCGACTTATGGCCGGACATGTTTTCACAGGCGATTGACAGTTTTTACGTTTTTCAGTAAACATGATGTCATTAATTTTGCTCATTGATAAATTTAATTCCCCAAGTGATTGAACCAATCATGGCCAATGAGGTGATTTATCAGGGCATTAATTATATATAATGGCAATTTTAATTTTTTGCCATTGTAAGAAGTAATTGGAGCCTGAATTGCTCCTTTAATTTTTATAGCCTTGCCATTGATGTCTCGAGCTTTAAATTTGGTATACATAAGTCTAGGTGGCTGTGTCATATCTGCCATGATGGTTTTCCAATCTTTAAATGACAGTAAACACACTGCACTACTGCTGTCAATTTCCATTGATAAAGTTTTTCCAAAAATTTTGACAGTTATTTCAAATATCGGTGATTGGTCCAAAGACACATCATTAATCACCGCAAATTCATCTAGCTTGGGTTTTCTAGTAAAACACTCTTGGCTGTTATTACTTGTATCATTGTAGAATTTCTTATTTCGGCACATTTTTTCAAAATGGCCAACTTTATTACAGTGTTTACAGCATTGGTCCTTATAAAAACACGTGACATGTGACCTAATTTTCCACAGCAAAAGCATTTAATTCCACTTTTCTTACTGTCAGTTGTTCCACTTTGGTCAGGCATCCTTCTATCTGGTTTGTTGACTTTGTGGATTTCATAAGGATCGTTGTCCGCTATTTTCATGGCCACAAATTCTTTTGATTGCTGTAACACAAGTTCGTGAGCTATGCCACGTTTGATAGCTACTTTATAATTGATACCTATGTCTGCCAATAACTGCTATCTCAGACTGTCACTGCTCATTCCACATAAAAATTGTTCAAGGAGAGCTTTGTCCAGGTATGAATAGTAGAAACAGTCTTTTGCGAGTTCATACAGGGCCATATCATAATCTTGTGTCCGTTTGTTCTTGCCTTGGTGGCAATTTCTAAAGTGGAGTCTGGCAATCTGTCTAGACTCATGAGGATTAAAATAGTCGGTCAAATGATCTTTGATCTGTTCAAATGTTAATTCTTCCAGGGTTTTAGGTTCACAAAGCCTATTTGCAGTTTAGATTCCTCCTTTTCCAGCAAAACACAATAAGGTCGCTGTTTTGCTATAATCATCCTTTACTGTGTTAATAATTAAAAGTTTTTCAATTTTTTGGACATACAGGTGCCAATCACTTGCCTCTCTGACATCAAATTCAGATATTGCTGGCTGCATTATGATAACTTAGTCAATTTAACAAAAAATATAAAAATATATTTTTTAGTCATTTATGTCCTCACAAAATCAAATAGTAGACGCCAATGTATTCAGCTGTCAATGGGTTGATTGTTATTACTGACAATTCCATGATTTGCTGGGGATTAGATCATTGAGGTTCATAATCAAGACTGTAACTGCGCCAATTGCTATGTCCAGTGGCACTCTATTGCTCACTGGATTGCAAATATCAATAACACAAATATATAATAATTAATGAGGCAGCTTGGCAAGTAAATTTAAATAACTAGAATTTATTTACAGAGTTATATATGAGTTAATCACTCTTGTTTAATATATACAAAAATATGACTATTAGACACACGCTATATAATTATATAAATAAGGGCCCAAAGACATAACAAATAATAATGAGATCAATATGATCTGTTACATAGCACCTAGGTTTACTTTGGCATGTCCAGAGGTAAACCTCTCTGCAAGGCTAAGTGAAGGAAGGAGTAAATGGCACATCTGCCTTTCAAGAGTTTCACTTAGCAAGTGTACTGGTCTTGGTCCAATTCTAGATCTATTACTACTCATGCCTTGATTTTAGAGTAGCCTCCCTTGATTGGCCATCCGCTGTCCACGTGGTGGTCATTTCTTTAGTTTCTATTCAATCCCTGATTAGATAATGCAATGACTTTAGAATTGTCTACTTTAAGCAATGGCTTTGTTTACATTATCTAATCCTTCTTGATAAATTAGTTTATAGTTTCTCCTTAATTAAACTAGGTGGCAATACTGTATGGAGAGTTTTGCTCTGTTTATCTTAATTAAACTACTTAATTAGTCTAATGCTTTATCAAATATTGTTATCTATTGTTATTATAATTAAAAATTGGCATATAGTAAATTTTGACAAATATTTTATTATTTACATACACACATATGTGCGTGTGTGTGCATGAAAGATCATTTATATTTGGTTTGCTAACCTATAAGGAAATGTCTTAAGATTTAAATAAGTATTTCAGAAATTTTGAATTGTTTGAACAGGTTTAAGAATTTTAATCAAATTGTCTGTTATAGTTATAATTAAATAAAAATAATGAAAATCGTATAAAGTAATATTCATTAAAATTAATATTTATTGTGATATAAAATAAAATGGGTAATTCGCATTTGATTTTTTATGGACAACTAACAACTCTTTATAAGAGCTTTCTTATATATTTCAAATAGCATTTTATGTCATTAGATATTATTGAAATTAATGCATAGATTCAAAATGGCTTATGTTGTAAAACTGAATGTTTTGTTTGTACAATAAAAAATTTGGGTTTGTTAATTTTAATAATTAATTTTTATGCTGATAGTTTTAATATTTAAAAGACAACTTTGTAAACTTCGCAATTTTTATAAAATAAAATATTATTATATATATATAATTTTAATTAAATTATTTTACTTCATATTTAATTTATTAATAATAGGAGATTTTAACTAAAGATTGACCAAAAGCAAGCACTTCGTCAAGCGTTCATTGCAGCCGCTTGCAAGCAAGTAGTTGGTTGCAGACGCTTGTGGGTTCGCGTCCCGGCCGATGCTATGACATGTGAAAAAAAAAAAAGCGAGCACTTCACCAAATTGAAAAATGAATACATTTTTTTTTTCAAATATTTATTAAATAAGTACTATGTTTACAATGTCAATTATGAATACATGATAAATTAAAAGTGGAAGGTAGAATTACAAACATAAAAAAGGATATAATAAGTGTACCTGAGGATAAATAAATATAAGATAGTAATATTGTGGGTAAGAGATAAACCTGTATACCTGGTCTATTGTGAACACACAAGTAGGCCATTAAACTCACCCATCTTACCCTGATAAATTACCTCATAATACCAAGAGTCACTTAGTCATTCTAGAAGATCGGTCAAATCATAGCTGGAAATATCTCTGCAACTATGGATGCTTAGGTATTGAATGCTAAATCTGATATGTTAAGTTTCTTATTATCCAAATTGATAACATAAGAGTCTGACCTTTTAATTATTCACAAAGCATTTTCAATGATGTCTTAGACTGGAGAAACAATGAGTTTTACCAACAATCAACCTTTCAATGTAATCAGTTTCCATGTTTCCTCAAATATTACTTTTGTAGCTAGGAGCTTGTCATGGTTTCTAAATTTTATAATTTTATTCAGAAAAAATTCTTCATCTTGAATTACCTGGGATTGAAGACTATTTTACGAGTAGACCAGATTGCATAATTGATGAATAATGAAAGCCTAATAATTGGGATGGATCTTGTCCTAATACTATCCTTAAGAGAGGTAACAAGGTAAAAATTCACTTTGAGGTTATCAGTGATAATCCTTCTAGATCTCCAGAGTCCAGGGCACGAGTAAACCAGATGGTCAAAAGTTGTGTAATAAGTCTGGCATAGGGGTAAGAAAGAATCAATTTTATTGACATTTTTAGACAATAAACAGCTCGTTTTTTAATTTAATACAAACACATATTATCACATTGAAAAATAAAAGAAAATGAAAAATGAGTCAAGACCATTCTCTATAGATCTCAGTTAATTGCATTTAGGAGTGAAGAAGTTGAAGGTAAAATTCAATTACTAGTCACTGATATTTGAACACATCATACAACTTTCCCTAAAGTCTAAAAATCACTGCAAAAACAACAAATTATCGGATTTTTTTATTGTAACTGCAGCTATAAAGATATCTTTACCACCAGTATTTTTGTAAAGTAATTTGATACTCGTCAACCTTAAATTGGAGATTGTTACTATTTTGGGTGAAGAAATGGATTCAGAGCCTAAAAATATCCTGTAATATGTCAATTGATTACCAAAAAGAGAAAATGTTTCCCTCATTCAATAACTTACCAACAAAATTGTGACAAAATAAATTTTTGAAAATATATTAATTTAAAAATGATAGTATGAAAATTATACCTATAAGAAATGAAATTCAGCAAAGCTGTAAATATAAAAGAATAACTGTGGAAAAATTAACACTTTGTATAAACCCTCCAAACTAGAAAAAGTGACCACCTGAAGAAAGTTATTTTGAAGATTGCCAAAAGTATGTTTTTTTTAAAAAATTAGTTCTTGTACAATAAATATAAAAGGAAGACATAATAAATAATAAAGTTATTGGTAAGATACTGCTTTAAATGATATTTTGTAATAGCTTCTACAATCTTTTGATATCCTCCTGTTGAATTGATAATACCTAAGTTAATTAATGTTATTTTACGATATTTTTGTGCAACATTAATTCTTCAACCGCCTCTTACGAGGCATCTCGTCGACATCTGACGTCACTCTAACTCTGCTAGTTCTTATGTTAAAATATTCGTTTGACAGGTATTGATTAGGTTTTTAAAAGTTCTGTAAGATGGTGCCCTCTTCCGAATTATTTTACAAGTAAAAAATCAAAAAAACCACATTTTAAACTAAATAAAGAAAGAACCTTGTCAGTGATTCGCTGTCAGCCAGCTCTCAGCCGAAAAAGACATTCTGATTGGCTGGAAAGAACAAAGAAACCGCCTGATCAAAGAAAATAAAGAAAAACGCTGAGATTTTCATTTCGAATGCAATTTAAGTATTAAAAAAATATAATTTGAGAAATTAAACTAGTTTTTTAAAAAATATACCAAAAAAACAAAATTATTTTCGAAAAATATTGAAGATTTTAGTAAAAATATGTAAGATTTAGCAAAAATAAATCTTTACTTTTCGATAACGTAAAATTGAAAAAAAGTGTTTGCGTCAACACTTTTTTGTTTAGACATTCACTTTATATTTGCCGAAATTGAATATATTTTATAATAAATAAATAGCAATTTATTTTTGAAAGAACTTTCGTTCTCTTTCATAACCTGAAAAATTAGTAATATACTTTTTATAAACGTATCTGAGTTGAATTTAATATTATAGGCGAATATGTTTTAACAATAGGCTTTGTCTTCAGTTTGTGAGTTGGCCAATTAAAAGATTTGATTTTTACCTCATACAACCAATAATATAATTAGTGGTTTAAGGGTTAAAAGAGTAAATTTCGTTTTTCTTTCAGAGCAATTCCTTCTATGTTATACATATAAAAGGGCTTTTTGGAGGTTATTTACTTGTTATTATTGCTATTGGGGTTTTAATTACTTATGCGTATTATAGAATTATTTTTTATGGGTAACGTAAAGATTGAATGGCTTTGAACTTGATTCTGGCACTATCTTATTTGAATGTCTGATGAAATTATTTGGTAGTTAGGATAAATAAAGTTAAGAGAATTATGATAACTTTGCTTCATATTATAACATGCTATTAAACTAGTTCTAAAGGGAATCTTTTTTTTTTCTCAATAATTATTTAAATAGGCAAAACTCTCTATATGTATTGCGACTCAGAGCAAGCCGGAGTAATCAATGGATGCCAGAAGGTTTGTGCATAGAATCCCTCTCTAGTGCCTACTCATCCAATATCCCCAGGCTAGTTTCTGGCTTGTGGCCTTCATCAGTGAGGAGCCTTGGATATGAGAGCACTGCAGCTAGATATTAGGATCTAGCCTGTTTTAATAACACTTAAGAGCAAGCATGAGCAATAGTGATCATGTAATAATTATTTAAATAATTAAAAATTATTTCATTTTGTCAAAGATTTTATGAATTACAAGAGTGACCCAAGTCTAACATCATTCAATATTTTTTATATAAACGACTAGCATCTGAGAGGCAAAAAATTCCCTCTGGAGTCAACTCAAAATGCTTACTGTTTTCCTGTATGTTTAATAGATTTGTCACTCTCTTTTCTATCCTTCAACATTATAGATATCAAGATACCATCACAGTATATATATAATTCTCGCGTTTTTTATTTTATTTTAAAGAAACATTAATACTACTTAGCTATTTAAAACATTGTTGTTATATAAATTATGTTTGCAGTTTCACGACAGCTTTTATTTAAAAAATAATCAAAGAAATACATGAAATATTATGTTCTCATATAAAAATATAAGATCATAATATATTTTTTTGCTGTGAAGAATGAGATTTGATATTAACACAACTAACATAAAAGTTAATCTAAAAAAAAAAACAATTTTTTTTATCATTTCTCATTTTAACTTTTCAAAAGTCAACTTTAGTAAAAAGCTCTAAATATTTCAACGATTTATAATGTTAAATTTAACATAAATATGAAAAACTATATTTTGTGTCATTTGGCAACTACTTTTAATTCAGTATGATGTAAAAAAAAAAACTTGAATTTCCTGTCTTCTACCGTAATTTTTTTAACGAAATTTTTATATAATAAAATATACTGTTTTACACGCATAGCAATGTATAATACTTACAGAAAAATTCACCAGGGGGCGAATTGGCCAAAAGGCAAATTTCTATCGTCCCGAAGTATAATTGGGTTTAAGTTTATAAAATACCATTTTGTATTTTATTTATCATTTAAAGAAAAATACATTTTAGTCAAGCGTTTGTAGCCGAGAGGTTATCGCACCCGCCTTGCAAGCAAGTAGTTGGTTGCAGACGGGTGTGGTTTCGCATCCCGGCGATGCTATGACATATGGAAAAGGAAAAAAAAATACATTTTAGGCTCGCTATGTTAATATAAATCAATTAGCAATATTCAAACAGTACTATGATAATTTGTTGTTCTTCATGAATTTAGACTGATTGGATATGTTGGTTTCTCGTTTCCCAAATATAAACAAAATAATATTAATATGAACAAATGTAAGAAATAAAACAGTATTTTTAATCTAATGTTTGCTGTTTTTAAAAAAATCAGTACATTAGGAATAAATTAATTACAATAATCTGAATCAGTTAACAATGGAAATGCACATAGATGAAAAATCATACCCATTATTTAATAATAAATTATTTAATAATATCCAATTAGATGTGATTTAAAAAACCAGAAAATTAGACTGCTATTAATTATAGTAAAGTACTTCATATGCAGAACTTTCTGATGGACTTCCATCTTTTTTGTGCTATTCTGCAATTTTTCCCGTTTTGCATTCATTGTGGCAGCAGAAACTGTATTGATTTATTGGTTCAAAAACAATATGAAGAGGATAGAAATATACAGCCAAAATAAAACTTACAAACTCCATGTCTATTAAGGACCTAATTGGTAGAGAGCAGTTGTGAGGGTAATTGCACATTCGATACTTTTGTTTTAGAGATTAGCAAAAGAATTGTCATAATTCCAAAGTATGCTTAAATATTTATGATTGTTTTTGCTTAATAATTCTTGAAATAGTTAAGGCTTTACTTCATTAGTGTTTGAAATCAATTAATATATATATATATGCTCTACGCACAGATAATGAAGCTATTAAACGTAAGTAAAATTATCAAAAGTTACCGCCAAGCGCTTTTGGAACAGTTTATTTGAAAACAAAAATATAAATTCTTACAATTTGATTTTATTTGAAAGTGTTTTATTTTTAATAATGTAAGTTAATATATTCAATCATAACAGAAACCATAAACAATTGCTGTAAGATGGTTAAGAACTTAACAAGATTCTTCATAATGTTTGTAATTTTAAAAAATTATAAACGCAATTTTAAATTTTTAATAAAATTTGATAGATTTATGATGGCTAAGTTCATTTAATAAAAATGTTGTAAATTTTCTTTTTTTCACAGTCATCATTGTCCAATTAGAAAAAAGTTAATTGTTCTCATTAAATATTATTATTTTTTTGTATATTGACAAAGTTCAAATATGATTTTTTAAAGATGTTTTTTTTAATCCTAATCTTACATTTCTAACAAATCTAGTCCAGTTATTAAATTCTAATAGAGAATAAATATTTAATACTAAAATCAAATGTGAAATGATTACAGAATTTACCACAGGAGGAATAATATAAATAGTTTCATTAGTTGAAGAGTTAGGTCAATATTCATTACTAGTCAAGCATTAGTGGTTGAGAGGTCAGTGACAGCTGCTTTACAAGCAGTTGTCCCCGATTAGTGGGTTTGCTTCCCAGCTGATGCTATGACACATGAGAAAAATATTCATTACTACTGAATAATAAAATAAAGATTTTATTTAATTTGCCACAGTGGAAGAAATGAATTATTGTTACTAATTAGGATTTTATTATTACATCCAAAATTTTCTCAAATTCAATTGACAATGATTTTTTTGACTCATGAGGTTATATGATGTTCAAGCATCCAAATAGCATATTAAGCACAATATTCCATTGTTTGATCAAAAAGATGTTTTTTTAATTCACTCAGCTGAAAATTAATCTAAAAATCATTATCATTTGAATTCCCTGATACAGGGAGATTTCACAATTAACTAACATTAGCATATACAATTATGTGTGTATTTTATATCTTTAATTGGATATAAAATACATGCTAAAAAAGAAAAATATAAATAGCACGTAGTACAAGTCTAAATAAGTTATATTATTCATCATTATATCATGAAATATTAAAATAAAAGCAGCTTGAATAATTACTAATTACCAGATAGTACTACAAATAAATCCCTATTCCAAAACCAACGTATAGCTTTTGCCTTTATCACTTATATCTGATATTTAAAGTTGGAAAAAAGTGTGATTATGCAAGAAGCAACCATTTTTAACTCCATTTTGATATTGAAACCATAATCTTGGAATTCGAAGTATAAGATTTTGAATTTCAAGACAAATCAATCTCAGAATAGGAATTTGCATGTATTACAATATGATAATCACTGGTTTTACAACCACCTTTAATTTCATTTTACTATTAAAGCTCTAATTTGGGAATTAAAAAACATCATAAGGTTTTGAATTGCACACCTCATTGGTAAAAACATGAAACAGAAATCATTCTAAATGTGGGGGTTGAAATGTACTATCATATGGTAATCACTATCTTCCCAAAACCTTTGATTTCATTTTACTATTCACCTTATAATTCTGTAATATTGCAAATTATCATAAGATTTTTATTTCTGATCCTCACTGATGAAAGCAGAAAGCAAAAGACCAATCTTGGAATAGAGTTTTAATAACATGAAAGCTAAAACCTTCGAAAGGTGTGCTTTAAACATACTTATGTGACAGCCAATCAGATGTACTAATGACTGCACATGGGATTCTCAATTTCTAAAACACAAGTCAGAATTATAAGAACAAGATGGTACCCACCTTCTTCTATTCCTTACAATCTGATAATTAAACCATTAAGCATCACATAATCCTCCATCTCTTATATTAGCACACAATTGTTTATAAACAAGGCAAAACTCTCTATATAGTAGTGCCACCCTGTGCCAGCCTTCTGGCATCCATTGATTACTCTGGTTGGCACAGGGTGGCACTATTGTATGGAGAGTTTTGCCTTGTTTAAATCTGATAATTCCTGATTTCTCAAGCTTGCTTACTGTAAAACCATAGTAGGAAGCTTTATTTTATCATATACTTTGTAAATTAAAAAAGTAAGTGATTTATGATTAAGATTATTGATATGAAAGAAAAAAACATAACTACAGTTATAAAAGAATCGATATTATGAAAATATACTGATACTGACCCAAGTCAAAACAGTATAAATGTTTAAGCAGATTATGTTGGAGTCGAAACATTGGAGTGAATGAATTTCAGTTCTTTAGCTTAAAAAATAAAAACATTAAAGGTGAGTGCTAGATATATGATTTATTTACAGCTTTCAATTCTAAATTTTATTGATAAAGATGAATAGCACAACCTGTCTGGAGATAAGGATTTTAATGTACTACTATTTGTTTATCACTGATTATTCAAGCTTAAAATAGACAGAATAAATGCATAGACTTATTTTATAACATATTTGATAAGGTGAAGAATCAAATGGTGCATTATTATTTACCTGAGATATCAATATTTCAATATATAGATATGAATCTAATTGTATCTATGTAACAACCAGTCTGAAAATGTTACTATGGTAATTAACAAGCCAGATTTTTAAAGAATCATTTAAGTGAATTTCCAAATAATGTCCACCTTTTTTAATATGGATGTCAATCTCTTTGACCATAAAAAATGACAAAAAATAGCATCGATATATGAAAAAATAGACATTAGATTCTTTAAACGATTCTTTATGAATTTGGCTTGTGAAACAATGGTCATTCTGTGAATATAATTATATTTGTGGCTTGTTAAAACTTTTTAGGATATTTACTTTTCACAAATAATACATGTGGAATATTCAAAATTATAAAATTTGAGTTGTATTTTCCATGAATTTTAGTGGAAAATCATTACATTTTTTAGCTCTAATTTTTAAAACGTTTCCATATCTATCATTTTTCTATGTCAATTATTTATTTTCTCAATCTCTTGAAAAATAATGAATCAAAAAATACTATATATATTGTAGCCCTTGGATTTGTCCAAGACTCCATTTTTTTAAGTTAACTATGAAAGAGAAGATTCAATCAAAATTTTCCTCATAGTTTATGTATTTTTTTTTTTAATAAGAAAAATTTTAGCCAAGGCTAAGTTCGAGTCCATATCTATAAGAATTGCATACGTTTGACTTAGTAAACAATCTGAAAATTTATTGGTAAGATGTTTCTAACCAAAAGATTATTTTATTTTAATTTATGGGTCAAATTAATATTAAAATATATTTAGAAAAGCAAGACTTATACATTTGTTGAAAAGTTAACTGAGAAAAGGGAGGAAATGTGTGACTATTAAAACTATGTTAGATAGTGATGATGAATGGTCATTATTTTATACTAAGGGAGAAATAAATAGTTCATAAAAGTAAATGAAAAAATAATAATAATATAGTTATAATAATTAAGGATTATAATTAAGGATTAAAGTATTAAAGGTTAATTAAAAATTATATATCTGTGATGTGTGTGTATATAATCTAATTGTGGATCTTAATTGTAAAATTCACAATTAATAATCATTTCTTGTCATGTTGTAAAGCAATCCTTAAATAAGGGAATCTAAAAAAAATATTTTTTAAATTGTTTTAATAAGTTTAATATTAGCAGACAAATTTAATTCAAAGACTGGGTTTGAAACTGGTCTGCAAATATATATTTTTTTCATTATTTAATGAGAAAAAAAAGTAAAAAGGGGAAAGACAGCTGTTCTGGGTGTTATATTACCCAGTCAATTATCAGAACATTTAAAGGATATAAATTTCACCAAGGAATTTAAGTGTGCAATTAACTACGATGGTCTGTGAAATGTCAAAAATTAATTGGCAAATATAGCTGTTGAATTGTAAAATTAATTGTGGGTCGTCTGTTAAAATACAGATTGGAATTTGTATGGTTTTGTCTAAAAGAGCAAAAGGTTAAAGATTAACCTTTGAAAAGGGAACAAGTCAATTAATTAAAAAAAGAGAATGACCAGATGGCCAGATGGAATTTCTCTATAAAATCTCTGTGTTAGCAGAAGGGAGGGACTTTTTTATATTTGAAACTTTCTTTTTGCAAGTTTTTCTTTCATTGATTTAGAGAAAAACTGTGCTATAAAATTTAAAAATCATTTATTGTTACTTTTTGTCTCTTAAGAATAACTTTGCTCAATTTAACATTGTATTAAAAAAAGACAATGTGTATTGAATAAATTGTAAGTGGGCACACATGATTTTTAAACTCCAGAAGTTAACCAAAGGTAAAAAAAAGAAAAAATTTTTTTAAACCACAGAAATTAAACTTTAAGTTTGATATCGTCTATATATGCTATGTATGCATTCAATTAAAATATAAAATGAATCTAAAGATAGAAATAGACAATCGGAAATGGACTTATATTGTGAAAAATTTAAACGAATGCTATTTAACTTTAATCTGCATAAACTTAAAATTGAGGAACTCATTTCAACAATATACAAATAGTATATATAATGGCAGAGGAATCAAACTCCATCAAAATAACTTTTTGCTACAAAGACGTGCTTTTATAAACCAATTAAGGAGGAAAGGAAAAAGGGACAATGGAAATCAGGAACTTGGAGACACTTGCCAAAGAACTCTATATAAGTATATTTTTTTTTATTCGCTATAATGTATGTAGGACATTTAATATATATATATAAAAAGAATTTCTTTCTTTGTGTTTGAGTATGTATATCCATTTTAAAATTAATTCATGCTGTAATTATAATAGTGTTATTAGGGGGGTAGGTGATATTGATATCAGATTGTTTTTTATATGTTTATATTAAATGCTTTTGCTATTATTGTCATTTTGGGGGTAGGTGAAATTGATATCATGTCGTTCTGATGTGCCTTATTTAAAATGCGTTACAAACAATTTTTTTTTTAAAAAAGAAAACACTTAGAGATATTATTATTGGTATCAGAATTGTTGTCAAATGCTTAGACTTATAAATAAAATTGCATGTCTATTGAACCACAACTTCATCATTTTCTTATAAAAGTGCATGAAAATAGTTTGAAAATTTTATACGCATTTCTTATTATTTATTATTATTGTTATCATAGATTTAAGGCCAGAAACAAGCTGAATTATGCTGGAAAATTTATGGGCTCATATTCCAGTGCACTAGTTCACAAGAATATTAAAGATATGAACGTTTTACTTGTATTATTTGATGTTTCGACCTATATGTATGTGGATAGACAAAAGTCTCCACAAAGCCAGTAAAGTCTAGTTCACTAAGATATGTATGCTATATTCATAAAGTATTTGAACACAGTGCAAGAGTTTTCCCACTTGATTATTCTCTACCTCGTAAGAAAGTTTCTTTATTATTGGCCAGAGGTACTAGATACACCTAAGTTTTTTGTATGACTAGCAATAAAAATCCTAGCATATCTCAACCATAGTGAAAAGGTTCTCTCTTATTTGGGTTACTGCCTGCCTCATGTTAATGTTTGATATTCCTTACATGTGTATGAGAGATAGCCATGATAAACATTATTATAATTGTCGGATACTAGGTCACAAACTCAATTTAATGACAGAATGAATGCAGATAATGTATGCGCAATTAGTGTATTTGCATATTGTTTTGTAGATTTAATTTATCATTCGAGTTAAAAATAATAAAGTTAATAAATGTGAAATTAAGGGTTAAATAAAACTTATGGATGTTTAAGCATAAGCAATGCGTATATAAATTTATTTAATAAATATTTACATAGCCAGCTGAGAACTTCCCTGGAAAGGTAATATTGTTAAAATATTATCGCTGGAAAGGTAATATTGTTAAAATATTATTGTGTCATAAGAACATGAGCATAGAGTGTGTGCACTATGATGATGATTGATATAGATGCTGATTTATTTGCAATGACTTACTCTCACCATTCTTAACATATCTCTGTTGTAAAGATTAGGGCAAAAGAATGTTTGATCAGGATGATAGGATAAGATTAAAAAATTTGCGAAGGAATAGTAATTTTAAATTCGTTAAATAAAAGTATTAAATTCAATTAGGGGAGAAATTAGTTCTAAAACCAATCAGTTATAAAAAAAGAAAGCATTGAACATGGGAAGAAATTGGTATTCACTAGATTTAAGATAAAATGAAAGTGTAAATATAATGTATATGTTTATGTATGAAATTGTAGTTTGTCAAATAAAATTTGTTGTTTTAAATAAAATTTGCATATGTCTCAATGTTTTTGTGGGTTATTATTATCTAGATATTTCCAATCCAATCATACATCAATATATTATTACTAATATTTGAATTGTCATGTATGTAAATAATATCCGGTAAAATTGGTTAAATGGTTAATTTCAGATACTTAGAATTATCAAATAATTTAATATTGTTGAAGTATAAACCATGAATAGAGATAGTATTGAGTGATAGTGAGTGCAGAGGGTGGGCATAAAATCCTTTCTCCATCCGTTGTATAGAAACATTTCCAATCCAATCATACATCAATATATTATTATTAATATTTGAATTGTCATGTATGTAAATAATATCCGGTAAAATTGGTTAAATGGTTAATTTCAGATACTTAGAATTATCAAATAATTTAATATTGTTGAAGTATAAACCATGAATAGAGATAGTATTGAGTGATAGTGAGTGCAGAGGGTGGGCATAAAATCCTTTCTCCATCCGTTGTATAGAAACATTTCCAATCCAATCATACATCAATATATTATTACTAATATTTGAATTGTCATGTATGTAAATAATATCCGGTAAAATTGGTTAAATGGTTAATTTCAGATACTTAGAATTATCAAATAATTTAATATTGTTGAAGTATAAACTATGAATAGATATAATATTGAGTGACAGTGAGTGCAGAGGGTAGGCATAAAATCCTTTCTCCATCCGTTGTATCCAAACCCCTCTCTAGATGCACTTCTTTATAATTTGGATATAATTGTGAATAGGTTTATAATGTATTTCTAAAAGATGTAATAAGCTTAAATTATTCCGAGTTTTAATGTAAATAGACATTAAACTGCACTAAAGACAACCGAGATCACCTTGGAGGCGATCAAGAGAGGAGTGTTTATCACCAGTAATCTATCGCAACTTATTCAATTTCCACACCTAATTATTCTAAAAAACCCTGAGAAGAGATTATAATGGGAGAAATGAGCTGGGAAAAGTGTAAATTTTAATAGCCAAATAAATAATAGTGTAATAGACATATGGATGTGAAGTTGATAGAGGGGTGGATCAGGAAGGTGGAGATGGATATAGAACTTTGTAATTAGAATAAAGTTTAATTGTAGCTTTAATCATAGTGAATGGGAGTGTGCTGGGAATAACCAACAATTCCTACAGATATTAATATTATCAATTTTTAACGCATTCTCAGTGTTCTCTAAATCGATTATGTATTAACCCATTCTTGAAATATTATTACTAAGAGTATTGAATTGAGATTTAACCTTTATATTTTATTAAAGTTGCAATTTGGTGCCCTGGTAATTAAAATTGTGAATGTTCTGTATCATCATCATCCCAGTAGGCTTTAGAAATGGTGTCAGCTGGGAATGATGAAGCATCAATCGATCCATCCTTAAAACATTACAATTGGTATGTGATTTAGCTGCAAGTGTTTAAATGCCATATAGATTGAAATATAGTATAACCAATCCATAACGTGGATGTGCGACCATTTGAATAGAAATTCTCATTGTTTAGAATAAAGTTATAATTAGCTTAAACTATCCAATAATATATGTGATATTAGTAAACTTTCCCAATCGTTTTAATTCTATTTAAAATACAAGGTGGATGACCGATCGAGAGATTGCAAAATGCGTTTCATGTTAATTTAATAAGTTTTTGTAAAGTTAACAAAATAAAGAATAACTTTTCATTTGTTAGAATTGATTTTTATTTGGTTACAATAGGCCTGTAACACAGTCGCACGAAGGAAATTATACATTATATTTAGAAAATATTTAATTTATACAGTGGTAGTTCCGATAGTTAGAAAATTCTTCGTTAATTAGATTTGGTTACAACGTGGACGCCTATAAACATCAATCCCCTAGCGAAAATTCTTTTTGTTAGATTTGGCTAAAACGTGGAGGCTATAAAATAAGTTATAGCTGGAACATCTCTTAACTATAAAGCTGAATACTTTTTGTTAGAATATATACATTTAAATATAAAGGAATATAAATATACAAAACCAAAGATAAATTTATTAGATATATATATATGTAATATAATGAGCACACCAATATCTCTTAAACAAGCTTTTCAGAATATCCCTATCCCCAAACTGTTTTTAAGTTGCTGGCTATCATCAGTGAGGCCCTAGGATATTCAGACACCACATCTATAATATCAGGTCAAGCTCAGTATTTATATAATAGTTAAATATTAACTAGAAAATCTGAAAGTTTCAGACATCTATGTTTTCAAATCCAGCTATCTAACTTAAATAACCATATGGGACTGAAATAAGTTCAGATACACCATATATTAATAACTTTAGCAATATAACATCGCCAAAGTCTCACGAGCAAAACTATAATAGTAAGAAAAAAATCAAGTCGTACAGCATGTGCCTTAATTTAATAAGCTGCTTGAAACCCGTCTGGGGATAGGATATTCGGAAAAACTTGATAAGATCTATTAACACGTTCATTATATTACATTTGTGATAGAAGCTTATTAAATTAAGTCACGTGATATATGACTATATTTTCTTAATATATATATCAGTTCAGTTTAATGTATATATTGTTTATTACAATTTCAACATCATGTTCTGACTGTAATTAGTCTTTCAATTTCTGGGTTATTTATAATATTCAGATAATAACAATTATCTATTCAACTGTATATGTATTGATATGCACACAAATTTTCTAAGTGACTGCTCATATTTGCTCTTAATAAATTTAGTAAGCAACTTATTTGTATAAAGGCTATTAAAAATATAAATAGAAGAAACTGTTGACCTTTATTAATCTAAATATTAGATTACTCAATTACACCCATGCATTTTAGTACATATACAATTTCATTAAACAAGTAAACAATATTCGCAATGTTGAAATGTATATTAATATAAAATAAATGATAGTTCTGTTAGTAAAAACGTGTATTGTTGAATTTTATATCAGATTAATCATAAAAAACGTAACAGAATTTTAAAAAATAAATAGAATATTTTAGTAAATTGTTACATTTTCATTTACCATTTTCAAACTTCTTCCACTCACAGCTTTGGCGCCATCCATTTTTGATTTTTTTTTTTTTTTTGTGACAAACTTTATGCAGTAAAGTTTTACATCTATTTGTAAGCTTAAAATACTATAAAATAGTACTTTAGGTAATATTTTATATGTATTTTAAGAAAAGTACATTTAGAAAACTTATTTGTTAAAATTCTGATTCAAAAATTAGAATAAATAAAATAATCAAGTTGTTTAGATGCTCGAGTGGTCAGATACAATTCGCCACGCCGTGGTGATGCGATGACCAGTGATCTTGACTTCTAAAGTCAGATGTCTACCAGTCACCAAGGCACTGATTAGTAATTAATTTCAATGGACATACAGGTAGAACAAAAATAATAACAAAAGCAATAATTTTATATATCGTTATCCTCATCACTTTTGATAAAAAATTATATAAAGCTATGAATTTTTTTTTTTGTTTATTATTATGCAAATATGTGTTCATATATGTATATATGATTCGATGTAAAAAATTCAGTTATATTTTCATCTGAGAATACGTTCTTATTTTTATTAGAATATTACTTTTTTGAAACTGTTTACCATTATAATTTTAATTTTTGTTATTTTATATCTATAATTTTCTTTAGGGGATTTTATATAAAATGACATCATACCTAGATTAAGTCAGGTTTTCCAACCAAAATGTCAATACAATATTTATATTAACAGGATGAATCCAAAATATATTTTATATGCGTGTGAATGTATAAAATTACAACTTTGATAATTCAACAAAATACTATCAACATATTTTCACATGACCATCATTTATTATGCTTACACAATCTGTTAAAACACAAGCAATCTGTCTATACAGTACTGCCATCCAGTGCAATATATAGTAAATTATGGATACTAGAAGTTTTGTTTTGGCATATGGTCAAATATTGTTCTTCAAAAATTGAATTAGTCTAGGTGTAGTGCTCTCAAATTGAAAGTTTCTCACTGACAAAGGCCTCAAGCTAAAATTTAGTGTGAGGATATTGTAACAGTCAGAAAACGTGTGACTCGTAAACATAGTGCAGAATTCGACCACCACACAGAACAGCAGCACCATCGAGGTAGCGAAGCCACCAGTGTTACTGAGTTCGAACATATTTTATCGGTTCCACAATACAATCCATGAAACAACGCATCTGATGCGATATTAGTAAATATTTCCTTAGGCACGGTGGTCAGGGATATGCAAAAGATTCACGATTTTATTCTCGAGTTAGCCAATAATCAAACTAATATTAATTAAACATTCATATTTACATAATCGAGGAAATATTACATAGAATGGGTATCGAATAAATGAAACGTAACTGCAGACGTATAGTTTAAAATTATTTATTCACACATTTTAATAAGAAAATCATTTACTAATAATATTTTATGGATTCAAAGCTTCATTAGCAGGATTTGCAATACTATTATATTTTAAAGAATACATTTATTTATTTAGACATTATTTTATATTGAGGACTTCAGTAGCAGTATTTCCGATACTGTAATGTTTACAAAAGGAATACATTTATTTGTTTCGACCTTATTTTATCTTGAGGACCTCAGTAACAGTATTTCTGATACTGTAATGTTTACAAAAGGAATTCATTTATTTGAAGGCATAATCTAACTACCTAAAATTCTCGAGTAAGTATTTCTAAAGCATGCCTTGGGGAATTTATACCTTTGCAATGCAAGAGTCTAAAGTAAGATTTAAGAGTAGCGGCGGACATATATTTATTTAATTAAAATATTTATTTTATAACTAAGGGCAAACATTTATTTGAGAGTGAATTACAAAGATAATGCAGAGGCGGAGTGATATATAGAATAATAAAATTAAGTAAAGGAACACGTAGTACGCTTTAGAAAGGCGATATGGAATGGCAGTATATCGAAACTGCAATGCCGAGCATGGGTTTATAAGAATGTCGGGCTGGTCTCTGCCATAGGCCCGACAAAGTAAGGTGTCACATAAGCATAACCAGGGACAAGCGGTCCGTGTCGCAGTTTTCCGGCTGGCTGCGTGAGTTTGTCAACTCCTACGGGAGCACCCATTATGCTCGCTTGTGTAGGACAACTGGGGTTAATTTCAACCCTGAAGAATCTGGAAATTTCATGGCGGATTGGGTCCTCGCGTCTCTAAAATGTAACACATGTATACTGTATAAACGATAATGATGAGATTTAAATAGATTTCTGACTCGGCTCCTACATTATCAACATTTACTAAAGAACGTTGGCAACTCTCAAAGAAATGTAATTTGATGGAATTATTCATTAAGATTTAATATATACAAAACATATCTATACTGGGAATGATTACAACTAATATGCCAGCCATTTGTGAAGTTGTAGACCCCTGCATTACAATAAATAAAGCATTGAATGCGTATTGGTTTATATGAAAATTAAATTATTTATGAAAGTAATGTTAATGAAATCTGACATGCATTCACTATTTCAAGCGATCATAGATTTAAACTTTGAACATTGAGACAATTATTAGCATGCAATAATTAAATAATAAATATAGATAAAATGTATATTTTAGAAATATGCACCCAAGAAAGATAGAATGAGGTAAGCTAGATTATTAGAGAAATTTACACATTAAGTTAATTATTCAATTTTAGTTATACAAATGGTAGTTTTTACATTTTACAATTTAGATAAGTAATATGAAGAATAGCTATAGCATGTTATTAGAGTACTTTAGAGTTTGTACTGTTTTATAAGAAGTTTTCTGATTCCATTAGTTTAGCAGCAAAAAGTTCACAAGTGGCAATTCTTTCTTGTATTTAGATATTTCATTTACTTTCACAGTAGCAGCAGCTTTCTCATTTATTTCAGGCAGCAGATCTTCATGGTGAATTTATGACGGGCAATGGAAAGTTCGGCATCCGATAGGCCATCTCCCAATGGAGAATAATCTAGGTGCTTTACTCAGTCATACCTTGGCAGGAACAAATTATTTTTATATTTTTGGAGACTCTCAGTGATCAAGAGCAAAGCTAAAGTTTAAGTGAATGTCTCCAGCAAGTCTAAGATGGCCTCTTTTTTTATCTTGATCTTTCACATTTTTGTTAAGGTATTTTTAGGTTCTACTTAATCTGCCCTGAGGATAATCAATGCATTTTGTTGGTTTTAATTAAAGAAAGCTGCCATTCTATTGTTTATATTTTACATTTACTAATTACATTTTGGGGAATTTTTCTTTAATTAGTTTATTATCTATCACTGACCGATGCTTTTAAATTTCAAAGACAAAAAGGGAACATAAGATCATTTTAACTTTTAATTAAATATTACATCAGATTTTTTTTTTAGAATTATTATTAAATGAAATTTAAACAAAGCAATAAATACGAACTTTATAATCCAAAATAAATGATTAAAATTATACAAAATTATATAACCAAAAGAAATCTAAATTATATTATTTGATCCCCATTTACTGCCTTTAATTTGAGATCAAAATGTGTGCGTGTTTATGCTGAATTCTACATAGACTTATACATTTTTAATATTGCTACACACACAATTCGATACCAAAAAGTTTAAATTTGGGCAGGATAGACCGGTCAGTGAGAGACGACAGAAAAAGTTGAAACTTAAGATTCGAATACGAATCTTACTGTTTCAATATTAAATAAGCAAACACTAGATAGTTGTTTTGATACCAACTTTCTAGCATTCATTAATTATTATGGCTTGCACTGGGTGGCACTACTCTAAGTAGATAATTGTCACCGCCATCTACTTTCACTACACCTAGCCTATCAAGAAAATAGAAATTGAAAAAATTATATTTGAAATCTCAAATATATATGATGGTGATCAAAAATTATGAACTCTCTGGATACAATCAATTATCAGAAAACCATATATTTGCATTTCCTTGATTTTCTATATTCCATATCCATCTAACAACAAGCTTTTATATTTCTCTCATTAACAAAATTTTATTCTGAGCCATAAGCTTTATATGCACTCTTGTTTTCACTTCCTTATCAGGTATGAATATTTGTTCTAATAGAACTTACTTTCAGCAGACCAAACAGATGATAGTCTAATGGGGTAATGGCAGGACTATATGGAGGATATTACAATATTTCCCAAAATAAAAATGTTAAAGAGAGTCAACAATATGGGCAGCAATGTGCAGACATGCAATGCCAAACATCAACACTCTTGGATAACTTCTCTGCATTTTTATTTAATTTTTAGACTTTGGTTCTTCACTGCATTGATTGGTGAACTTGTTTCCTAATATTGTTTTATTACAGCCCATGAAAATTTCAGAAAACTATGGTATCAGTGTTCTGGCTGATAATTGATGTTTGATTTTTTTTTTTAGTTGGCAATTGAATGCTATTTTCATTCCATACTCCTACCATTTACTCTTAGGCTTATAGTAATGAATCCATATCTTGCCACCAGCAATCATTCTTTTACAGAAACTTTTATCTTCTTTAGAATGTTGTTCCTTTTTGATATCCAAGTGCTACTAACTGCGCTGTTTCATGAATTGTTTTAATACTCATTTCACACAGAATTTTTTTAAACCCAGTCTGTCATCAATTGCTGCAGATAGAGACTTAACTGATTTTTAAATAATTTGCCACATAATCTACTGTCACTTGCCTATCCAACAGAATTTATTCACATGCATTCTCAAAATTAATCATAGGTCTGTTTGGGCATCCAGGTATTTCTTCATAATTTTTATCTTTATTGAACATCCCCATTCATAAACACTTCTTTGCTATAAACACATTTTCCATATAGTTCACAAAGCCACTATAATAAACATCATCAGCAGATCCTCAAGCCAATAAAAGTGATCATTGTATAATTATCTTTTTTCATGAAAATTATATATGTGACAGTCATATGGGAACTGACATAAAATATGTTCAAAACAGCACAACAGTGACTGGAGTACAGCTATCATGTATGGAAAAAAGTGATAAGACATATTGTATGGCTGACAGAAGTTTAATATTCTGAGAGTGTGGATAATTTATTTACTCACTCCATATTGATATAAATACTTTTACATAATACAGATATGCATGATATGTTTTTTCTTAGGTTCATGCATATATGATTTTTATTATAAATATACCATCATTTTAGCTTGACCACCCAAGCCATCAACTATAGGATTAAAAAACACTATAAAAATATTCAAAAGGGACTGTAAACAATTGATTAATAACCTTTTAAAGTTTTTTGTATTAAAATATTTATTTGAACAATTGAGACAATTATTTATACAAGACTAAATATTTACAGAATCATGAAGGATGATTTAGGAAGATCTTGCAGTAGACACTAGACACCACTACAATGATGGACACTTATCCACCCACCAGTGTTACTCTGGCCCAAGTTTCATGATAAAGCAGGTCCAGAGCTAGAAGACAATCTCTGTCATGAGTATGTTTCAGAATATCGATGGTTTTGTAGGCACTAGAATGTGCATGGTCAAAGATGAAGTTGCATTGAGTCAGCCAAAGTGAAAAGGTTAGAAAAATGGACATCTTTATACTGGAGAAGGTGCCATCTTTGATTGCATTTTGAATGATTAAGACGTCTCTATGTCCAGCGTCATCTTTTCACAGATGAAAGATCTGATTGGACTAAGTAAGGGACAGGAATACAGTAGATGTTGTATGGTTTCATCTTTAGTGAAGCTTAATTGGCATGAAAAGTTTAGCTTCACATATCCATGCCACCAACCAAAAAGGTGGTTAGTTGGGAGAGCAATGAGGTTTAACTTTATTTAAAAAATTGATATATTTTGGTTCTAAGTACCATTTCTTGGCTCTGGCAATTAATGCTTTGTTACTCAATTTGAATTGGTTTTGAAGTGCATTCTGTTCATGATGTTTTAGTTTGTAAACCTGCCAGTAAGATTTTTTCTTCAATGACAAGTTATGTCAAATTTATTGAGCTACTAACTTGGGTCAGGATACCAGACATCCACTTACTGCTAATAGCTAAAGTGCAGATACCCAGGGAACTCAATGGTCTGGGACTTCACTCCATCCCCCCCCCCACTCTTTCCACAGAAATCACTAGGTTTACTACTCTCTTCCTGCTTTGTACTGTATAAATCAAACTTGTCATTAACAGTCAATTCAACTGACATGCCCACCTATAACCTTTCAAAGTTTAAAATTGAAAAATAAAATAAAAGCCAGAAACTATTCAGAATAATGTGTGTGTTTTTTTAAAAAAAACTCATGTGAATTTCCTCCTATAAGGAATTTTTTTTTTAAAATCATTTTAATATCAGAATAGTTTCTGATTTTTCTTGTATATTTCAATTTTAAATACTGTTTTTTTCTATTGATACAATGTATATGCTTATATGATGCAACATTCATATAAAATAAATATTCTACTCCATTTCTATCATCTTTTTTTTTCATATGTGAAAGCATTGACTGTGAAGCGAATCCAGGCCAGCTGCTTGGAAGGCAATTATGCTAACCACTAGCCCACCAACACTTGACTATTATCATTATTTTACACTTATAAAGTACTAGAACCCATCTGGACACAATTTTTTACAAGATGTAAGATGTTAGTAGAGAATGCACTAATAGAATGATTAAAATAAAAAAGACATGGTATAAACTATTAGTGATGTAGATAATAGCAAATTGATCAAATGAAACAATATGCATACAGGGGAAAAGAGCATTTATCATAATTACTAAACTATCTTATTCTTCTCTTTCACTTTCTTTGCATATCTTCATATAATCATATATATATATGTATTGCTTATAATACTTCTTTCATATACACTTCAATGCAAACCAATTTTCTTAAACTTCTTTATTTTTCTTACAGTTTTGACTGTCCAGCAGTCTTCATCAGAGTAGAGAAGATTAGAGCTCTTATGAAGACTGCTGGACAGTCGAAACTGCAAGGAAAATAAAGAAGTTTAAGAAAATGTTTGCATTGAACTGTATATGAAAGAAGTGTTATAAGCAATATATATATATATATATATCATTACTAAACTATACATCTTAATGAGTTTAATGGTCTGACTGAGATAATGAGATGAATTCCAGCGAAGTATAATACAAAAAACAAATTATCACTTGTAATGACAATGTGTTGTTAATTGGTTGTTGTAATGCAACATTTATAAATAAGACTATTAATGATATTTGCATTGATTTTTGTAGCTGTAATTTATTTATTTTTATCTATATTTTGCCATGATAATAATCTTCATGGATTGAAAATAATTTATTAATTTACTGAACTATTCTTTTGCCTTTATTCTTTACATAAAGGAAAGCACTTAGCCGTGAAAAATAATTATTCCAACTAAGAATTTAATTTCACTATATGTGTCAAGCATATTAACTCTTAAATATTTATTAATGTTAAACCACTAAACATCACATGATCACTATCTCTTATACTAGCACATAATTGTTATTAAACAAGGCAAAACTTTCCATACAGTAGCGCCACCCTGTGCCAACCAGAGTAATCAATGGATGCCAGAAGGCTTGTGCAAGCCTTCTGGCATCCATTGATTACTCTGGTTGGCACAAGGTGGCACTACTGCTTTCTCGAATCCATTGATTACTTTGTTTGGCACAGGGTGGCCTTACTGTATGAAGAGTTTTGCCTTGTTTAATATTTATTAATGGTGAAAAAAAATTGAAATTATAAATAATTTATGACTTATTTATTTCACACATGGTATAACACTTGAAGAGATAATGTAAACATCTAATAAATGAATTGATAATCACAAAGTTTGATGTGTGGGTTCTGAAATGGGTATGTGTAAATTGTGCAATACTGTATTGAATGTTTACTCAATCACACTACATATTTTGCTTTTGAGCAAGCGACACTTTAAGTATTGTGAAGTTAAACACCAAAAAGCAAAAAATTCATTAGTAAAAGTGGATTTCCACTCTTATTATTAAAAAGAGAGAGGTTGCCTTGACAACAGTGAGAAATATTGATTACTATCTATATTGGTATGTTTAGGTGGTGACTGGTTTCTAATGGTTACATATTATCCCATTTAGCTTTAAGCATTATTTCACTTATTATTTAAACAATACATGAGCAATTTAAAAGTATTGCTGTTTGTAATGGTTATAATTGATTGATTATTTATTAGTCTTAATTACATGGACATGTTTTTTTCATACATCATAGCATCGGCCGGAGGTGAACCTGCAACAACAGTCTGCAACTCACTGCTTACTTGCAAGGCAGCTGCGCTGACCTCTTGGCTAACAATGCTTGACTACATGGACATGTTTATTTCATGTTTAAAGAGGTTTATTTAAACTTTATTGTATCAATATATCAATCTCTGTGGTCAAGTAGCAATCTTTAAGTGTCCATATATATTCATTGGACCATTAGTAAGAGTGGATTGCCACACTTATTATTAAAAGGAGAGAGGTTGCCTTGACAACAATGAGAAATATTGATTATTATCTATATTAGTATGTTTAGGTGAAGACTGGTTTCTAATGGTGATATATATATATATATATATATATATTATAAAAATTAACTATATAACATTTTTTGAAATAAGCTATATAAATTAAAGAGGTGATTCAATCCTATTTTTCAAAAAGGAGACAGACCTTGACGTGTATTTTAAATCATTATTATATTTTCAAGACTGTTTTTTTTTAATCAGTGCAGCTTTCATCTTAGCACAATCATATTACGATTATCCATAATTCCAGAAATCAGACCAATCTTTCTATTTTGAATGCAATTTGAAACATTGATTTCACTTCCTTTTTCCGGTGAGTTAAACATACGTAGCTCATATTGTAATGTTAATGTAATACACACTTTTTTGAATATACTTTTAACTTCATATATATATATATTAAACTCCTATTCCATTACACATTCCTGATATGTATTGCAAAAGATGATCCCCAAAATGTGCATTTCATGCTAAACCAAACTCATCAGTTGGCCAAAATCACAATCTCTTACACATATCTTCATTATTTGTTTATTCTTATACAGAGAGCAAATTATTATTAGTTGATTACTAATCTCAAACTTTTTCCACTCAATTTTGAAGAAATTTCTTTATGCTAATATATTAATAATTAGGTCAGAACATAAAGAGATATACAAATAAACCATTTTCTTAATAAATAGACCATCAAAGAGCAAAGAACATTCCAACAATCCTTCATGAAAAATTGTAAAGTGAATGTTCTACTTACCAAGCTATTCTGTTGTTGTATAATGAGGGTTTATATGTTTATCCCATTCTTGTTTTATCCTCTAACTAATGATAGCTAGATTTCCATATGTTAACTAATGATGAATAGTGACCTAGGTTACCTATGGCCCTGTTAATTCTCTTGATAAAATAGTATTTGATACATATTTGAACCATATAGCATATTCATGTGGAGGGTTAATATTGAAGGTAGAATAATAATAATAATAATAATAATAATAATAATAATAATAATAATAATAATAATAATAATAATAATAATAATAATAATAATAATAATAATAATAATAATAATAATAATAATAATAATAATAATAATAATAATAATAATAATAATAATAATAATAATAATAATTATATATATATATAAACATTATAAAGGTAATTTTTATAAGATTAAGGAAGGGTGGATAATAGGTTATATTATTTCTCCTTTAGTATGTTCAGTTTATATCAATTATATGGAAGAGGAAATTATTATTAAAAAGAATTGTTTATATATAAAGTTATTTGTCAGATATGTTGATGATTGTTTATTTGTAGTTGAGAATGATAAATAAAGGAATTTGTAAATGAGTTTTAATTGTTTTGATCCTTCTATAAAATTTGTGTTAGAAGGAGGGGGGGTTAGATTTTGGTAAGTTAAAATTTTTAGATCTTTTGGTGATTAGAAATGTAGAGACTAATTGTTTACTGTGCAGTCATTTTGTTAAAAGTAAAGAATTAAGATCTATAATTAAACCTGATAGCTATCAGTCTGTATCTCATAAAGTAGCTGCTTTAAGGAATTATTGTCATAGGAATAATAAATTAAATAATTCTAGTGGTGTAGCTTTGTTTCAGAAATATCAATTTTATAAAGATTACTTGAGGATTGGTTACTCTGATAAATTGGTTAAAAGTATTTTATTTAATAGTAATGTTTGTAAGGATGTAAAGGTTAAAGAAAAAGATGATTTTATTTCTTTGCCATTTAAATTGTCTTCTTATAAAATTGTATGTAGAAATAGTAAGTTGTTTGGAAATAAGAAAAATTGCTTGGAAAAGGGATGTTACATTGAATAATTTATTAAATAATACAAAAGAAATTTTTGATAGAAAGACTATTCCTAGTGTAGTATATTTTATCCCTTGTTTATTTGTAAGAAGGCTTACATAGGTCAGAGTAGTTTGAGTTTAAATGAAAGAATAAAGGTTCATAAAAGTAGAGTTAAAAATAGATATCTTAGTTCTGCTTTGTATGTCCATGGAAAAGATACAGCCCACACTATTGATTTTGATGAAGCTAAGGTTGTCTTCTTTGAGAGAAATGAAAGCAAAAGAAGAATTAAAGAATCTTTATTATTGAAAATTTATTATTCTGAAGCAATTAATTTATTTAAGAGTTCTTTTAATATTAAGGGTGGATGGGAAGTGAATGGATTTGTGGGTAATGTTTAATATTATATATATTGTGTAGTTTTTGTAGTTCTTTACACTTGAGAAGTCTGCTTGTAGCAGTGAAACCTTTGGTAGTGTTTTAATATTACTTTTATGCTGGTCTGGTTGAATTTTGGATTTGGGGTTGTTTTGAATATATATATATTGTAACGATATATAAATATGCCATTACATTAATTTAAAATAAAAACTAAGTTCGCAAATAAAAATAAAGTTATTAAAAATCTAAAAAAAATTAAAGAGTTGTTAAACGTATATATATTCGCACAGATGCAAAACATTAAAATATTTTTTTTTAATAAATAAAAGTATTTGAACATACTTTGTTATAAAAAAGTACAAGATTTAAAGATAAAATATTTTTGTGAATGGAAATGATTGTTTTATAAATTAATTGGAAAGCAAGCTAGCCCTTGGGGCTCTTGTATAATTAAAAAGTCTGATGAAAAATAGATAAGAAAATAAAGAAATTAGCTTGACCAATGGAAGCATCAAGCCTCTCAGACCTTAATAAAAATGATTGGAACAGTGACGTTTTGTTTTTTGAACCTGGAGGATTACTATAAAAAGAAAAATATTGAGTTTCCTGACAGTTCCAGCTTTTTTGTGCTTGAGAGATGTGGTAGGATGCACATATGACACTCTCTATTTAAAAAAAATTGAAATGACTTTAATACTGGAATGGAACCAGCTAATGCCACCTCCATAACATCAGATCGGTCTTCCAATGGAGACATCGTGGGAATTAAAAACAGGAACCTGGACTCTTCTACCGTGAGCTATGAACTTTACAAATTAACAAAAAAAAAGTAATTAAGAACTTTCGTCATTTTTTTTAAAGATTCAGCTAATCTAACTTTTAAAATGAACTCTTATTTGATTTTCAAATTGATAATTAATGTTTAAATTATATATATTTGAGTTTGCTAAAAAAAAAAAATCATTTCCATTTTTTTTTTATTTCTATTAATATTTATTTGTATAAATTATTTAAATGCATGAAATTTAAGTTGGGTATGGACGTTGCATGGATTCGTTAGCGGTTAATTATGTTGTGGTTTTCATATTTGATTAGAATATATGTCATTGATGTCAATGTGGCATCTTATGATGCATGCCATTGGGTTTCTTGTATTCCCTCTGCAATTGATGTTATCAATGACTTTGTATTTTGATCAGTTATGTTTATTTTGAAATGTTTTTAATGGTGGAATCTATGCAGCCGATCTATACTCAACATTATAAAACAAATTTTATAAAATTCATCTGTGCGAACATATATAAATGTTAAATTTAAGTCGGGCATGAATGGTTATATAGATTTGTAAAGTGATATTAATTAATTAGGGGAGGGTAATCTTAGGTTATTTGTTTCATAGTTAAATTGGGTCAATGGATTGGATATCGGTGTAATTAGTAGATGTAGTATGAGGTTTGCTACATGCAGAATCACTATATATGTTGCACAAACCCTTTTGCCTATGGATGGGATTTAAGTCAGCAAAAAAAGACCGCAGTTCCTACCTATTGGAGATTTTATTTTATTGTTCTTCTTGCCATACAGATATAACATTCCTGTATTGGACAAGAGTCAATGTCTTCTCTAACTATACTGTTCAGATGTCCATTCCTGACAGTATAATATATAGTGCTGTTGTATTTTCATGCTATATTGAATATATCAATGTATCAGATGGATTGACACTGGTTTGACTGCGAACTTTTGGCCTAAGGTTAAATAAGGGATAGAATATTTTCTTTTCAAATGCAAATCTATGTAGTTTATTCATATGCAACAATCTTAAATAAAATCTAAAATTCATCTATGTAGATGATTTTAAATTTTAAAATAATAAGTTAAATTTAAAGAATATTAAAATCTAAAATAATAAATATTATTCCTCAAAATTTAAAATGATTCAAAATTTATATGTGCGTAAATAAATATTTGTGTGTTAATTACTGGCAGTGGCTTTTATTTTTTTATATATATTTAAGATACAAATTAAACAAATTATTTATTATCTCTGCGTCTCCATGAGCTAGTGACATTGGGCTAGCGGTCTAAATATTTAAATAAAGTGGAATCTTAACATCACGTATCTGCCTACTTTATAAATTTTCTAGGTTCAAATGCCTAGATGGTGCTCTTCTAGTGCAGATGTGGTAAGATTCGATCTTCGCTTACTTTTGGATCGTTATAATATATATATATGATTTACAGATGATAAAGCTCTTATAGTTGATGATGAAAGGAGTCTTCAGAATCTATTGAATAAATTAGAGAAAGGATTACTGCTGAGAGGATCAAGTATTTATAGATAGGGAGGAATACAAAAAGACTACAAGTTGAAATTCATGATAGTACATTCCAACAAGTAAACAGATTTAGATATTTAAGTAGTTGATTGAATGAGGATAGAACCAAAGATGAAATTTAAAAAATAATAGCTTTAGCAAAGGAATGATTTATTAAAAAAAAGAATATAATTTGTGGATTTTTGAAGAGAGAGTTATGGAAGAGATTTATTAAATATTATGTGTGGAATGTACTATTATATTGTTGTGAAATGTGGACAATGAAATTAAAAATAGGATCAGATTGGAAGCCTTTGAGTCATGGAGAAAAATGGGAAAAATTAATTGGATATATAAAATGACAAAAAAACAATGTTGAAAATAGTAAATGTAAAAAGAAAATTGATTGAGGAAATTAGAGATAGAAAGAAAAACCGAATAGCATATATCTAGAAGGAAAAATGACTTAATGAAAAATGTTTTGGATGGAATGGTGAATGGAAAAAAAGAGAGAATAGAAAAAGTTAAATTTGCTGGATAGCATAAGAGAAGATGGGGATATATAGAATTGAAAAAAACTGTGCAATTAAGAGAAAGGACTGGAGAAATGGATCAACTTGATATGTGACTGCTCTCTGAACCTGTCAATAAGACAGAATGCTAAAGATAATGATGACACCTGCATGAGGTTATACTAAGCATGTTGAGAACTCATGAATACATATAAATAAATCCTTATGAAAAACCTAAAGACCACATGTGACATAAATAAAAAAACATGGAAGTTTTCCGGTTTAGTATGAAGAAGAGAAACTAGGGATCGCTGTAACTGGTTTAAATTTGGAGAGACCTTTATCCTTCAGGGGATCAACAATAGTTTAAAATGATATTTAATTTATTTATTTTTTTAATTATCAAACTCAATAACTGGTTTTAAAGTTTTGTAAAACATATTAATTACAAGACCGTGAATACAATTTTAATAAATAAAACAAAAGTTAAATAATATTTCTAACGAAAAATATCTGAATTAATATATCTTAGTAAATCCAGTTAAAAACTAAAATATGAAAACTGTTTGATTATCCATTCATACATATAAACACACTTGACGACTTAAATATAAGTAGTGCGCGCATGTGCGTAGACATTGATGTTCAGAGGAAAAAATCAATACTCTTAAAAATAAAAGTAAAAAGCTTATTTTAAATTATAATGACATTTACATTTAGCATTAATTCTCTGACTTTGTAATTCAACCTCATCCCAAAGGTTATTTTTTAATTATAAATTTTAAAAAGAAAATTGTCCAATAAAAAAAAAGTCTAACATAGTTTTTCGGCATATTTTTTATAAAATAAAATTGCAAGTATATAATTGTGGAGTGAGGGTGCGTATGATACATGTTTAAGATAATTGATCAAGGATAACACAATCATAATTTTAAATTGCCATTTTTCCTCTTTTACGTGTTAGATGTCTTAGTATTTAACATTTAATATGTAGAAAAAAACTCTAGTTTAATAAATGATTAATGATGAACGTAGTTAAGTTTATCAAAAATGTACGACGTCGAGGTTGTGTGTGGAGCAAGTTTGGCGGTTGCAAATAAAGATGTGGCAATTCGCCATAGATATATATGAGAGCTTGTGACGTGGGCCAACTGATGAGTGCTGGTTCAGCATGAAATGCATTTTGGAGATCATTTATTGTATCTTTATTTATATGAAGAATAAAAAAGAAAGAGGAAGTATGGAGATTATTAAAATAATTATAAACTGTAATGATGAACTATTAATATATATTAAACTCTTATATCATTAAGATGTATTTATACTAGCATATATTTGGTTAAATACCGTTTTTTTGTTTTTTTTTAAATTAAATAAAATAGTTTAAAGACTTACAAAAAAGTAAAATGATTCCCAAAATTGATTTATGTCAACTACCTTAGGTAGTTGACATAAATTTTCAAATTATGGTTCATTATGTTTTTGTATACCAATCAATAACAATTTTAATCACTTTCTTTATTACTTCTAGAATGCATTATACATTTATTTTGTCAATAATAGTTTCAATTGCTCCAGCAATCTTCTTCAGATCTATAACAAACATAAATAAAATTATATGAATACTTTACATAGACACATAACTTCTACTCATATGTACATACATTTTTCATGTTATAAATTTATCTTCTTAATTAACCTATATATATATTCCATCTTTATTATTAAAAGGAGGTTGCCTTGACAAGAGTTTGAAATTGTTGATTATTATTGATATTGGGATTGTTTAAGTGTTCACTGATTTTTAATGATATATAGATATATCATATATACCCTCATACTTTTCTATCATCATCATCAACCATTATCAATCCACTGCAGGATGAACGTCTCCAAGTTCAATCCATCTTTTCCTATCTTTAGCTTCTCTTCTCCACAACACCCCTGCACACTTTCTTATTTCATCCATCCATCTCACATGTGGTCTCTTTCTGGGTCTTTTACAATCTCTTGGAATCCAGTTTAAAATTTCAATTGTCCATCTATTATCATCTCTTCTAGCAATATGTCCAGCCCAACTCCACTTCAGTCTTTTAATTTTTTCAATGAGGTCAATCACACCTGTTTGTTCTCTTACCCATACATTGTGTTTTTGATCTCTTCTTGTTACTCCCAACATGCATCTCTCCATACTTCTTTGAGTGGCCTGAAGTCTCTGTATTGCTCCTCTATTAAGTGTCCAAGTCCCAGATCCATAAGTAAGAAATAGTAAAACACATTTATTAAAAACCTTCCTTTTCAAACACATAGGCATATTTCCTTTTAGTATCAAGTTATTTCTACCAAAAGCACTCCAACCAAGTTTAATTCTATGATTAATTTCATCCATTATATTTCCATCTGCATTAATAATCTGACCAAGGTATTTATAACTGTTAACTTCTTCTAACTCTTCATAATCAATCTTTATTTTCATATTTTCTATATACGTACATTTATACTAATATTTATAATTTTTTAACATCTTTATATATTCATTTTATCTAATAATCAATATATTCTATAATCATATATGTAATATATATTATTTTATATTATATTTATTTAATATTCTATTTTAATAATATGTTTATTTTTGACTCCATCTTTAATTTTAACATTATATATTATCTATATATTTAACCCTTTGTATTTCATATATTATATATATCAACACTTATCCCTAATTTATAATTATAACCTTAATTTTTTTTTATTTTTCATTTTTACTTATTTATTTCTAATCCATTTCTTAAATTAATTTATGATTTTCTATTATATTTTATACTCATCTCTTATTCTTAAATTAACTCAACTGTTACAAAAGTAAATATATTAATAAAAATTGAATAATAAATAAATGTAATATAAAATAATATATATTATATGATTATAAAAGATATTGATTAATTAATTGGATAATATGAATATATAAAGATTTTAAAACATTATATATATATATATATATTGATAAAAATATATATATATAGAGAGAGAGAGAGAGAGAGAGAGAAAAGTAATTGGTAAAAAAATGAAAAATGAAAGTGCTGTAGGTAATTTTGGTTATGGTAATAGAAATGAGTGAGGACATAGACTTGTGGCATTTGCAGAAAAAGAAAAACTTTATATTATGAATTATTTTTTGAGAAAATTTTTAAAGGAAATGGACATGGAAGCATCCAAATGAAGGTTCACCAAAATTGAATTATATTTTAACTAATAGAGAATACATATTTTAAGTTATTATATTTTAAGTTAAGATTGTAATGTTCTTAATAAATTTAACACAGGAAGTGATTATCGTTTAATATGATGTAAGATGCGTGTTAGTGCAAACCTAAAGAAACAAAAATTATTGAGAAAAACAATATTTACAGTTGATATTTCTGTATTCTAATGAATTTAAATTAGAACTTACAAATAGGTTTCAAGTATTAGTAGATTTTGAACACGATTCAGATTTGAATGAAATTAATAAAAAAATAACTGATACAATTTTAAAAACTGCAATAAAGATAGCTGGTAGGAAAAAGCAGCAATTGACCAATAAAATTTCTACTGAGACTAGAGAATTTATGAAGAATAGAAGGAATATGAAAATATACAAAAATGATACATTAAAAAGGATTGAATACCTCGAATTTTGTAAAGTGGTGTGGAAAAGAGTTGAAAATGATATAAGTAAGTATAACTGTGAACTAGCAAGGAAAGCTGTAGAAGAAAATACAAGTCTCAAGAGTGTAAAACAACATTTTGGTATTGGTAGGAAATTTATATCTGCAATAAGAAAAAAAGATGGTATTATTAATAAAAAGAGAGATGACATCATGAAATGAGTAGAAGACTTTTATCAAGAATTATATAGTAATAAAGAACAAGTACCTTCTATATTTATTATAACTTCCAAATTGCCCAGAATTTTAAATAAAGAAGTGAGACATGCAATTAAATTTATGAAGAAAGAAAAGGCTGCAGGTAATGGTGGAATTATAATTGATATATTAAAAGAAGCATGTGAAGAAATAGAATTTTTTTTAGCAAAGTTATATACCAAATGTCTAAATAATAAAGATGTACCAGATGATTGGAAGAATGCAGTATTAATATTAATATTTTAATTTTAAAAACGTGATAAAGAAGATATTAGAAATTACAGACCTATCTGCCTTTTATCAGTTTTATGCAAAAAATTTACCAAGATAATTACAACTCATCTACAGAGAACTTTGGATTTTCATCAATCAAGAGAACAAGCTGGATTTAAAAGTGGTTTTAGTACAGTAGATCATATCCAGGTGTTGAGAGAAGTTATAGAAAGGACAAATGAAAATGAGTTGCCATTATGCTTTGGATTTATAGATTATGAAAAGGCATTTGATTCTATAAAAATTTCTTCAGTGTATAGATCCAGGATATTGTCATATTTTAAAGATTATTTATAAAAATGTAACAGCACAATTAGATTACATAATGGTACTAGGAAAGTCAACATTGAGAAGAGTGTAAGACAGGGTGATTCCATATCTCCAAAACGTTTGCTGCAAGAAGTATTTTGTGGATTAAAATGGGAAGCTAAAGGAGTGAAAGTAAATGGTGATTATTTAAGTCATTTAGATTTTGCAGATGATGTAGTTGTTTTTGCAAATAATGCTTCAGAGCTGCAGGGAATGTTGCAGGAATTATCAGATGAAAGTAGAAAAGTAAGACTAAAGATAAATATTAAAAAGACTAAAGTGATCTTCAATGGATTTTCTCAAAATATGAAAATAAAGATTGATTATGATGAGTTAGGAGAAGTTAACATCTGCAAATACCTTGGTCAGATTATTAATACAGATGGAAACATAATAGTCAGTTCATAAATAGAAGATTTAGTTACACTACAAAGGCAATAATAGGAATCTGTTTCAAGATTATCTATATAGCTAATCTCCAATAAAGGAGAGTTACAGCAAATTTAAGGATTTACTAAGATTTAAAATATTACTTATATACTGTATAGAATTACTCATGCCTAATATTAAACAAACATTGATTTTAAATAACAATAACTTACACAAATACTCACTTTAAATAACTTATTCTGGGCCTTATAAGAAACTGGCTCACTCTAGCATAAATAATAGTTTGATGTCAGAAGGAAGTTTTGCCTATATTTCTTTATATTATAATATTCTAACATAATATATAGGGTATATGAGCACAAACTTTCACATGACCCACCACTCTCCACACTATCTCATAACACTGATACACTTGAACACATATATGTGAAAAGATAAATAATGGAAAGATGCCTAATCACCTCTCCGATAATTATTAAACCCTGCAAAACTCCGTTCTGATGAACATAGCACAAATTAATAAACATCAAATTAAAAACTAAATATAGATGGCATAAGAACAAATTGCAGAAAATGATCAATAAAGTGATATTTTAGACAATGAATAAGAATTTGTTTGAATAGTTTTATAGAATTTAAATATTTAAGATTACTTAAATAATTATGATCAAGCAATAATTTTGAGAGTGCTCTAAGCTTTAAAGTAAATTTAACATAAACAGTTTAGTGCAACATTTAAATAATATAATGATATATGGGCTTGATTATTTAGCTAGCTTTTTAATATTGAATTGGTTTAGTAATGAATTAGTGTATTTTGCACAATGATTTACTGGTAATACTTGATAGTAAGTCTTTCAAGGCATTCTTTACTTAAGTCAGGCTGTAGCTTTTCTAAATTTAAGTCAGGATGCAACTTTTCTATTACTTCAGTTGTGGCTTTTCTCCATTACGTCGTTGAGTTAAGTATTGTTTAGTCCTTCAGGTGCAGCTTCTCCATCACTGGGCCAGGGTGGAGGTTGATGTTTTCTTCCATTCTGTAGAGCAGTTTTCTGTAGGAGACAGATGGTCAGTCTATCATCCCCTAGCCCACAATTCTCATCTTAACAGCCTTCAGTAATTGTTTGGCTAGAATTCAGCTTGGTCAAAGTAATGCAGGAACAGCTCTCTGATTATTATTCTTCAAGACTTGTTTGAAAAAATATGCATCTAACACTTTTTATGCCACTACAGGCTTTTTTATATCATTTTTTTCAGTGCTTCCCTCCCCCTTTTACTTTAACATCACTTGTTTACTGACATCAAACTTTGCCTTTAACTAAATTTTCTACTTTTTTAAATATTCACCACAGCTAAATCTGGAGTTAAAACCTCTATTCCTTAGGGTTTTTCAATTGCACTTAGTATGAATTTATGCCTGACTGGATTTTCTAATTTGTTTTTGACTATAATTTTAAAAGAGGTCGATTTTCAGCTAAAAGATTATTTTTAGACGAAATGTTAAAACCCATAAACAACTTACAACCTGTGTAATTTTAAACAAACAATAGAACTCGACAATTATTTTAAATGAATATTAAAATATAACTTTTTAAATGAATAATTTTACAAATTTAAACTTATAATTTTGTTATCTATATATATATATAAATTATAACTACACCGTTATTATGTTTACTTCAGTTTTAATACCAAGGTGGTATGTGTGTATGAGCTACCAATGCCTGCATCTGCATATTATAATGTACAAGGCAATTATACATGCACATACTCGGTAATATTACAAGCACAAATTTGAAGTTTTAAATTAAAGAAATACACCGAGTGAGGCATAGCACTAAATAAATACACTATTATAAAATATAATAGGTGAAACAGACAGGTCGATAGATCTAACTTTTTCAATACAAGTAAAAACATAAAGAATGAAATTAGTCATAGAGTTAACCTAGGAGTGACGGCTTCAAATAGAAATAATTTAATATTTAAAAAAAATATGCCCATGTAATTGAAAAGGGAGTTTTTTAATAGATGTGTTTTAACAATTCTTAATTATGGTTGTAGTTCTTACATATTTTGCAGAAAAAAAATACAAAGACCTCTAATTATATTAGGAAATATAAAAAGAGATATTTTAGGAGTAATAAAAAGAGATTCAAAACAAAATATATGGGTAAGAGATCAAACAGATATCACTGAGGATCATTGAAATAATTAAGACTAAAATGGAGCCTAACTAGATATTTTACCAGAAAGGATAATAATAAGTGGAAAATTGATATTTTAAAACAATACAATGTATAAGGAATTTTTATTGAATATTGTGGAGAAGAGAGGTTAGATATCAGACAGACAAACTGACTTAAAAGAAACACTCATTCTGTGATGGATTGATAATGTTGGAAATATGTCATTTTTTCATATATATAGTAGATATAGCTGATTATCAACTACTATATTATTAAAAATACTAAGCTACACAGTTCACTTTTTTGTTAAAGAAACATCAGACAGAATTATTACTGCTAGGAAATATGACTTTATTAGCATGCATACAAAGATATATGCAACTTTAAATAACATAACTATTAACTAAGATACATTTTTAATTTTGAAAACTATTTATTTTTTATCCCTTATATATATATATAATCAAAATTACCCCAAATTCACAACTCAATCAGACTAGCCAAGAAAATAAACTCCGAAACATTATCAATAGTTTCATTGCTACAAGCAGATTTTTCAAGTGTAAAGAACTACAAAATAACATATTTAAAGTAAACATTACCCACAATTTCATACATGCTATACACCAGTGTTTCCCAACCTGTGGTACGCGCGTACCACTGGTGGTACGCGAGTTGCTTGGTGGTACACGAAAAATAATCAATAATGGCGGACATAAAAAAAAAAATTAAATCATAAAAATATAGAAACGTTTTTTCCTATAATTCATAAAAATTATTTTAATTAATAATATTATACAGTAAAGTTGTTTATATGTACAGTCAATAACGATCTTTAATGTTAATGATAAAATTGAAAGTATGATTAAGAAATTAGATTTTTGGAAATAGTAATATATATAAGTATCGAAAACAATCAACTGGAAGTATTCGAAACTCTACATATTTTTTTGTTTGAAAATAAGGTTAGTCTGTCTCAAGATATACAAGAAAATATAATAGCACATTTAACAGGATTAAAAACGTCTTTCATGAAATATTTTCCAAAACCCGAAAACACAAATGATAATTGGATTTCAAACCCCTTCTATGCAGAAAATTTAGAAAAAGCTACATCATTATCAATAAAGGATAAAGAAAATTTAATAGAATTATCATGTGACAGAACTTTACAAGTAAAATTCAAAGGACACAATCTAATTAATTTTTGGTTAAACATTAAAGAATATGAACAACTTTCTGAGAAAGCTCTTAAATTATTATTATCATTTACTTGTACGGACTTAATAGGAAGAGCTTTTTCTTCATATATATTTAATAAATGAATACTTTCTCATCAATACAAGATATAGTATTTATGCAGGAATAAAAGGAATCCTCTTATTCCTACCACTCAAATGCTTATATATGAGCAAATCTGAAATACTGGCAAGTAAAGCATAAGGATGGAACCATCACTTTAAATTACTATATACGCTATATAAAATAAATGCTTATTCATATATATTTTTAAAAAATAAGTATACCTGCATCTTTTGAACGAAATTTCAAAAAATTATGTTGTTCGAAACAAGCACAAAGATATCATTAAATTTATTTTATAAACATATTTGATTATGATAAGAAAATATACTAATTGTTTTTTTTATAATTTTGTGTTTTTATTAAAACCATTTATTAGTTAGTAAACGAAATCGTGACAAAATAGTAGATAAAGAATGAGTCGGATCGACGCAAATCAATCTAAATTATTTAATTTGAAAGAATGTATCAGAAAAGGATCATACCCAGAAATTAGAGTCTCATTAATTCTTGATCATCTATTGTGGATTACTAGATGTAAGCTAGTATTTAATCTTCAAAATTTTAATCCTATTAACTTCATGCTGAACAATATAAAAAAAAAAACAAGAACAAGAGATAGCCTGATAACCTCTGAGGTTATTTTTACCATGACTTGGGACATGCTGGATTTATCTCCTCCATGGCCCAACCAATAGCAAGATGCTCCGAAAAAGAGAATACAGACTCAAATTCGGGAAAAACAAATGAAGGAATGAGAAAAAACTTTGAACAAAATATGTACCAAATAATCTTTAATGTACTAATGTAATCTTTAATAAATTATTTTGGAAAAAATATGAAACTTTGAACAAAGACATACATATAAATATGTTACAGTGTGTTTATAATTTCAGTGAGTTTATAATCTGGCATGACATTTAGATGTGTTTCACTGTAATTTGTCTCATTATGAGATGTGAATACATACATGGTCATTTTATAATATTTATAATGCAAATAAAATAACACACTCGCAATAACAAATTTCATGAAATACAATCATTTTTACGAAGTGGCACAATTTAGCGTGATGTACTACCAAGTGGTACGCGAGCCAAAAAAGGTTGGGAAACACTGCTATACACTCTTAATATTAAAAGGACATTTAAATATGATAATTGCTTTAGAATCATAAATTTTAATAATAACATTTTTAATTCTTTTTATTTAATTTTTTTCAAAAAAAACAACCTTAGCTTCATCAAAATTAATATATATATATATATATATAACAGTAATTAAATATTATATACAGTCTTTCAATCTGCAGAAATACTTCCAGTTAATTCCTTAACCCTCCTCTACTGCCATTAAATTCAACAGACATTTTATTTGTATATATATAATTTTTATTAAAGAATAAATTAATGCATTAATTTTTATTAATATAACCATTTTTTAAAACTACATTTTCAAACTATTTCTATTTAATTATATAATACTAAATAATATAAAAACTTCCATAGCTTCTTTTTAATATATTTCTACTGTCACAGACAAATATAAATGACTTTCCAAGATAAATTTAATAATAATCCATGACTTTTCAGTGTTTCCACATCACAACATGTCCATTGTCTAGTGGATTTAGAGGTAATTATTTTAATCTTGTTTATAAATGTTGCTTTTATCAGAGTGCATTTTTAGATAGTTAATAATTTTAATCATTTCCAAAAAAAATTTGGGGCTTTGTCAGAATAGTGTTGTCTTATTAAATTTTGACAGTTATGTATTACTTCAGGACTCTATCAGAATAGTCCATATTCTAAGTCTTATATATAATTTTACATTAAATGATACCAATGGTTTGGTAATGAATCAATATTTTAGTTTTGGATTTTGTTTCTAGGTACCACAAGTTATCAACAATTAAAAATGTTTAAATTGAAAGATACGTTATAAAAGACAAGTTTAAAAGGATAGTGAATGCTCATATTATTATGTATATCAAAAAGATTATTTTGAAGCCCAATGTTTCTGTTTCATTATTATTTTCCAAATTGTTTTTATTTTATAAATATGAAATATATTTTATTTTTATAATTGTATTATGTTTTTAGAAATTTTAAAATTTAAATCATGAAAAACAGAAAAAATATATTCTAACATTAAAACAATTTTTTAAAAAAAATATTTTTAATATTTTTTGTAATTTTAGTCATGTTTAAATTAATTTTAATATCAATTATGGTAAAAATAATTTAATTTTATCCCAAATTCTTTTCTAACTGGAGGTCACATACTGTGATTATAAATAGATTTATTTTGCAAAATTAAACTCAATTTAGTTAATTTTTTTTTCCCCCATGTGTCATAGCATCAGTCGGGAAATGAATCCGCTAACCCGGGACAACTGCTTGTAAAACAGCTGACCTCTCGACCACCAATGCTTGACTAGTTAATTTTTTTGTATCATGACAATAAACAGTTAAATAATTTCACTATTATCCATTATGGATATATTCTTATAAAAGTGGGACTTGTACATTGGGAAAAGCAGCTATTATTAGGAAAAAAATAATTACAATAGATATTATAATAAGAGCTGATTTCTATCAACAGTTAAGATTTGGTTCATATTGAAGAGCACTTTGGGAATCATTTATATTTAACTTGCTAATGTAGGTATTTGCTTAAAAAAATTAAATTTCTATTTTATTTAAATAATATATAAATATTTTTTTATATTCTACTATATTAGTAATAATATAAAAAGAATTACTAATCGGGGTTTAAATATGTTTATTAAATTATTAGTGCTAGGCATAATAATATATCATGGTCTTTTAAATCATGAAAGATAATGGGACTATATCTTTGATCCAAGTTATGTTAAATGTTATAAATTAGATCATGTGACACCTGACTTGATTTTTTTTAAAAGTTATGTTAAAATAATATGTGAAGAGTAAAATGATCGAAATTAAAAAATCAATGAGGCACAGTTCATTACAAAAAGTGAATATGTAATAAAGCAGAGAACAAATAGTACTCAAATCAGCAAAAATGAATTTTCCAGCAGAATAACTCTGAATATGACACTAAAGCATTGAAAGTATACTTGGTTAATAATTGAATAAACATATTTAAAGTCTGACTTAGTATTTTACATATATAAGTAATATTTACTGAGGCTGTAACTTCGAGAATATGCATGTAAAATGCGATAGTGGGGACCTCTACAGGTGTTTAACCACAAGCTTACACTATGGAAGAAAATTAAATAGTATATATAATCATGTGCGTTTGTGAGTCCAATGAAAGGAATTCTGCATTACAAATGGTTTATATAAATGAATTAAAAATATGTTTTACATGGTCTGTTATGATGCTACATTCTTCTATTTTTCTTATTCTCTACATATAAAGAGGGGACATTATAGTGTTATTAAATATGTAAACTTAAAGAGATATTACTGTGAAATACTTAGCTATTTAAATCCAGTGTCTTCTAAATATCTCCAGTCTATTACTTTCCAATGAAATGTGCATTTCTTTTTATCTTGCCATCTAGGATCTTATATAGACATGTAAATTAAACATTGATAATTTCAAGAGCAAAATTTTATTGTTTAAATTGGATGAAATCAATTTATATTTCAGTTTATAGGAATGTGAAAATTTCTACTCGTTTTAATATAATTACAAATAAACCAACAAATATAAAATATATAAAAATAGAATATTTCAGTGGCAATAAATATGTAACACTTAAAAAGATATTGCATAATTTATAGGTCTATATGTAACAGGCAAAACACTCCATACAGTTGTGCCACTCAGTGCAAGCCAGAGTAATCAATGGATGCCAGAAGGCTTGTCCATAAAATCTGTATCTAGTGCCTACTCATCCAATATCCCTAGACTAGTTTCTGGTTTGTGACTTCATCAGTGAGGAAGCCTTAGATTTGAGAGCATTGCAGCTAGATCTTAGGTTTGCCTGTTTTAATAATAGTTATGAGCAAACATAAGAAATAGTGATTATGTGATGTTTAGTGGTCTATATATAATATTGATTGGTAGATGAAAATAGATCCAGTTATCTACTGTGTGTAATGTATTTTAGATATGAGGTGGCAATGCACTTGTATGATCAAAGTACTTCAAAAATTTGTTTTATAAGTGTTGTATATTTATCAGCTTTACATACTTAATATTTTTTAATACTGTGGAAGCAACTATTCTTAACACATAGCTAAAATTGACATGTACTCTCTCATCAATAGTTGTTTTAAAACCATAGTGGCCTCTTTCATGTAGTATTTAAACTAAATTTGTGCAAGTAATATGTTCATTTAAAAATCAGGTTCATAATAAATTGGAATCCTAATTCAGACACAGTCAATAATTGTTGATTTATTTAAAGAATAAGTTCTAACAATAGGTGTACCATCTATGGTTTTAAAACAATTACTTATGGGCGAGTGCACATCAGTTTTAATGCATGTGTGAAAAGCAATTGCTTGCACAATATTACCGATATCATCATCAACAACAACCATTGTCAATCAACTGCAGGATGAAGGTCTCTCCAAATTCAATCCATCTTCTCCAATCTTTAACTTTTCTTCTCCACATCACCCCTGCACACTTTCTTATTTCATCCATCCATCTCACATGTGGTCTCTTTCTGGATCTTTTACAAACTCTTGGAATCCAGTTTAAGATTTCAATTGTCCATCTATTATCATCTCTTATAGCAATATGTCCAGCCCAACTCCACTGCAGTCTTTTAATTTTTCAAAGAGGTCAGTAACACCTGTTTGTTCTCTTACTCATTTATTGCATTTTCGATCTTTTCTTGTTACTCACAACATGCATCTCTCCATACTTTTTTGAGTGGTCTGAAGTCTTTGTATTGCTCTTCTATTAAGTGTCCAAATCTCAGATCCATATGTAAGAACTGGTAAAACACATTCATTAAAAACCTTTTTTTTTTCAAACATAGCATCTATATAAACTAATAAAATTCAGTGTTCTGGTAGTTAAAATTGAGAAACGTTCTCTTTCTTGTGATATATAAACTGAATAGATACAAGTAATATGTCGATTTAAAAATCAGACTCATCATAAGTTTAAATCATAATTTAGGCATTGTCAATAATTGTTGGCTTATTTAAAGAAAAAGCTCTAATTACCATAGGTGGACTACCTATTGTTTTACAATAATTACTGATTATGTAATATATAGGGTATATGAGCATAGACTTTCACTCTATCTCATAACACTGATACATAGTAGAGATGTCTGCCCATCCCTCGTATATGTATTAATGGATTATGCCCTGTACATGAGGAGTCAGATTGACTTTAGGTCAACAATGGGTGTGATGAGAATCTCGACCTCAGGGTGGCCTCTGAGCATTCCATCATCAGGTTTTCAATTGGATGGATGGTTGAAGAGTTGGAGTGTGGAGTGGATTGAAGCCTGTCCATTAAAGTATAAAGATTGGCTATCTTAATATATATCCGAGCACTTATTGCATATATGTGTAGAGATGATAATCTGGACCAACTGGTGGTTGCTGGTTTAGCATGAAATACATATATTGGTGATTATTTATCTTTTCCACATTTGATCAGGTGTATCAGAGTTATGAGATAGAGTGGAGAGTGGTGGGTCGTGTGAAAGTCTGTGTTCATGTACCCTATATTATATATATATTGATACAGGTATATAATAATCCTGTATTTCAGTTAATAATTATTGATTGTAGAGTGTGTGTGTGTCCATTTTAGTTATGTATGAGAGATAGTTGCTCCCACAATATCACAGATAAATAAATTGCTATATTATAAATTATTACATACTTTATATTTTGTAATTTATTTGCAAGGATTCTGTAATGAGCATAATTTAACTCTAACCTTTTAAAATTAAATAAAAGCCGATTCAAAAAAAAAAATAAGAAGAACATCTCAGCTGACTAGAAATTTGTTCTTTTTGTTATTATTATAGAATCTACATGCTTATATAATATCTTAGAACATTTGAGTATGGTGAATTCTGGATATCAGGAAGCACTACATTTATCTAGCTACACACTTCAAAGATTTAACTCTCTGTGTTTTATATATTTAAAACATGGTAAATAAATAATAAATGTTTACAAATAAAAAAAAGCGTTGTTAGCCGAGAGGTCATCGCAGCCGCCTTGCAAGCAAGTAGTTGTTTGCAGACGGTTGTGGATTCGCGTCCCGGCCGATGCTATGACATGTGGAAAAATAAAATAAAATTTAAAAAATCAATACACGTTATTATATATATCCAGGAACACATGTTTATATAATTAAGTTATGACTTGTATTTCATATTCAGACAGTCTGAAAAAATATTAATGTTCAAGAAAGCTTAACAGTTTTGTTTTTTTAAAATTAATCAGCCTAAATAATCATCCAAATATTGTTTATTAGTATTTAAAGGATAAAATGACGTAGAAAATTATAAACAATTACTCCCCAGAATTTATCTAGCCTGATGAAATGTCTTCTTTTTCAATGAATACCGGTAGAGAAATGGTTGAAAATACGCAGTTAATTATTAAAAATTAATTCCGCAATTACGAGTTTGTAAATTCTCTGCTTAAAAGCAGATAAGCTAACTACACAAAATAATAGTACCATTATGCGATAACACTTGATCACTATATTGAGAACAGAACATCAATGCTTATCACCCTCATGACATAATTTAATGTCTCAATTTTAAAGCAAATCCCATAACATTATGTCAGAAGAAATTTAAAGCAAATTAAATATTAAGATATATGAATTATAATCAATACTTTAAAGCAACCCACACCTAAACAATATCATTATCAATAACAATCAAAAATTAATACACGTTAATAAAATAATAGAGTATTACCTGATAGGTAGTTGTGATGTAATAATGTTTAGGTGAAATATGCGTTAATGAATATATATATATATTATAACCTACACTCCCAACACCACTCTTATACATTACATGAGCGAAATGTCCAGGCGCCAGTTCTATTAATGAATAGAACAATATAATATGATATATAATACAAAATTATTACTGAGACTCTATATTTAAGTTTATGTTCAGCTCAGCTCAGTGAGAGGCTATAGGCAGTTCATAAGATATATGATGATAAATGAATAAAAGAAGAAATATTACAAAACATTTAATATAATATAAATCCCTTTCTTAATTAATTGTATGATAAAGAATCATAATGTTTATTGGTACAGTCTATTAAAATATACTTTAAACTTAATTTCTTTCTTCATCCAAACACAACATATATCAGCTTGCTATAATTACATTCCTATACAATTCTATGACTTGGCATATCATAATCTAAACATCTACTTTAATGCCAATCAAGAAATAAACAATAAGATCTCAGGGAATTTAACAAACACAGTTGAATTAAATAAAATACATTGGCCCATAAATTATAATTCTAAAGTATGATAAAAATGTAATGAAACAAATTGACTAAAATATTTTTACTGTGTTTCAATAATAAGATAATGACAGAAGTAGGGTATTTTAATCTCATATCGTCATCTAACAAATATACTAACTTGGCAACCTTTCTAATACTTTTATCCAATGGCAAATGTTCCTTACAATGTTTGGATTAAGAGACAATATTGCCAGACACCAGAAAATTTGATATTATAGTTACAAAACAATATATCTATTTTATAATAGATGTGTGAAATGTGGAAATGGAAAACATGAATGTATACAATAATAACTCAAGACACAGTTTTAAGATTTTAAATAAATAAAACAAATCATTTATTACACTAAAATAAATTTGGTTTAACATGATATTTACAATTGGACTACTTGTTTTACAGATTTTTAAATTATCAAATAAACTTTAAGCATCAGTTTGGGATTATCCCTATTATCAAAGCAAATTAACAACAAAACTTAAATATTCTGACTTCGAACACATGCTTTGCCTACACGTTTCATCTACATGACACTAAATAAACAACATGTTACATTATTAGCACAAAAAAAAATACTTTTGAGAGGATATTACTATTGATTAATAAAATAAATCAAATTAATTATATTTGGCTCTCAACAAAGCAACTTTCTCTAATTGACTAAATAATCACTTTCAATTACGTATACCTTTCATGCATAGCAACAAAATCATGTTCATTCAGATGATTTGATGATTTACAACCTTTATTTAAATAAATACACTGTATTTTAAAATATTTATTTCCCGTTTTAATCTCAATAACTTTATACTTCTATTTAAATGAATGTAGTGTATTTCAAAACATTTTTCTCATTTTAATTTCAATAACTCTATACTTTATATACATGATATTATTTATATTATACGTGTGTGTGTGCATGTTCAAGCAGCAATAATATAAAATAATCTTTTCTACAAACTCTCCATTCATTAAGAAAATATCATACGATTATTTTATTTCGGACAATGTCATAATTCATCAATAAAATAAGACACTAATATTACATCAAGAATTAATTCAACAATTTATCTGGCCACATATTAATTAACACAGAGCTATGTTTTCATGATTATACAGACTATACATTATAAGGGAAATCTACATGAGGAGCAGATAAACTCTTACTGAACACTTCTACAATAATTCATCTGATTCTAAATACACTGTTGGTGGGGAACCTTTCCTCATCACCAAGAATATAAGAAAAACATCACATAACTTCCTAAACATCATTTAATCATACTTCAACAATAACTCATCTACTTCTAAATACACTATTGGTGGGGACTTCTTCCTCATCACCAGGGTTCTAAGAAAACATCACTTAACTTTAAAAAATATCATTTAATCATATGCATATAATATAAACTAGGCTCTACTCATGGAAAAACATATACTAAATAAGCAAAATCTTTTATCCCTACAAACATTATAATGCAATTAGATTTCTTTCCATTCTCAAAGCTTTTCTAAATATCGAACATTAAAAATACATGCTGGCAGATAAATACATACAGATAACATACTAATCTGTTCAACTCAGTAGAATATGACAGCATCCAAAATTTATGCATAAAATATTCACAAACTGAACTTTATCAAACAAATGTCATAATTGTGCAAAACAGACACACATCCGTGAATAAAAGTATATAAAAAATTAACTCTAAATTACACATTATGCAGGCAACATGGTAATTAAATATTGCATTAAGGTATAACTTAATTCAGAATAAACTTTAGGTTACTTTTAAAATTTAATAGTTATAATTATTATGAAGGAACTTTCTTTCATATCTAGTAAACTATTTCTATTATATGTTCGTTGATTTAAAAAAGAACAAAATTCTCACTTTGAGATAATAAAGTATACAAAATAAATATAAACCTCTCTACTAATATATTATTAAAAGAAATATTTCTTTCTTTTACCTTCGTAAAAAAAAACAATAAGACCTATTTGTACACAATCAATTTTTACCAGCATATTCCCTATTTGGATACGCTTCAGAGACGATCTTGAAGGTCAAAATAACCCAAATTATAAATAAACGATAATAATAAATAAGCCTATCTATCTATAATAGACATTAATAATGGCAAGCAGTAAAAAAAAATAAAGAAACAAAAGTTATTTGTTTTGTAACTTAAAATAAAAGTTCACTTGCAAAGCTCTGCTCCAGGTTTATGAAACAATATGGGGCACATTCCAAACTGAATTTAAATTAAAATAAACTTTTGCAGGATAACTTAAAATGTAATCATAACTTAAATATGACCTAGCATCTCCAATGTACATAACAAAGTTATTTGAGTTACTATATCATACATAAGCAATCAATTTCTATACGATTATGACGAAAATACAAGACAACTTTAACTACAGTTGAACAGGAATTATCTCACTCATTCCGTTGTAGTTCTAAATTAGTACGCAATTATTTTTAGTAGTTTTCTTGAATAGCATTTGACACTTTATAATTTATTATACACCTGGTTTATTCTTGAATATTGTCAATTAAGAAACCATGATTCGTTAGTAATTCCACAATTAATAATACTTTGTTTTATTTTCCAATCTTTATCGAAGAGAACAAAAATTACTCACATTTCTATCCTTCCATTCGATTTAAGCAAATACTTAAATTGAAGTTACATTTTGTTTCCTTCATTTAAAATACATATTATTTCCAGAAATATCAGCCAAAATAAATACTGTCATCTCTCTATGATGTATTTAAACATGGCATGATTTATCAAAATATGCATATCCTTAATTTTATGTTTAATCCTCACAAAAACATAACATGGAAAATAGTGAAAAATTAAAATATATTCTGTAAAATAGTTCTGCATGCATTTTCCAGATATATAAAAAGGCACACATTGGTTAATGATACAACAATAATATTCATGCAATTTATTCTTATTTAAAATGACAATTAAATGAAGTAATGTAGACTGGATGTTATCAACATACATTTTTTAAAAAAAGCAATAGTTATGAAGGGGTTAATTCAAAATGTTTAAATCAAGGAGAGCAAAGTAAACTATGTACCTTTTTAAAATTTAGAATTGCATCCTAGTTAACTTTTCCCATAATAAATTTCTTAAGATCCTTTCAAAGTTTTACTCCAAAGCCTTTTTAAAATCAATTTGACTTCAGCAACTGGCTTTAATTTTCATAATAATGAGCCACTGTTTACTGGCTACAATTACATTACATAATAAGCAAATTTTTTACTGGAGATCTTTGTTAAATAGCTCTCTTTAGCAAAAGGTCATTTCCCTTCACAAGGTTACTCCCACGCTTTTTTTTCTATCTAAGCTAATTATATACTAAAAAAAAAAACTTTTCTAAAAAAAAAAAATCACTCTGATTAAATTAAGACAAAAATAATAATAAAATAAATAGCTTTTACAAACTTGAAAGAAAAATGAATATTAATTAATTATTAAACAAAAATGATTAATAATTTATTTAATTTGTAAAATAATTCATTGATTCAACTATCTATTAATCATTGGAAAGAAATATACATTTGTTAAATTATTTAAGATAATTACTGTAATTTAAATGTTTTTATTGTACATGTACTTAAGTTTGCTGTTATTAAAAGATGAAAATGAAATGAAACATAATACAGACATATGTACTGCAACCTAAATATTAAACTATCCTAACTAAATATAATTGAAATGGCTATTAATTGTTGACAAAAGAATAAGTATTAATGAATAAAGGATTTTGAAACCATTCAACCAAATATTACACTAACATAAAATAACTTTGCATTTTCCTGCCAAAATATATCAATTCCATTAGTAAACAATTCCTCTTCCTCACATTAAATACCCCATTAACCACAATAATAATAATGAATACTTATAAAGTGGTCAATTAACTGCATAAGCAATCCATATCTAAGCTTTAAACAATTTCTAGCAAAAAATTTTAAAATTCTAAGGCTATTTCATTTTTTTTTAATATAATATAACCATTCAATGCAGATACAAAGTATCTCAATTCCTTGTGCCCATTCAGATGGTCACAATATATATATATATATATATATATATAACCATATATATATATATATATATATATATTGTAATGGAATGTACTTGCTGCATTCCATTTAAATTGAAGAAAGAAGGCCCCAAACATTGGGAAAGCCAAATATAATGGAATGTATCTTTATATATGATCTCAAATGAAAATAAACATATGAACTTTTGTAACAATAATTATTAGTTAACCAAGCCCCTAACTTTGATACACCAAATGTAATGAATAATTAAACAAACATATTATGCTGACCACGTTATGGCATCCAAATGTAATGGAACATACTTTTACTCCATTATACCAATCATCAGTTAACTGGGACCAACAGTTTGTGGTGCCAAATGTAATGGACAATATATCATATAAACATATTATACCTCAAATGTAATGGAACGTCAATATATGAGAAGAAAATAATGCTTCAAACATTGGATGATAAATGTAATAGAATATATATAATCTAATGAATCCAATTGTTGAGAAAGCCTAATATAATAAATTGTATAATTTAAATGAAGAAAGACAAAATTATCCCAGTTATATTTAAATAAATTGTTTATATGCCCTTCCAACTAGCTATACATGAAATAAATCTAAAATCATAGAGAGCAATGAGATCTATCATTATAATTTATTTTCAAGGTTGACATAACTAACTAATCAAATATATATATATATATATCAGAAACAAAGGGAATTCTATTAAATTCAATATACACATTTATTATGTAAATTTATGTATATATATCAATGAATAATAATATGTGTAAGTAACTTAAAGACTAAATAATAAGTGAAATACGTAGTTATCCTCTATTAAATTGTGAATTCGATTAATTTCATAATGACTTTGGCACTAAAAGAAAAATAATAATAAAATATTAATACACTTTCAAATAAATTACAAAGGCATTACTTATAAAACAAATAGTACATCCTTTATTTTTATATTATGGTTTAATTTTAGGTAATATCAATGTTTTAAATACAAACCCAAATAATAAATATACATATATACTTGCAATAAGTATATATATTAAATAAACAAAGACATATCTGTGCTTAACAAGTAGGTATTAATATAAATACAAATCCATATTTATATCTTTCAGATATTTAAAATAAAAATAAAAAATTATATACAGCAAATATATATAAATTATTGTTTTGGTATGCATAAGAATCATTATATAAAGTTAAAAAAAAAATGGAAATAAATTAATAATAAAACAATTTTTATAATAAACATTTGCGAATATAAATTTACTTATTAAAATATACATAACAACTCATATGCAACCCAAACTTATAAGCCATACTTTAAGGTTTTAAATTACTTAAGTGTTAATTTTGACACCTGTTAAACATTTATTGCTGTTAGAAAACAAGACGCTTGAATTGAATATTTATAAAACGTTATATTTTTATAATGAAAAATAAAAGTAAAAAAAAAAAAGAATATCGATCTCAAAAATATATTTATATATCATTTATACATATAAAATTATTTACTACCTTTCAAAATTCACTTGTTTAGTTTTCCTTCAAAAGTCAACTTATTCCATTGTTTTATTTCTTTATCCGTTTAATATTAGAATGCATTCTAGTTAAAGTGAAGAAACTATCACATTAGAGAAAATTGTCAATTCTTGGATGTATGTATATTTTTATCCTTCTAAAATTTTTTTCCTTGAAAAATAAATAAATAAATTGAAATGTTAAATCCAATATATTAATTCTAGTTACCTCCAGATTATTATTAGATTGACCATTATAGATTCCAGATAGCTATGTCAAATTTCAGCTTCAGACGCGATGAAATACATGTATTGAAATTTGCTTAGTTTTTCTTTTTAAATTGCCTTGGAATAAATGAAAGAAATGGTGCAGCCTCTTGGCTGCGATATATCTCTATTAGCCTGTCATGATTTATGTATTTACCATAGAAATCTATCTTATTCCAATATTCTGAAGAATGGTAATTTCAAAGAAAAAAAAAATACAACAAATTTTTATCCTTCAGTTGGTTTTATTACTATCTTAATAATAATAATGGCCTCTTCTTGTTGTTGCTGTTGTTCCACGTGCTAGCAAATGCTGTTTTGAAAACCATTGTTACACATGTTTTATTTTAAACAATTAACATTAAAAAAAAAAATATCAAGCATATATATAAAAAAATATTAAATTGAAAATTTATTTGACAGCTTTAAAAATATACATAAATAATAATATTGCATTTTTTTAATAATCACTGCAAATAAAATAATTTTTTTATAATCAACAATTTATATGTCTCCATTTATTTATAATAATTAAATATTCATAACGATGTACCATCAACATATAAATAAAATAATAACTTCAAACAATAACTATACCTAATAACCATAAACAATAATAATACTTCATATATAAACATCAACTCAAAGAGATTTTTTTTAAATAACAAATGACAATTTTTAAAATATAGATAGCCTTATCGATATTTACAATACCCCCTAATCCACCAGAAAAAAAAATGTCTTTGCAGATAACTAATGAATTATGAGATATCGAAAAACTTCTCAAATTTGTAATCTTTCTAAGGACTAACATGGTTTAAAGAATATCATTTTTCATATTAATAACCATATTCATTTATTTATATCTATCTTTCAGATCATCTAGATATTTGTCCAAGTTTTCTTTAAAAAAAAAAAATAATAATCAAAAGTGCCTTTTTAATTCTTTTTGAAAAGAATTTCCAGTATGTTGAACTTTGTGAAGAAGTTTGCTTTGATTTACAAGATTTTCATATAGCATTTTGGTATAATTCAATTGCTTTTGAATAATTTTGAGATAAGTACCTAAAGATTTTGCTATGAACTCCTTAGATTCTGCATCTATATCCTTTACATAAATAGTAACTTGATCATAAGCACTAACATAATTCTTAACTTTATCAATAACAGTTGCTATTTTATCAAATAATCTATTACCTTTCCTTTGACTATCTTGATAAACATCATCGACTTGAGTAAGTCTTTATTTTACTTAACTTGTTCTACGTTGAATTAAAAACAATTCTCTGGGCAATTTTGAATGGTATTCATTCAATTTTTCCAAATAATCCTTTAAAAACTGCAAATCAGATTGATGTGATACAACTTCTACAATTAAAGAGTTCTTGAAAATCATTTTGTTTTACACGGTTAATATTATCCTGTTCTATATTAATTCTTTTGCAGTTTAACTTTAGGTTTACTTAAATCTCTTTCCTTAGCTACATTTTCTCGAAGAAAATCTTTACTAATCACATCATCACTTCTCATTTTAAGTTTAATTTTGGCTTTGCCAATTTCTTTTTCTTTATCAATAATCTTTCTGCTAAGAATTAAATTAAATATCTTTTCATTTATTCTTTTAAATTTTACCTTTGCTTTCCCTACATCTCTTTCCTTGTAAATATTCTCTCTAAGAAAATCAATATTATTTATCTTTCCATCTACAACTTTAAGTTTAACTTTTGCTTTGCCTACTTTCATCCTTCTATTACAATTTTCATAAAGAAAATTCTCTTTAGATTTCTTTACCTTTTTATTTCTCTCAAATTTCAATAAGATATATCTTACTAAATTTGTCCTGTTGGCATACTTGTAAAATAAGTCATTTCTATTGCAACAATGGTACAAATTACCACTTAAATATTTATGTTCTAATATATCTAAAAATACACTTTCTTGATACCATACAAAATTACCATGATAATTTTCTTTATAAGATAATGTCTTATGACTAATATAATTTGTCATATCCAGACAAAATTTCTTAAATTCAACACTCATGTTACTATATAGTAAACATTTTGCATGCACTCTACCATCATTGGCTATAGATTGAAAAGAACTACATTTATATATTGAGTTTTGCCTTTCAAGTGGTTTATTACAATAGTAATAATCCCTTGCATCCAAGTTATATGAATAGACATGATCCATAAACTTCCTATGAAAATTCATACTAAACAACTTCTGTTCAAAACTTCGATTGTTACTTTTAAAATTGATGTACAAAAAGAACTTACAAGAATATTTTTGATCTATCTTGACACTTTCTTTACATTGACTTTGAGAAACACATTCTGTTCTTTCTAGTGATTTTTGAGAGTTAATTTTAATCTTTTCTGGTGAACTTAATTCAACTTCTAAAGTTTGAACACCTTCATTCATTTTATTATAATGCATTTTCATTTCTCTTAACTCTAGAGTACTATTGTCTAACCATTGAAAACCTAACTGTCCAATTTCTAAATTCTGAACAGTGTCCTTTAATCTTTCACAACTTAATTCTACTTTTTCTGATTGCTTTTGTGAATTTAATTTTATTTCTAAGAATCTATCAACTATTTTAACATACTCTTTATTGTCATTAATATTTTCACTAGTCACATCTAAAGGTTCTTTATATTCTTCCATTTTTACCTCAAATTTTATTTCTACTCTCCTAACACTATTATCTACCAGAGCTTTTAATTCATCTTTTAATTCCCTAGAAAGTTCATTAGAATTGACTTTCATCTCAGTTCTAAGTTCCTCTTTTAGTTCATCAGAGTTAGTTTTTAAACTAGTCTCTAGTTTCTGGGAAAGCTCATCAGAATTTGTTTTTAATCTAGATTCTAGTTTCTGGGAAAGTTCATCAGAATTTGTTTTTATCTCAGCTCTAAGTTCATCAGAGTTGGTTTTTAAGTTGGTTTTCATCTCAGCTCTAGGATCTGCTTTTAATTCTGCTCTAAATTTTTCCATAAATTCTCTTAAATCAAAATCACCACTAACTGGCATTTCATTACTATTATCCATTATTACTAGTACTGTAATATTATACAAAAAAAATATCTAAGATATATATATATATATATATATATATATATATATTTTTTATCTATTTTTTTATATATATATATATATATATATATATATATATTTTCTATGTAGTAATTACCACAGATCAAGGGCTCACCATCTCCAATCATTATCCCAACAAGCAATTACTCAACTAAGCAAAGTACAAGCCTTTTTAATTTTATGATACATAATAGCTATCCGACAATCTAAATTTCAGTTGTTAGAACTCATAAACTTATTGGCTTATAAAAAGTCTCTTCTATTACTATAACAATAATAAATTCCTCTAAAAAAATATATATAGAGAGAGAGAAAGAAAGTAACAACTGAGATCACTAACTAACATTTATTTATAGATAATGATAATAAATATTCCACACTTATACAATATTGAAATGTGGAAATTTCATATCAAATTCAATATAACCTTGAAATATTTAAAATACAATAAAATGTTCACATGCCTTGAAAACAACCAATTCAATAATATTGTGAGATAACTTTCGCACTCAAGATAATGGTAGTTAAGCATAAACTTACTAAATTGATACCTATAAATTTTCTGGACCTTAAAACTTAATAACATTTTATATACATAAAAAAAAAAAATCAACTTCACTAATTATTTACTTTTGTGCCCGAAATATTTTACTAAAATTGTACTAATGCAGTTTATTATCAACAAACATTCACTAATTGAACTTCATGTTTAAAAGTCACTTATAATGGAAAATAAAACATTGATATGTTTGTTTTCAAACCCTAATTGATAATCAATGTAATAGATTATTTGTTACCAACAATAATCAATTAACCAAGCCCTTAAGTTTGGTGTTATATATTTAAGTTATATACTTATCTATTCCTCCAAAGATCCGACAGATACTGACAGCCAAAAGATTGATTAGCACTTCACAACTTTGATATAGATAAAAGAATTCAATCATTACTCCTAAAGCATACAATGTTTCATGAACACTTAGATGATTATCACATTTCATTCTATCCAAGCTACTACAACCCATAATAATTTTCTGAAAACACTATTACACTGCCCTGCTTACATCCAAGTCTTAGGGGCTATTATTTATAAAATATATTCTTGCTCATCTTTGGGAGTCTTAGAGGCAAATATTATACATATATCAAAAATAATTATACCTTACTCTCTCTGGAGTCTTAAAGATAAAATCATGGCAGGACTACTGTTAACTGCTTCATGATAAATAATAACAAACATCAAAATTTGGGTTGGAGCAGTAAATGAGATCAATCAATCACAAGTGACATGAATGCATCACATCCTCAAGACAATGACAAAAATTCCCCATCCAACATCAATACTTGCAACAGAACCAACCAAACTCCAACAATCAAATATCCAATCCAACCTTAAAAATTATAGATTTTCTACAACATAAACTTTCTAAATATGGATAAAATTATTACGCTATAATTTAACACCATCAATATAATTTTTAAATTGAAATTAAACTGCTTCATGACTATATTTATCTTTCATCATTAAAAAAATACAATAACAGTAACCATCACCATCTAAACATAAGGCCAAAATATTTCCATTTATATAAAAAAAATTAAACACACAAAAATGCTTCTCTTTCTTTAAACTGTACATCTCATATCAATATATATACTACACATCTCTCAGGTATGTGGGGTATTTCAAGCCCTAATTAGCTTATTTCGTGCCCTAGTTGTTGCGCCAAATGTAATGGAATGTACTTGCTGCATTCCATTTAAATTGAAGAAAGAAGGCCCCAAACATTGTGAAAGCCAAATATAATGGAATGTATCTTTATATATGATCTCAAATGAAAATAAACATATGAACTTTTGTAACAATAATTATTAGTTAACCAAGCCCCTAACTTTGATACACCAAATGTAATGAATAATTAAACAAACATATTATGCTGACCACGTTATGGCGTCCAAATGTAATGGAACATACTTTTACTCCATTATACCAATCATCAGTTAACTGGGACCAACAGTTTGTGGTGCCAAATGTAATGGACAATAATCATATAAACATATTATACCTCAAATGTAATGGAACGTCAATATATGAGAAGAAAATAATGCTTCAAACATTGGATGATAAATGTAATAGAATATATATAATCTAATGAATCCAATTGTTGAGAAAGCCTAATATAATAAATTGTATAATTTAAATGAAGAAAGACAAAATTATCCCAGTTATATTTAAATAAATTGTTTATATGCCCTTCCAACTAGCTATACATGAAATAAATCAAAAATCATAGAGAGCAATGAGATCTATCATTATAATTTATTTTCAAGGTTGATATAACTAACTAATCAAATATATATATCAGAAACAAAGGGAATTCTATTAAATTCAATATACACATCTATTATGTAAATTTATGTATATCTAAACATATCAATGAATAATAATATGTGTAAGTAACTTAAAGACTAAATAATAAGTGAAATACGTAGTTATCCTCTATTAAATTGTGAATTCGATTAACTTCATAATGACTTTGGCACTAAAAGAAAAATAATAATAAAATATTAATACACTTTCAAATAAATTACAAAGGCATTACTTATAAAACAAATAGTACATCCTTTATTTTTATATTATGGTTTAATTTTAGGTAATATCAATGTTTTAAATACAAACCCAAATAATAAATATACATATATACTTGCAATAAGTATATATATTAAATAAACAAAGACATATCTGTGCTTAACAAGTAGGTATTAATATAAATACAAATCCATATTTATATCTTTCAGATATTTAAAATAAAAATAAAAATATTATATACAGCAAATATATATAAATTATTGTTTTGGTATGCATAAGAATCATTATATAAAGTTAAAAAAAAAATGGAAATAAATTAATAATAAAACAATTTTTATAATAAACACTTGCGAATATAAATTTACTTATTAAAATATACATAACAACTCATATGCAACCCAAACTGATAAGCCATACTTTAAGGTTTTAAATTACTTAAGTGTTAATTTTGACACCTGTTAAACGTTTATTGCTGTTAGAAAACAAGACGCTTGAATTGAATATTTATAAAACGTTATATTTTTATAATGAAAAATAAAAGTAAAAAAAAAAAGAATATCGATCTCAAAAATATATTTATATATCATTTATACATATAAAATTATTTACTACCTTTCAAAATTCACTTGTTTAGTTTTCCTTCAAAAGTCAACTTATTCCATTGTTTTATTTCTTTATCCGTTTAATATTAGAATGCATTCTAGTTAAAGTGAAGAAACTATCACGTTAGAGAAAATTGTCAATTCTTGGATGTATGTATATTTTTATCCTTCTAAAATTTCTTTCCTTGAAAAATAAATAAATAAATTGAAATGTTAAATCCAATATATTAATTCTAGTTACCTCCAGATTATTATTAGATTGACCATTATAGATTCCAGATAGCTATGTCAAATTTCGGCTTCAGACGCGATGAAATACATGTATTGAAATTTGCTTAGTTTTTCTTTTTAAATTGCCTTGGAATAAATGAAAGAAATGGTGCAGCCTCTTGGCTGCGATATATCTCTATTAGCCTGTCATGATTTATGTATTTACCATAGAAATCTATCTTATTCCAATATTCTGAAGAATGGTAATTTCAAAGAAAAAAAAATACAACAAATTTTTATCCTTCAGTTGGTTTTATTACTATCTTAATAATAATAATGGTCTCTTCTTGTTGTTGCTGTTGTTCCACGTGCTAGCAAATGCTGTTTTGAAAACCATTGTTACACATGTTTTATTTTAAACAATTAACATTAAAAAAAAAAAATATCAAGCATATATATAAAAAATATTAAATTGAAAATTTATTTGACAGCTTTAAAAATATACATAAATAATAATATTGCATTTTTTTAATAATCACTGCAAATAAAATATTTTTTTTATAATCAACAATTTATATGTCTCCATTTATTTATAATAATTAAATATTCATAACGATGTACCATCAACATATAAATAAAATAATAACTTCAAACAATAACTATACCTAATAACCATAAACAATAATAATACTTCATATATAAACATCAACTCAAAGAGATTTTTTTAAAATAACAAATGACAATTTTTAAAATATAGATAGCCTTATCGATATTTACAATATATATATATAAGGTATGTGTATACATATCAACATTGATACAAATGACAAGATAAAAGCTTAAAACTTGCAATTATTAACAAAGATGACATCAAATTTTTATACCTGACTGTCAAAGATTTTATCTTCATCAAACAAATCTAAAAGTTGAAGTCATTAATGTGAAACATTGGTAATGAAGTCAATTTACAGTCCGCTCAATAAAAAGTTAGATGAGAAAATAGTGTCAAGTTTATTCACAATTTAGTAAACTGCTCGTGATGTTTGTAATTAAAAAAGCTTTTAATTATTAAGTATAAATAAATAAATGGATGGTTTATTGGGTGGATGGGCAGTTGGAAGATAGATGGATATTAGCTAGATAGATGGATAGAAGACTGGATAAATAGATAAATATATATATAGATAGACAGATAGATAGATAGGTGGGTGGGTGTATGGATGGAAGGATAGATAGATAGATATTTAGATAGATAGATAGATAGATAGATAGATAGATAGATAGATAGATAGATAGATAGATAGATAGATAGATAGATAGATAGATAGATAGATAGATAGATAGATAGATAGATAGATAGATAGATAGATAGATGAACACTAAGTAAATGTTAAAATAAAAATGGAAATTGATAAACTGAACACATGTTCAAAAAAAGAGTTTAAAAGGTTTTAAACGCTATAAATGAAACTTTTTTTAAAAAAATGAATAAATATGAAAACATATAGATAATTAAAATAAAAATAATAAACAAACAAAACATATAAATATTTAAATTTTAAATTGCACTTTATACAAAAAAGTGAAGCTTAGTATTATTAGAAAAGAATTATATGGCTGAGCACTTTCAGAGAACTTAAGTCTCCATATTCACATAGCCTATTTTGGGAGTGTCGGCTTACCTTGCGATTCATTTCAGTTTATTGCATAGTAGTCATTTGCAATAAAGCATACTTCCTTTATCTTTCATTTTATATCATTATATTCAGTGCACAGTGCTCTTGCTATAGTGAGTTCGAACACATGCCCTGTTGTTTTTTGATGCTCAAAAAATATGGATTTGTTTTCAGTATTATTTAGAGATCTCCTGTATAAATAATGATGTTGAGATGTTCTGGTGGTAATGTTGGCATAGGTCTCTCTATAATATGCTGCTCTATATCCATTGGTTGGGCAGGAAATTTTATAAACTGCTTGGGCTATTTGATCAGAAGGTATCTTGTCTTTGGTATTGTTTATCATTCTGTTTGTTGAAGATGAGGTGTGGAATCCTAGTTCGAAGGACTCAGCAAATATTTTATAATATTTTCTAGCAATTGATGGTATGTAAGGTAGCAGCATTCTTGGTTTATTGTTTCTAACCATATCAGTTTGTAGCTTAGTTTGATATTGCCTAATCTTTTTGTAGATAATGTGTGAAAATCCAACATCTTCCAGTTCTTTAAAATAATGTGAAAGAAAACTTTGAATAAATTTTGCATAAATTACCTCTAAACTTTGCTTAAAATCTCAATGTAAGCCAACAGGGCTATGAATATGAAGACTTAAGTTCTCTGAAAGTGCTCAGCCATATAATTCTTTTCTAATAATACTAAGCTTCACTTTTTTGCGTAAAGCACAATTTAAAACTTACCACTCAAAAGTGAAGTAAAAAATAAGAATTTTATAAATAATTAAAGTAAAAGTTTGGAAAGCCATGTGTGAAAAAAAAAGGAGTAATCATTTGATTTTTTGTAAGGTGGTTAAGATTTTACTTTAAGCTAATGCTCCTAAATCCATCCCTGTCCATTTAAAAGATTTATGTTTTTAGTGCATTTGTCTATAATTATTAACAATAATTTTTCACATCTCTATAAATCCCAAAAAAGAACAATAAAGTAAAAGACATTTAGGGCTGGATCCAGAGTGGGGCCTAATTGGATATTCATGTGAGTGGGAGGGGGGCTTCAAAATGTGTCTAACTTTTATATAGAATAATGCATTTTTTTCATATATCATAGCATCAGCCAAGAAGCAAACCCACTAACCTGGGACAACTGCTTGTAAAGCAGCCATCGCTGACCTCTCGACCACCAATGCTTGATGGAATATGCATTTTTTAATTGAAAAAAATAATTGAATAGCATTATTTAAACAAAATCTATATTTAAGCTCTAGCTTTTTGATGGGAGAACACTTTTAATATTGAATCTAGTTGTCAGTACTGTTTGATTTTCAATGATAAGAATACTAAAATATTAATATATTTTGAATTAATTTAAAATGAATAAACTTGTTTGGTTGTCATTCAATTTTACAATGCAAATTTATTGGTTAATTGTACTTGGATGAGATGTTTTTCACTAATCGATTGTATACATAATTCACTAGAAGCAGTTATAAAAATAATTTGGAAATCAAAAACACAGTATGGATAAGAAAGTGTGTTCTACATATCATTTTCATTGTATTGAATTTAATACTTATTTATCTGACTGGGTACAGATTTTATACCACAATAAGTTAACTGATTTGACATTCTTAAATATTTAGTAAGCAATTGTAAGCTTATTGTAATTATTTTGTTAGTAACAATGAATAGAAATTATATATGAATTGATGTGATGATTGATAAAAGTGCAAATATAGTAATTATTGAAGAAGAATAAAGGTAGTTGCAATTAGATGTTTGCATATTTTATTTTAAAACTATTGATTAAACCACTAAACATCACATGATACTATCTCTTATACTAGCACATAATTGTTATTAAACAAGGCAAAACTCTCCATACAATAGTGCCACCCTGTGCTAACCAGAGTAATCAATGGATGCCACTAGATAGGGATTTTATGCACAAGCCCTCTGGTATCCATTGATTAATCTGGTTGCCACAGGGTGGCACTACTGTATGGAGAGAGTTTTGCCTTGTTTAATAACATTATTGATTAATATCAATAATTATGTGCTTTAAACGCTCGTTAAAGAAGTTATAATGTGAATTTTATACTGAGGCAGTATACAGTCACAAGGATCATAATCTTATTCAGTTATAGTTCTGGTAATAGTAATATATTTTATTCTGTCACAAATTAAAGTTCAATATGGCTGGATCATAAATTCAGTTTAAATATTAATATTAATATTTGATTATAATAAATCTAACAATCTTTCACACATTTTAACAATTATAGATTAAAGTTTTAATAACTTAGCTTTAATAAACTGAAGAGAAATTGCATGTGATTTATCAATTATTGAAATAAGCATCACATAGGAATCTGCCATTTATTTTATGCATTGTTATGATTGGATATTACAAATCTTAAGGTTATTTAATAGGATGATTTGATTTTATAATATTTTAAGTAGATGAAATTAGAAAGATAAGTTAAATTTATTGACTTTGGATTGTTTTAAGCATTTGATCTTATTATAATTGAGTTATATTATAATTGAGTTGATATTAGTGGAATAGTATAGCTGAGTTAGCAGTACTTTTATTTTATTTAGTTGCAATTAGAAATCAATTATTTGGTTACATATTTTGTTAGATAACATGGCATTTCTTATAATACTTCTTTCATATACACTTCAATGCAAACAATTTTTTTAAAAAAACTTCTTCATTTTCTTTACAGTTTCGACTTTCCAGCAGTCTTCATCAGAGCTTTATCAAACTTCCCCTGCTTTAAAGAAGTATTATAAATATATATATATGAAGATATGCAAAAAAAGTAAAAGAGAAGAATAAGAGAATAACATGGTATTGTAAATTTGTAGGGCATATTAAGTTTATTATTTCACCCATCCATGAATCATTTCATTTAAATATAAATAGAAATGTTTGACTTTTGGCACAAGTTTTTAATTATTATAAACAGTATGATGATTCATAAAGAATGGTAAAGTTTATCGTTATTTTCATTCTATTATAAGGAATTTATGTAATAGGCACACATTGTTATTTATAAGATAGTGACATTTTGTTTTATTGCTTTATCGTTAATCTATTGCAAATAATGTTTTTATTTTGGGATAGCTTGAAGTAATGATTTTATTTGTTTTCTATCTGTTCTAATCGCTATTGGAATCTATGAAGTTACAACAAAGATAATTATCATTATTTTTTTGACTTTAAGTATTAGATTGGCTTCGTTGATTAGTTTCATTTTAGCTTAGTTTATTATTTTAATTCGATTACAAATGATGTTACAATTCATGGGCATTAATAAATTAGGATTGTTTTTACTTGGTTCATATTTTTATTCTGTAACAAATGGTGATCAGTAATTGGGCTATGACTCGGGCTATAGTACGACCCATAATTTTATTCTGTTATAACTGGTGTTCAATTTCAGAGATAGTTTTTTTTTTTTTTCAGTTGCAAATGGTGACCAACAATTGGCTATATTTTTATTTAGATTATACTAAAGTTTTAATTTTTCATAGATATAATAATTATTCAATTGTAAATGGTTCCCAAATCTGTGAGGTATTGATTAAAAGAAGAGCATACTCTCACATTTATTATGTTTCAAATAGTGCCACAATTCATGGCCATTATCAATCCAGGACCATTCTTTCATGATCCACATATTTATTCTGCTACAAATGACTCCCAAATCAGTGGGGCTATGGTAGAGGTTAGCATACCCATATATATAATAAATAGATAAAAGAATCAACATAAAATAATAAATAATTAGAAAAGAAGAAATTCTAGTTCTTTTATTAAAAAAAAAAATCAAAATATTATATTCTTAAACAAAAATTCAATAAATTATACATTTTACAATTTTTTTTTTTTTTGAAAAAAAGTTAATTAATAAATACGTGCTAAATCAAGATATATTGACTAGGATTATATGTTATGCATACCTACTTCATAAAAAGATTTATTCAATTCGATAAATACTAGTTTCTTTCTATAATATACTATATAATTTATGCTTTTTTTTTTAATGTAGCGAACACATACTACTACGGTTTCATAAAATGTTAGTAAAGTGAGAGAAGCCATATACAATTGTTGTAGACGGTCTGTAAACATTGGTTATTTGATAGAAGCCAACGTTGTTGTTTTTTGTGTATATAAACTCAAGATCTAAATTAAAAATATCAAACTTTTTTTAAGAAAAGCAATAATAATAATAAATTAATAAAAATGCAGATTGATAAAACCGAATAAGTTTATAAATAACAATTGTTTATTAATTTATAACTGTTTGCCAATTTTATTTATTTTTCTAACAAATGTATTCATATATTACAAGTAAAAAATGCATACAATATTTGTAAAGTTTTATTAAATAATTATAAAAGTAAAAATTTTATTTTCATTTGTTCATTTAAAAATTAGTTTCCCACCCACACTACATCTTTCGATTTTTTTTTTTTTTTCGATTGTTTTAATTAAATTATATCCGTAATGCTATAATACAGGATCAAATTTAAAAAGAATAAATTCTATTATTTTGTATTTACTTTTTGCGTGGCACTTTATTATACTTTTTTTTCTTCATATGTCATAGCATCGACCAGCAGATGAACTCACAACCGTCTTTAATCAACTACTTGCTTGCAAGGCGACTGAGCTGACCTCTCGGCTAACAATGCTTGACCATTTTATTATACTTTTAACTATTTTACATTTTATTCTGTTTTAAAGATTATAAATATATTTATAAAATGAATTTCAATTAAGTTCGAGCAAAATTTAATATTAATTAAGTATTTAATTACTCAAAAGATTAAGTGGTTTAAACTTAGTACAGTGGTTTCATTTAAGTTATTAAGATGTAAAAAAAAAAAAAAATAATGATATTTTTTAAAATTTCATTAATTAGAATTCAGTAGTTGAACTTATAGTTTTTGATTCAACTACTAATGTAATTTGTTGGAACTCTAAACCTGCCGCACAGAATTGGAGGAGGGGGGGGAGGTAGGACATTGTTTTCCAAAATGCGATAATTTTAGGGGGGAAGGGGAAACGCACACAGTTCTTGATATGCATCTTGAAAATGATTCACATAGCTTCGTTCCAATATCTACAATTATTTTGAAACACAAGAATGTGTTATTATAAATAAGATGTTTTATATATGAATCATTCTTTATTTTGTGAAACAAATATCCATTATGGTTGAATTATAGAGTGTTGTCAAGCGTTGGTGGCCTAGTGGTTAGCATAGCTTCCTTCCTAGCAGCTGGTCCGGGTTCGCGTTCCGGTCAATGCATTTGACATATGAACAAAAAAAGTGTAGTATAATATACTGTTATGGAAAATGAATTTGTTTCATAAATAAAATGTCATAGAAAAACTGTGTAAAAATATAATTTTATATATTTTGTGATAATAATGCTTTAACACCGGCCATATTTTCTGATCACTGATAATGATGATCAAGCGAGTCGCTATTCTCTTTATCACTCCTCCTATACATTCACTGTAAACATCAGTTATATTTAAGAGTCATTTATGTCCAGGAAATTACTAATTTTGACAACAACCCATCACTATTTGTATTTCCCATATGGTCCTATTTAAGATTGATGATGATGATCAAGAGAATGTCTGTCTATTACCTATATTACTTACGGTCAACATTTACAGTTTATTAGACATAAGTGACTCATTAACAGTCGGTTATAGCCATATCTGTTGCATTATAAAAGCTCTTTCATAGATATTGGATTTAAAAAGTCTAAACATTTTTACACTTCAAGCGATTTCTAAATAAAATAGAACCAATCTGTCATGCCTACTCTAGAGAAGAGGAGACCTTTAATCATCTGATAAATATATGTCCAGGCTATAACAGTATTAGAAGGGTCATCTCTCAACACTGTGTTATAACAGTGGATAAAATCCTGGACATTAGGGGTTGTCTTTCCCTGGAGACTTTACGGTTATCAGGTTATCTATGTTTCTGACATATGCCCTTTGGTACACAAGATGCAGGACAAAGTTTACACAACCAGCACTGGACCCCAATGCCATATTTTTTCATAAGCTTAAAGTTCTTCAGAACAAGGACAAGATATTATCCTCTAGATTCTTATTTACAAATACATGGAACCTGCTAGTATGGCTCATGGACTCTACATAAATATTTGACCTGATATATTGACATTATAGTGTCTGTCATAAATGAAGTAGTCTTTAATGCAACATGCCAGACCCTGCTAGAGAGGCAATGATTCCACACTACATGGGTACCAATTCTGATACATCAGCACTATAGAGCCAACCTCAAAAGGGGCGGACAATACCAACAAAATGGAATGCTACTTACTCCTACATCAACCTGTTAGTGTGGTTAATGGCTCTGCCATACATCTACCAGACCTGGAACACTCACATTACCAAGCCAGCCTTGACGGAAGAAGCCAATACCAGCAATGGATCAAAGTGCATCATAATATTCAACTGTACAAATTTTGCTATGTCAATAAGTATATTTTTAAAAAAATCTAAAATATAATATAATACATATTAATAATTTTTGAGTTTATTTAACAATAAGAAAAAAGACAAATAGTTTTAGTAGCCACATTCCAGTTAGGAAGCAGATTCTTTATTACTTTACTGGTGTGTATAGACGTTTACAAATAATATATAATGCAAATACATGACTTATTGTAGTGATATAGTGGGGAAACTCTGAATATAAAGATCGTTGTCGTAGCTCTACTCACCCCTAAACAATAAGCAATTCGATTAATTTTTATATTATATAATGACTGTTTTATACAAAAATTATTGTTTTCACTAGCAAAAGATAGCAATTTATATATACTAAATTTAAAGTATTATCTTATTTACTTTTTTATATTACATCAGATTAATCACATTTACAAAAACGGAGTGCTTATTGTTTTTTTGTTTTTTTTTTTACAGTATTATACAAAAGTAGATTTTAGAATTTGAGAACTAAAAGTTTTTGAACGGAAGTTGGACACATGACTCCATATCAATAAACTATTTCACGTTTTTTTATGTCATATCAACTCATTTTCAAAAATTACTCGCATAGCTTTTGCGATTCTTATTAATTAATACATTGTCCAGGTTTACACCTGCATTTATATATGTAATATATGCGGGATTCGAACTCAGACTTTGACATGACCCACAACTCTCAGTGCCTTCTTATATTACATGTTGAAAAGATAAATAATCACCCACCAATATACATATTTCGTGCTAAACCAGCACTAATCAGTTGGTCCAGATTCTTATTAATATATTTTTTTAAACTCATTCAACATTAATTTTAAAATGTGGCCTTTTGCTTCTGAAAATGTGTTGAGATAACAAGACAATGTAATAAAACCTGTACCTAACTAATGATGCTTGATCTTATAAACATATACAAAGTTATTGATGGACTCTTAATACAACTTTTGCTAACTTAGTTGTTAAATTACTAAACTAAAAATCATGGTTCAAATTTGAATGAAACCCAGTTATCATTTGTTAAAAAAATATTTATAGTTTTTAAATATTTTTCTTCAAACCCTTATCTCTAATTACAAGTGCAAAAGGAAAGTTAAAAACTTATATAGAAATATAAAGCAAATTTAATATTTGTTAACATACAAAATATTAAGTTGTTTTGGGAACGAGATTACTTATATTAAAGATGAGTATAAATCAGTTATGCTCATAAAGGCTATACACAAGAAAATGACTTTAAAAGTGCTTATATTTGAAAGAAATTGAAAATTATATGAATTTTTTTTTTAAACTAGTAAAGATTGTAATTCCTTGTGCAGTTTTAGCAATGCTATAATGAATTGACTTAAAAGCTAGAAAGCCCTGGATCGAAATTTGCCTCTGTTTTTGTTCTCAAATTCCACATAATCTCCTGAGTAAGAAATTATTCTCCTCCTCCTCCTCCTCCTCCTCCTTCTTCTTCTTCTTCTTCTTCTTCTTCTTCTTCTTCTTCTTCTTCTTCTTCTTCTTCTTCTTCTTCTTCTTCTTCTTCTTCTTCTTCTTCTTCTTCTTCTTCTTCTTCTTCTTCTTCTTCTTCTTCTTCTTCTTCTTCTTCTTCTTCTTCTTCTTCTTCTTCTTCTTCTTCTTCTTCTTCTTCTTCTTCTTCTTCTTCTTCTTCTTCTTCTTCTTCTTCTTCTTCTTCTTCTTCTTCTTCTTCTTCTTCTTCTTCTTCTTCTTCTTCTTCTTCTTCTTCTTCTTCTTCTTCTTCTTCTTCTTCTTCTTCTTCTTCTTCTTCTTCTTCTTCTTCTTCTTCTTCTTCTTCTTCTTCTTCTTCTTCTTCTTCTTCTTCTTCTTCTTCTTCTTCTTCTTCTTCTTCTTCTTCTTCTTCTTCTTCTTCTTCTTCTTCTTCTCTCATCCTCCTCCTTCTTCTTCTTCTTCTTCTTCTTCTCCTTCTTCTTCTCTTCTTCTTCTTCTTCTTCCTCTTCTTCTCCTCTTCTTCTTCTTCTTCTTCTTCTTCTTCTTATTATTATTATTATTATTATTGTTGTTGTTGTTGTTATATTATTGTTATTGTTGTTGCTTTTGTTATTGTTGCTGTTGCTGCTGCTGCTGTTGTTGTTATTATTATTATTAGTAGTAGTAGTAGTAGTAGTGGTAATAGTAGTTGTAGTAATAGTAGTGGTAATAATAATAGTAGTTGTCATATACAACTTGACAATAATTTACAATAATATAAAACGATTATATCAATTTATTAGGAAACAATTAATGAAGTTAGAACAATAACAAACTCTTCATACAATAATATTATCCAGTGCAAGTTTTGGTAATTAATGGATGAAAGTAGGTTTGTGAATAAAATCCCTATATATCGCCTACTCATCTAATATTCCCAGACTAGTTTCTAGCTGAGCTTTGGATCTGAGAATAATGCACCTCACTGATGAAAATCACAAACTAGAAACTAATGTAAGGATATTTGATGAATAGGCATTAGAAAGGGATTTTATGGACAACCCCCCTTGCATTCATTGATTACTAAGGCTTGCACTGGGTGGCATTACTGTATGGAGGTGCTACTGCTTTAACAGCTTGTGTACGCAAAGGACATGGTGATCAAGTGAAACTAATGAACTTATGAGTTTTTGGCTTGATTATGTTTGATCCATAAGTTTAATTATCATTGGCCATAAAATAAAATTATTCAAATATTAATAAGTAATAAATAATAAAAAATATGAATGCGATCATTTGTTTCAAACATACATTTGTGCTTTTCTAAATATTATTAGAACTTCTTTTGGTTCTTATTATTTACATTATTTTGTTTCTCATTATTTTGGTTTCTCATTATTAAAGATATTCAATTTATGGTTAATTCATATGCTTACATGATCATGATTCTAAGTTTGACTCCCAATTGAAACATGAAATTTCTTTTAGCCAGAGAACAGTTTGGGGTACTCTTTATGAGTAGATTTCCATAAGCAGGTTAATGAGATGTTCAATTATTGATAAGATAACTAAACTGTATTTAGCTATAAGTTGAAACAAAATGAGAAAAATCTTAAACCCCATATTTTTTATGGAATAGACTAATGAGCAATATATTCTTTATCAATTCTTTTTGAAGAGTTGTTGGAGCATATTCTGTAATAAAATGAGCTTGAATATGAATGTGCAAACTATTTTTTAATATCACTAATACTTAATTTTTGCTATAAAAATTTCAAAAATAGAAGATAACAGATAGGACCTCACAATCTATGCAACAGCAAATGCATCTTTTACTCAATCAACTGCCATTCCAAAAACAGAACAATTAGCAATCTACCTATTTAACTAAAATTCTAGTAGAATAATTATAACAGTTTTAAAATTGATGTCATATATTTGCATCTTGAAAAATCAATTTTAAGTAATATATATATATAACCAATTTTTTCCCAGTATAACTAGTCACATTCTTTAAATGAAATATAAAAATTTCGAACATTTTAAATAATAAGAATAAATAATTAATGTCTATTAAGAGTAATTGTAAAAGAGAGAGAGAAGTACACCTGGGGGTCTCTTTTTACATGGACTTATTTAACATGATTTTGAAGTTACACAATTCATGTTTCACTGGAAGTCGATTTCCGATAATGCGCTATTACTTTAAATAATAAATTTCACGCACTTACGTTATATTGAAAGTAATAGCACATTATTGGAATTCGACTTTTATCTTAGTAATTTCAATATTTTCAGTGCTGTATAATATTAAGATTTTATGCAATAATGAAATTAAAATCATGATTTCCACATTTTATGTATACACACATTGAATTTTACCAAGATTATAATGTAAATTTGTTCAAACATTGTGCATGTTAATTTTGCATTTTAAATCACATTCTGTTTTTGCTTTTTAAAAAAGAATGTAATCAATTATTATTTTCTTATTAATGACACTAATCATTAACGTGCTCTTAAATTCCAACAAGAGCTAAATGGTTGTATGTCTGTATATCGTGAGCTTCGTAAACAATTAATAAAATCATCATCTCAAAGATTAATTACTAATTATGTTGTCACCAGAAAATCATAATAATTAAAATATGTATAAAAAATTTAAATTACTGGACTGTAAATTATGCATAAAAATATATTATTTTGAATAAAATTAAATATTATAGTTAAAAAAAGTTTGTCTGGTATCAATTTTTTTCAAATTTGAAATTTTTTATTAGTCATATTTTATTTCCTTATTATTTTTTTTTTTTTGCGCGAACTTTAAAGTAATTTTACATTGGTGCTTTGCTTTTACGCGAATTTTGAAAAATCACAGACCACATCCCCCCTTTTTCAATGTAAGTTACGTCTATTTTTGCATGATTTTGTTTGTGCGTGTTTTCTGAGGAACCTATCTATCACCTAAAACAAGACCCAGGTGTATATAAAATAGAAAAGAGTAAAATAAATTTTAATTTTTTTTTCTCCTTTCAGTAATTTTATTTTTTTATTAGTTTTTTTTTATTTTTCAAAAAAATAGAGAGAAATAAGTCCAATTTTAAGTAATGTTTATCAGTTTATATATATATGAAAAACAAAAACAAGTAATTCACGTAACTTGCTATCACTTGTTATTTATGATCAATAGATGGTGTTTTACCAAAACCACCAAAACAAGTGTAAAATTTGTTTACATAAACGACAAAAGAGTCAGAATTAACTATCTCTTTAATTCCAGTTTTCCTATTTAGATATTTCAAAAATAAAACAGTTTTTGTAAGAATACAATAAAACAGTGCAGGTAAGCTTTCCTTGGCCCAAAATAAAGCATCGGGACCAAGAATGTCATATGTCTGCAGAACAGCTCATGATTAACCATGTTCAAGGTGTTTCATGGTTGGCCCAAATACAAGACAATAAAAAAGAGAAGATTACAATTATGTGTAATCTTAAATAGAAGAAAACAAAATCTCCTATTTAGGAAAAACAGAACAATACACCCGATAAACCACCAGCCAAACGATTTACAGTCTGCAGGAAACACAAACTAAACTTAGCTAATTTAATTACAATATAACAAAAAGCGGACAGGTGAGTTAAAAAAAATTACTAACATCTGCCTGAGAATTTATGAAGAGTTAGTAATATAAAAGAGAAAAATATACAAAGCATATAAAATAAAAACTCACAGTACACTCAGATATAAATAAAAAAATAAAAATATGGAATCTTAAAACTAAGAGTCCAGCACGCACTAAATTTGAATATGCAAATGTATTATAAAGTGAAGTTTCTTTTAAGAGTAAGCAGAGACTTTAATAAAAGATTTAAACCCTGGTTCGAATATGAAAACATTTTACATCGAGGCATAATGCTAGGTCTGGCTGATGACTTTCAGCAGCAGACAGTTTATTTCACTTTAAAGATTCTATGAAGATTTTTGTTTCCATTTTTATATTTGGGAGGCTGGAGGCAATCCTAGGGATCAATTCTTGTTCAGGCTTTTAAGATCCAATATTGAAAAAACAATCTGGGATCTGGCATCCATCTTTAGGTTGATTTAATACTGCATGTTGTAGATAAGCTTCAGCATGGTGTGTAGTTTTGATATTCTATAGAGACATGCTATTTAGAAAAAAGTAGTCAATAATATAATTTCAGCAGAATTTTTTAATGGCGAACAGCAAAAGGAAACATTAACAATGGTGATCTCCAGGTGTAGACAGAAATCTTTTTAGAATCAGGCAGCACAGCAATTTGAATAGGTATTACTATTAGCATACTAAAAGCTAAATCAGTACTCAACATGCAGAATAAAAATAATTAGTCCAAAATCCCAGGGTTATTTATGTGCACTCTTATCTCCCATGTCAGCAGTTTTGCTCAGGGCAAATCTCAGATTTAATCTTAATTTAAAATCTAACCAGGGTTACTATCTTATTCAAAATTATTTTTTAAAAAAACTAATTGCAAAATTTAAGTCTCAGCTTTTCTTTTTAAAATTAAATTAAAATTAGATTACAATTAAAATAAAAACACAGGAATACAATTAAAACTTTCCAAAATTAAAAGCTTTATCAAAAGATTAAAACTTTTCAAATCAGAATGTTTTTTTACAAATTGATTTAAAAAAATAAGTGTCAAAAGAAATTTATTTATTAACTAAAAAATAAAATTAGAAAATTTGAAAATATATTTGTGTATGTGTACTATAATATATAAAACTTTAAAATATCATTATAAAAATAAAAGTTAGTATTAATTTTACGATGAAACTTTTGAAGTGGATAAAGCATCCGGTTCAATATATAATGTTAGATATGATATTATCTAATAAAATAAAATGTGAAAATTCCCTTTACATTTTTAATATGCAAACATATATATATATATATATATATATATATATATAAGTCAATCAAATGACTGCCATCTTCAGCAGAATTTTCAGTAAGTACTGCTAAAAATCGTTGTCAATATGTCAGTATAATGGAAAGTGCAAAATTAATTCCAATACTTAGTTTTAATATATACAGATATTTTTTTAAATATGTTGAATACAAGTATAATGTATATACTTAAGCTTGATGTAATTAGTGAATATTTGAATACAGACTTCCAAACTCCCTTCAATCATCCCCTCCATCTTATACAACTGATTTTTTTAACGTTTAACTGTTAAATGCTCCTCAAGATAGTGTATAGGCATAAGCTGGTTAAAACTATTATTTATTTTTATATAATGGTATTTTGAATACTATACAATTCATTCCAGAGGTTTTCTATGTATACATATATAAAATATAGAGGGTTAGAACATAAACTTTCAAGCTTTTTTCAGCTATCTACTCTATCTCATATAATCAATATATATGGCCACACACATGTGAAAAGATAAATGATCTCCAATATACCTATTTCAGGTTGAAGCAGCACTCATTAGTTGGTCCAGATCATCATCTTCCACACACATATAATCAGAGTTTGGTCTGTTAAAGTTTAAAGATTTGCTATCTTAATATAAACTGAGCACTGATATATATATGTGTGGGAGATGATAATCTAGACCAACTGATAAGTGCTGGTTGAAATATGTATATTGGAGAACATTTATCTTTTTCACATGTGTGTGGTCATGTGTATTTGTTATATGAGGCAGAGTAGATAGTTGAAGGAGACTTGAAAATCTGTGTTCAAATTCCCTATATTACATTCAATCTCCAAGTATATTAATTATTCTTGTATTTCAAAAATAATATATATATATATATATATATATATATTGTACCTAACTCAAGTGTCACTTAGTTCCAAGAGGTAATCAAGGTTATCTTAGCTTAACCTTTTGTTTAAAATTTCAGATTTTAAAAAAATAAATTAACTTAGTTAATTATTAAAATAGGATAATCTAAATATTTTAATAATGTCAGTTGTTTTGATAAGGAATGTTAGGTAATAATTTAACATAAGCAAATGTTAAAAAATAAATGTGAATTGATAAATAGTATTAAATGTATTATAAAATAACTACCGTATAATCCATTCTAATGTCTAAAGAATAATAATAAGATATTATTATTAAGTTGGAATAACTAAGTAATAAATTTTACTAAAATGATATGTAAGTTTTTATTTAAAAAATAAGAATATTTGTTATTAGTTTTGTAGTTTAACATTCCAGTTATAAAAGTTAGTTAAATTAAATAATCATTAACATTTTATTGTTGTAATTCTAAAAATAATTTTAAACAATTAATGTAATGCCAGATGTATGTGAGAATATGTGCATGCATTGACATGGAAACATAAGAAGAAAAAAATGATTTGATTCCAATATTGTTTAAAATAAGTAAATAAAGCAAATGTGTGGATAAAATTATTTTTTAATGTAATATTTAAGGGTTTAATAAAGGGTATAACTTTAAATTTTATATTTCTTACTATTGTGTTGTATAAAATATCATAAAAAACAATTGTTGCATAATATTTGTAATATTAAAATTTTGACTTTGCAGCTGAAGGTCATGTGGTATGGGAAAATTATATTGATTACATCAGTAAATTGATTCCACAGCTGGTTTGTCAGAATATTAAAATTTAATAAAAAATAATTTTTATTGTTTTTTAAATGAATTGTAGGGGGATGAAAAATTGTGAGATAAAACGGAGATCAAGGGACCATCCAGGGGCTGATCTTATTTCGATTCAACTGGTGCTGGATCTTAAAAATTTTATTAATAAAAGTAATTTTTTTTAAAGAACTTGATATTTCTAAAAAAAATACAAGTATGTTTAAAAGATTTAAAATCATCCTGTAGTGATGGAGGGCTAAAAAGAAAAGGTAATCCATTTTTCTGACAATTTGAATTTCAGTCAAGGCATAGAAATTATCATTAAAAAAAGGCCAAAATAAATAAAGCATCTCACATATTATATGACTTTAACTTGTTTATTTTTCTTTACTTGGAAGTAAGGTTAAGGAACGAACTATTAATCATTTCCATAGATAAGCGTTCGGTTGTATTAAACTATTTTGAAAGTAAAATGCTAATTATTTTTTCTGTTAGATTAAAGGTATATGTAAAAAAAAAAAAAAGATAATTTTTTTTTTTAAAGTTTAAAAAGAACATTATAAAGAAGATGCTACGTTCGATTACAGTGAAACTATAAAGAATGATTTTTTTTTTAAAAAAAGAAAAGTTATTACTTATATCTTGACATATATGAAAATGATTTGTTTAGCTAAATGCAAACAGATAATATATATATTTTAAAGGATAATTCTTATTTACACAGTAAGAAAGGATACGTATTTGGAAATTAAACTTTAAAGCAATCTATAATGATTAATAATGAATTAATAGTTATTGAGTATATTATAAATGGTCATACTTGCCAGTATTTAAAAATAATTTTATGACATTAATTATAGCATATAAACGGAGAAATGTCTTGAACAGTAAAAAAATTTCTACTCTCATATTTAAAAGTAAACAAAGGAAATTAATTTTAAAAATAAATACGTCTTGGAATATTATTAAGAAAAGTACTTAAGAAAAACTATATTTAAAAAAAAAGTGTTTTCTTAAAAGAGGATAAAGAAATTCAGATAGAAAGATATTCTTATTGTTATAATATGCAATTTTGAACTCGGGATCCTATAAATAAATTAAAGTGTGTTCAGCTGAAGAATTTATTTTGTTTCATGCCAGCTTAATCTTATTATTTAAGTTTTTTTTTAATGGTTTAAAGAAATATTATTAATGAACTATTGAACATTTTCATTTGGAAATGATTGCCATATGTATAAATGTATTAATTGAAGCTTTGAATTCAGATAGATATCTTAACCTGGATAAATTGTCTACATATTATTAAATGGAAAAACCATTACGGAGCTGAAATATGAACTTGAATTAATGTATTTTTTTTTATGGTCTACTTTATTGGTTTTTTTAAAAAAAGAATGAAACCATAAAAATATTTATGCTATTATTTTTTTTTGTAACACTTTTGCATAAATATACAGATAAACTAAGGTTATAATTTTAAAAAATGAAATAGGTTTATTTAATGAGCAAATGTTTTTTTTTTTGCCATTCTTAAGTAGATTTAGTTTATTTATCAAGCATTACACTAGCTAGTTTCTATTCAATAATTTTATTGTAGAGATTTAAATATCATAGTATTGTTTTCATATAAATGGGATGTTTTACTCAATTTTTATTTTAAATTTACTAAAGAAGTTTATCAGAGAATATCCATTCATTTGTTTCATGAATGTTATATTAATAATAATTACAAATATTTTATATTCATCAAGAAGTAAATATTCTTGCATTTAATTTACAATTTTAAAAGTCCACTAGTTACTATATTTTTAGCATTTAATATTTTGTTATGTGTGCATTGTGCCTTGCCTAGAATTTTATATGCATTTAAGTTTAAAGTATTTTCTACAGTAGTCATTTGACACATAGTTTGCTTTGTTGGTTCGAACATTGGATATACATTTTGTATTTTTATAAATTTCTTAGAAATAATGTAGTTAGTTTAAGTGAAGTATATATCTTGCTATTAGTTAATATTTGGTAGCCTCATAGAGTTAGGCTTAGTTAATATTTTTTGAATATGCTTATGGAGTAGATAAAATCCTCCAACCTTATTGTATTGTATTTCCATGATTTGATAGCGCTTATTCCCAAAAGAGGGTTATTGTATTGTATTTTTCAGTGATGACAATCACATTTATAAGCATTGGAAATCCCATGAGAGGATTGTGCTTTTCTGGTGCATCTTTCCTGTTCCCAGATACACTGTAGATGAATTCCAGGTATCTTTGTTTCTGCCTCAAAGTTAGGTACTTTTGAAAGACACCATATTCTTATCCAGCTCTGAGGAGCTTAGTATTTTTATATTTTTTGCCTATCATTCATGATGAAAGAATGCTAATTCCACCACAGTAGGTGATGTTGCATTTGTTTTACATTTGTGATGACAAGATATGCTTGTTTGAGGAAATGTATTTCTTCAGGTAGTTGTAGCTAATTTAAGGGTCATAGGTATATCAATGTTTGAATTGTGTTGCTATGATAATTTTATCATGCACAAGCTAACCAACAATAAGTTATATTTATTTTAAAGTATATTAAATATGCATATGGTATAAGTGGCAATTCACACATAATAATTTAATATTTTCATCCAGAATTTCGCCGCTGGATTTGTATGTCTGTTACATCATTATTTTTAAAACATTGAGGGAATAATTTTATGTGGACTAAAGTTATTTTAAAAAAGTATAACTGATCTCTGATGAATGATTGTCCCATACACTTAAGTTAGTTTAATTTTAATATTGGTTTAATCTGATTTAAATATATATATAGCTATTATATTAGTTATATCCGTGAAACTAGTGATAGTATTTTTTTTAAGTATTACTGAATATGCTTATTCCAACTTAGCGTTTGTTAGGTTTAGGAATATAAAATTAAGCTTAGGGTTTTCAATATAAACCTAGTTCTGTGTGTTATTTTGATTATTAAATGACACAATAATTGTATAAATTAGTCTAATAAAAAAGAATAGTAGTGTGCTTATTAAGTAAATATGATAATTAAAGTTTAAGGTATTTTTTGATAAAAATCTAATTATTAAAAGAAAGTAATACTGAATAACCTTTGTATGTTATTAAGTGTATTAGTGTAAGTTAAATAAAACTGTTCAGAGTCCAAATAATTATATTAAATCTTAGTGCGGTATTGGCAATGTTTATATTCTACTACATTTGTAAACATTTCTTCTTGTTATTAATAAACCAAATTATTATTATTTCAAAAGTTTGTTTTGTTTGTTTTACTTTTATATGAAAATATATTATTGTCTTGGGTTCCAAGTTCACAAAATCTTAAAATGTAAAAGTTATTGAATCTTCAATTCAGAAATTCACAAGCATATTCTAAGTTAATTAAATATAATTGATACTGTCTTGAAAATTAAAAAGCTATGTTAAAGTAAATGATTCCCACATTGAATCACAAATACAGATAATTACATTATAGAAGATACACAATTAAATACTTAGTTAAAAATTTTTTTTTTTAATTATCAGTATATCTTTCCGACTAAAGATTATGCAATATCAGATTAACAATATTAGTACTTCAGAAGAATATTTTAATTAATATTATTTTAAAAACTGCACCATATCTTATATTCACTGCACATCATCTATCATCATCTTAAATCTGATATATTTAAAGAATTCTAATTCATTTGCATTTGAGGTCTTTAGTGGTTGTCTGTGAGTATGGAAAGGCATTAAAAGCACCCTTGCTCTTTTCTTTGCTCAAGTAATATCTTAGATAATAGGCCATTATTAGTTAAATTTAAATTGATTCATTAAATTTTGTGAATTAATATTTGTTTTGTTTATTATTTTAAGATTGAACATATTATAATTATTTTATGGTTAGCTAAGATGTCACTTATTTATTTATTAATCACAGTAATTCTTTATTAGGCAACTTAACTTAAACTTTAATTTTACACAAGAGTTTTAGTTTTAAAATCCCTAAGGTTATTTACTCTTGTTGTTTTTAGTAAATATAATTCTGTAAGATAATCTTTTAAAGCAAAGCATCATAGGTCTTATTCAGAGAGTGTATGATCTACTGGTAAGACTAATATGGTAAGCATTGATTAGTGAATTAGATAATCTTTTGTATGATTTATTAAAAGATTAATATGCTGTAGTAGTTATAGTTCATCAGTATTGGATTTGACCTTTATTTGATTATACATCTCTGGATCATCATCTCTTTTCTTTAAATTTATTGTAACCCCACTGAGCTGAGTCGTTTAGAGTCTCTCATTTATATTTTAATTCATTTCATTTCAATTTTATTCCATTTCTTTTCATGTCATTTCTCATATCTTTCTATCATCTCAGCCATTTAAAACATTCGTTAAGAGTTTCTTCTAACCTCTCATTTCATTTCTCTCTCCTTTATTCCATCTTCTTCTTATATATCTCTTTCATATCTTTCAATCATCTCATTCCTTTTCTCTTTCCATTACATATATCATTTCTGTTACTTTTCCCCATTTCTTTTCCTCCTTAATTCTTTTCTTTTCCATCATTTATTCTTACCATTATCATTATCTCCATTTCATTATTAGCATTTTCTCTCTCTCTTTTCTCTTTCTCATACCCCCATCTCATTTTAGTAGGTTACAATATATATATAATATTCGATATATATCTATATATAATGATTGAAAATTGTCTTAAAGCTTATTGTGAATTATTTATTTGTTTACTTAAAATCATCCATGTTATCAAGCATTATAACATCAAAAAATATTGCATTACCAGCAGTGGAAGATTGATATTATATCAAAATCCAAAGATTTAGTTTCTCATGAACATCCTTTAATATTTTGTGGGATTGGATTTTATATGGGATTAAAGAACCATTGTGAATAAAATTTAAAAATGCAATGCTTTATTGCTTGGGAGTTGACAATAAGTTTGTGGACCCGAATTGGTGAGCTCCCTAGTTTACCGAACCCCCAAATCATGATAGTTATCATTCTAATGTTCAGATATGATATAAATTTTGCTAAAAGTAAAATCTTATTCAATGAATAATCGGAGAGTATTAAGATTCTATAAAAGGATGATCCATAATGTTAAAGTTTTGCTTAACAAAATTTCTTGCCTATAAAAACGATAATTATGAAAATGTTTAGTAAATCAATACACTTCTTATAAATTATCCTCCATCACTATCCCTTTTGAATCTTGTTTCATCTTTGTTTTGAATTGGATGAAATAATTAATAGCTTAATTAGATATAGATAATTTGCAGTATGTCTTTGTAATTGATAGTTCTGCTAGGATATTATAATGGTATTGAACTAACTGTATAATCCCTGACAATTATAAATAACGATCAACAGAAACATTGATCAAAAACGAAGGCATTATTAATATCATTATGTGTGTGTGTGTGTGTATCACCGATATATGTTACTATTCATCTCCGAAGGTAAGATAAGCATTTGTCAGGCTTTTTTGCTTTATTAAATTTAATCTTTACTTTTTTTTTTATTTCTTCAAAAATAAATATTCATTTTTTTTAGCCAAAAATCACACACATAAAATAAATCATCGAAAATTTAATAAAACTTATTTTAGCCAAAACGGTATATTAAAATTGGTTCATAATTTTAAGGTCTTTTAAGGTCAGATGTGAACTTGAACGTATAACCAGGTCGTATAGAATTCAATAGAGATTTTATTCTTAACTTCATCAGTTTAGGTGCAAAAATTTAACATATTTTTCAGAAAAATATTTTATTTTTATCTTCACATATACATATACGTTTGTATGTAATATGTGTGTGAATGTTTATGCTCGTGTGCATATAAATGTATCTGTATATATATATTTGTGCGTATCTATATATCTACACAAATCCTCTAAATTCCTAGGTTTTATATGTAATCTACAATATTTATTCAATTACCTCTTTATCTATATTTTTATTTATTAATTTGTCTGTTTACTTATTATTTTTATAATTATTAGGAATTTAAAATATTTGTGTATATATATTATTAAATAATGATAAAATGTTGATATTTAATTTTACCATTGTTGTCCTGGATGATTTTCTAAACATTTTTTAGAATTTAGATTTGCACTTAGAAGAAGATCTTGAGTTGGTGGCCAAGTGATTAGCACAGCCGCCTTACTAAGCAGTTGTCCCGGGGTTCACTTCCCGGCCGACGCTTTGACACATAAAAAATAAAAAATACTACTACAATTGTTTCTCTCTCTCTCTTTCATTTTGAATAAGAGCGAGAAACAAACATATCAACTCATTAAAATATATATATACTAAAATTTGATATTTTAAAATGTTTTTAATAAATAAATGCACTTTTACTTTTTCTTAAATAAAAAATACACCAAATTTCCTATCTTATACCTATATATTTAAACAAAAGCGTTGGTGGTCGAGTGGTTAGCAGAGCTTTGACACACAAAAAAATAATAATAATACTTTTTAAATAAGACATAGTTATTTTTTGTTAAGTTTAAATATCTATTTCTTAATAGATTTTTGCTTGATTTCAAACAGAAACTTTACAAAAATATGTATACACGAATGTATATAAAGGCTTTGGATAGGTGCAAAGATAATGTAGCAAATGGTTTGTCTATGACCCGGAATTCAAAGCAGACCATTAAATTCTTTCCAACAGACTCGAATTGTTGTCTCAGTAGTTGTAATCACGGCTAGGGATAATGTCTAGTTTAATAAATGATTAATGATAATCATGAATGTTTTTATCTAGAGTGGATTATGTCAAAGTTGTAGCTTTAGTAAGTTTGACACTTGTAAATTAAAATATATAATTGTTTTAAGTTATCTAGTTCATTATCTCCCATTGATTAATTGTCTAGCTATTCTTAGCTAGTAGGTAAATTAAAAAAGCAAATCATCTTCTAATAGGTAAAATGTTTTGTATTGTATCTTGTTCACTAACTCTCTAAAAAGATATATTTGAGAGAATATAATAATCCAAAGGGATTATTCAATGAAAAAGTTGAATTACCATTTTCTTTTTGTATATGTTTATAGCTAATCGTCTGTCCACAAATTGAATAAATAAAAATTATAGTCTCATAAATTTGAATTTATAATTTATCTGTATAAGCAACAACATTATAAATCATCATTTAGTTAGCCATTTCCTTGGCTTACTTAATCAGTATACACTCAGTTGGCCACATTATTGTGATAATCATGAAATCATTACTTTAAATCCATCATATACCTGCTGAGATTTGTTAAGAATAATAGATTACAATTATCCCAAAGAATGATTTTAATATAAATTAATACATTGTACAGGCTTAAACCTGCATTTATATATGTAATATATGCAGGATTCGAACTCAGACTTTCACATGACCCACTACTCTCAGTGCCATCTCATATTGCTGACCCACCTGTTCGCACACATTTTGAAAAGATAAATAATCACCAATATCTGTATTTCATACTAAACCAGCAATCATCAGTTGGCTTAGATTACTATCTCCATATATATTTACAATCAGTGCTCAGCTTTATATTAAGATAGCCAATCTTCATACTTTAATGGACAGGCTTCAAATTATTCCAACTCACAACTCGTTTGCCTTCCATTTCATTGAAAATCTGATGATGGAACATTCAAAGCGCCCATGTTAAATGAAATTTATGTGATAAAATAAAAATAAATAATTTAGTAGTAATAGGTAAAAATTATATTATGGTGGAATACACTACCTAGATTTGAGTTTGTATATATGTGGATATGTTATATTTCTGTCTACATTTATTGCTAAATGTATTTTCCTAGCTATATTATTTTATTTGTATATTAGTTATTTTATTCAAATCTTACCGTGTATAGTTTTAATTTAGATTATATCATAAATATGCAGATGCAATATATGTTAAAACATATTTAAGATTTAGTAATATCTAAGAATTTAAGCGTCTCCAGAAACAAGTCGTCAAGGATATGATAGAGAGAAATGTAATAAATACTTTCACTATTATCAAGTGCGGTCAAATTAAGGAAAATTCATGAACATTCATTCTATTTATTTATAAAATAATGCAAAATAAGTAATGTTTAAAAAAAAAATTATCTGAATCCAACAAATATAAAAATGAATAGCAATTTTTAATTTAATAAAATAAATTTTAAATGAATTTTTGATTAACAAAAAAAGTAATAGTATTTTTAAAAAAACAGTGAAAGGGTGTTTGCTTGCGTCTTAAATATGTCTATGATTTCTGAATAAGAACGCTGTATATTGTCATTGTCATTCGTAATTGTCCTAACACCATAAAATATTTTGAATCGTGAAACACTTTACGTCAAATGCCTATATAAAAACCATAATTAATTCACTCACTAAATGAATCAAAAAATAATTAAAAAATAAATTTTATATGATTAAGTATAAAGTAAAAAAATGTAAAGGGAAGATGAGCATTAACAAAAACAATGAATTAGATTGAACATGTACATTTACACACACATACACACACATATATAATGAAATGTTGAACTATTCCTATAAATTTAGCTTAACATTAGAGGTTTTTTCTAAAAAATCAAATTTTATTTAAACTTTTCCAAATATATTCACCTATCAGTAATAAAATACAGGTTATTACAGAACATAATGTTAAGAATGTTATTGTCTTTTTATTTTTTGGGGGATGTTTCTGACCTGATTAGAGACAATATTACCATAAGATTTTATTTTTTATATTCGTGAATACTGATTTGAAGTTGGTGATCTAACCAATTAGGTTATTAAATTAAAATCAGCCTAGATAAGTATGCATCACCTTAATTTCTGTATTCACAAATATAAAAAAACTCAATTCAATTGTTATTCTATTACACCTAACTCTGTTTTTACACAAAAGATTGATTCCCGAAAATTATGTATTAAAAAAAATTGTGTAAAAAAATGAATGGAAAATTAGAAGATTATTTCCAGATCTAAGAAATCAATGAAAATAAGGAAATAAACCATATGAAAAATCTTATTAGAATCTTATCTTTTTGCACGCTGTCAAATTGTATTTTATAAACATTGCACAGGAATAAAAACAAATTTTAAGAACATAAATTTCATTTGAAAAACAAATAATATAAAAAATTAATGAACATAAAATTTGAGCAGAATATATAATCTGAGTTATATATAACAAGATTTCAGTTGCCAGAATTGTGAAAAAAATTATTAAATTATGTCAAGTGTTGGTGGCCAAGTGGTTAGCACAGCTGTGTTACAAGCAGTTGTCCCAAGGTTCTCTAGCTCAGCCAACACTTTGACATATTAAAATTGTTACATTATGTATGTGACATTGTTTAACCATATTATGTTATACCAAAGCAACTGAGATAGCTTTCGTAAACATTAAAACTTTAACAACTTTACCAATCCCATACTCATATAATTCCTCAAACAATTAATTGTGGACCTAAGAAAGTTCTTACTTAAAAACACAATATCATATAACTTTTATAAAACGTACTAAGATCTTATCTCTTATTTTACATATACAAACTTAAAAATTCATGGTCTCACATAGAGCACGATCTCTTCATCAGAAGGCTTTGTCAATAATCAAGCTAAATACTGGTAATGCTGGCTATTAAGCCAATAGTAAGCTAACAAAATTAAAATAACAGAAATGATGGGATATGGTTATATAGCTTTATTAAATTAAGAATGAATCATTTTGTTTTATCTATCAATAACGCTATTGTTTTTATTATCATACACTTCCTAATATTGATTATTTTATTCAAGTATTGAATGCCTGGTTCACTGTGTATACATTAGTCCTATATGCACACATCTCTGGATGGACATGTGTAAATGATTTACTTTCAAGAACAATTTATTTGCATTCCATTTAAGTCTAATTCTAGGTACATAAACAGCTACAATTGAAATCAATTACAACTTATGAGTTTTGTACAAGTAATAAGTGAATTAAATAGTCTATCGATTAAACAATTCATAAAATTAACATTCAGTAGAGCTGAACCCTTTGAGTAGAGTTCAATCAAGATTTGATCTGGATAGGGTCAATGGAGCACATGGATTTGAGACTATCTGTAGGGTACAGGCAGTTGAGATCGGTACGATGGTGTGACTAAAGTCTAAACTGTCCCTATGTCTGGTCCACCAACCAGGCTTGACAGGTGCATTTATCATCCTCTTTAATTTTACACAGGGTATTGAAGAATAGTTCATCAATGGAATGGTCATAACCTTTATTGAATGTGACTCTACATCTGACTGACCAAATCGAAAAATTTATAAACATGGCAAGACATATCAATGCAATGTTTCTTTTTTTGAATGCAGGCTTGAGCATGATGTAGGCAGGATCTGAATTGTTGATTCTAATCAGTGCGAGATTATATATGTATGTCCATGATCTGCAATGATCAAGAATGTGGACCATGGACTCCTCCTGTCTCATACATAAAGAGCAGAGGAGGTCGTATTGTATCCCCTTTAATAACAAAGGAAGGCTGTAGTAGGAAGAGCCCCAAGGTTGACCTTCAGGAGAAAGTCAACAAACTTGGGACTGAGTTTGAGTAATTTTGTCATCTTTGAGAGTTACGGTATTCCAATTGGGAGTACATTACCGGTTTTGGTTTTGCCCTCTGAAACCAATTGGTAGACTTGCCAGTAGGATAGTGAACTCGATGTTCTAAAGTTTTGAACAATGATAGACACTTGATTTTAAATTATAATTTATAAGTATATATTTTTATTCGGGAACAAGACAACGATTAGTTTAAATTTTATACATATTTAAAATCCTTATGATTTATTTAATTGCTGTATTTTTTTTTTTATTATTAAACCTATAAATTTGGTCTCTCTTTTTTTTTAAAAAAACAAACAAGCTAACAGATAACTAACATAGGAGAACTTGGCACGATATTGGAACTCAAACGTAAATATATGTATAGGTGTGTATATACGGTATATATATAAACTACAATTGAAAAATATCCGTAAGATATATTACGCACACAATTACGGGTTAAAATATCGCATTATAATATATTCCCTACTTCTAGCTGTCTTGATTTTGCAGTTCTAGAATTATCTTTTATTCAACAACAAACTGAAAGTAGATCTTTTTTTTTTTTTTGTTCTGACCCACTTTCAAACGAAACTTTACATTATCTATTTTTAGCCGCATTCAGTAACATTAAAACTCATGAAAGAACTATTTTTAATGGGCTTTTTTATTATTATTATTAAAATGTGAGTGATCAAATCTACTTTGCAAGCAAGACGGATTATTCGTATCTGTTACGGTTCTTTGATTAATTGAATGTATATCAATCTAAATTTCTAAAAATTGGTTCAAGTCATTTATTTTATTGATAGATATAAAATAATATTTTTATGCCTTAATTGAATGTCAAATTGGAAAAAAAGTTCTATACAGTTTTTATATATAATTCAAAACTTTCTTTTAAACTTTTTTTTGGCTATTAAATTTTTAATAGAGCTAACGCATCGCTTTATTTAGCCAGTGCAAAACAGGTTTCATTGAAAAATAAAAGAAAAAAGGAAAAAACACTTCAGAACAAATTTACTAGACAACAAAAATCCTTAGAATTTGATGTTTCAATTTGAATAGAAAAACATTTTCTGATTGTATGTGTGGGTATATGCGCATGTGCAGAACATTATCATTATTGTGTGTATAATTTAAAAATCAAAAGCCTCAATTTCATTATTCTAGTTCAACGACTTAATGTCAATTTGGGTTTTTTCCCCCATATGTTAAAGCATCGGCCGGGAAGCGAACCCGCGACAACCGTCTGCGAGGCGGCTGCGTTGACCTCTCGGCTACCAACGCTTGACTCTTGGTTTTATACTAATTTGAGTGATACCTTGGTTAGATTATTAATACTTATGGAAACATATAGGACGCAATTAATTATAGAATTTAACTTGGAAGGAACATTGGTAGAAGTAATTTTATAATAAAAGTACCCTATGCTTTGAAATGGAAGGTTTTTGATATCTGTGTTTCACCAAGTCTTAATTATGAATTTGAGCAATTAACAGAAAAACAATACAGAGCTTTCACATTACTCAACACAGTATGGATAGATGTGTGTGAGGCATAACAATAAATGATTGAAATAAAATGCATAATTTTCATCTTTCTTAATGCATTGCCAAATGTATGTCATATAATACTAAATCATTCAGGCACTTTACTACTGCTACACAATGCTTTATTTATTACCCTGTTTTACAGCTTACAGTTTCGATTCCCCAGCACTCTTCTTCAGAACTCCAATATAATACCATCATATGAATATAAATATATATGATATGTTGTTATTATGTTATAGTTCTGAAGAAGATTGCTGGGGCAATCAAAACTGTAAAAGAAAAGTGCATGGATGATTTAGTATTATATGATAAAATGCATAATTGTGAGATGAAACAGTTACCATAGCCATCATTGAAACAGTAAAAAGATTGAAATAAAAACAGGTTTATTTTTACTGTTACAAGAGATGGTAATAGATATATATAGTTGAATTTTTAAACTGGATTTCAAGAGATTGTAAAAGATCTAGAAGTAAACCATGTGTTAAATGAATGCATAAAATAAGAAAAATTGCTAGTATGCTGTGAAGACAAACTAGGAATTGGAGTAACTAGACTAAACTTGGAGAGACCATCATCCTACAGTAGATCATTAATGGTTAAAAGTGATGATGATGATGAATATGAATTATTTAAAGATAATATTTAAATATATATGCCAAGTATAAAAAATATAGTTTATAATTGTTATATAAAATTTAATCATAAAATAAATATGTTTGTTATGTGAAAAACATAATTTTAGTTATATGAATTTAGAAGTAAAAATAAAAGAAGACAAGAAGTTAATAAAAAGACAAATGAGTTTAGTTAGAGAATGAGTATTGACTTGTTTGCCGAAAAATAAATTTGAGATGACAGAACAACTCTCATATGAGGATAGCTATGAAAAAACAGAGATTAGTGAATATCTGTCATATTAGGAAAGCAATGATATAATTTTAAATGAAAAGTATTAAATCCCATTTCTATATAAACTAAAAGTAAGGATATAAACTTAACTGACAACATAAGGAGAAAGTGAATGTAGTCTAAAAGCAGAAAAGGACCAACCCAATTTTTAAAAGACAGTAGAAAAAAGCTAAAAATTAATATAAGTTCTTTCAGAATGGTAATCATATCACTTAAGAGTTGAATTAGTGTCTATATAAAATCCCTATATAAAACCTCCATTTTAAATACCTGTTACTTTGAAGACTGAAACGTTCTGAGTGTAAAATAACTGAACTTTCCTAGATATGTTATTAGATTATGGAAAAAAAGAAAAAAAAACAACAACAAACTTCAAAAACTCTATGTTAATTTGTAAGGATCAACTTAAATAAACAAGTAAATGGCATTAAAAATTCACGATAAATAAGACTGACACTAAATTGAAAAAAAAACAATAAAAGTTAATTATATAAATATTTGAAATAAGATATTCTTCCTATACCTGGAGCTTAATTTTTAATATAGGAGATTTGTAGTCAGACTTTCAAGCACTCTTCAACTATCCACATTATCTCAAAGGACTGATACACATGATCACACACATGTAGAAAAGATAATATAAACTGAGCACTGATTATATATATATATATGTGTGTGTGTGTGTGATGATAATCTGGGCAAATTGATGAGTGCTGGTTCAGCGTGAAATACATATATTGGTTATAATTTATATTTTCTATATGTGTGTGGTCATGTGTATCAGTGGTATGAGATAGTGTGAATAGTGGAAGACTTCTTGAAAGTCTGAGTTCAAATCCCCTATATTTTCAAAAAAGTTAATTATATGTAATAAAATGAAAGTAGAACTGCAATTTCACATGGTATAAACAAACAGCATTCCTACATCATCAGTAAGGATATGAATGATTGGCTGTACCACCTAATGCTTAAGCTTAGATGTAATTTAAGTGAATTTTCATTGCATTACTGGAACTAGAGTGTGATATTTACATTCTAGCCATTTTTAAGCATAGCTTAATTCTACATCACAAGACAAAGACCGAATTTCATTTTAATGACTTGTAGTCAGTTTTAATAAATGTAAAAAATAAATACACTTAGCTTAAATCATGTATTCTTTATCAACTTTTATTGATGTAGGGATGTGGTCAGGGCTGTCAAAAGATAGTAAGCAGGGCAGGCAAGGCAAATGGCTGCTAATACAAGAGGGGCATGAAAATGCTGCAGAATTAAGAATACATTTATTTTTGTTCTGTTACAAATATTAATTATTGTTATTTGATTCATTATTTCTATAAAATAAGGAAATATAAACATATTAAAATAAATAATCACTTCACGAAATACAATTTGACACTAATGATTTTTTATGTTTTGTTTTTTTCCTATGATATTCTCAGTTATGTCTTATGCTGGGTTTATATTAACTGTATTTCAAATCATCTTATTGTCATGTAATGCAAAAATGGATGTCATTTTACTATTAATATACATATCATTTATATATATTATTATGGAATGCACCCAGTTGTTACGGCAAATTATTATACCAGTAAGTGGTATGGCATGGTGGTTGTACAGAGTTCATCCACCGTGAACTCAGGTGATGGCCAATTATCATCCCATAGTTAGATGCCAAATTATTGTAATAGTATGGAATCATAGTAATTATCAAGTGGCTGGTGTTGTACCATAATCTTAGCATCTATACACAAATATCTGGTCTATCACTATATAGCTATAACTAACTGTTTGTGTTTTATTATTTGGGATGGGATGATTAATATTCATCTCTTAAAATATCACTTAGTTCCCACCTTTAGAAGATTGGCTTATGGGTTTTAAAGTAACTTTGCCTATGATGGAAAATTAACCATTAAGCTAACTAATAGAAAAAAATAAGTCATATGCATTGTTATTCTGTACATATTTGCCCTGCTACATAAATAATTTCTGGTGGTAATACCACTCCCATCCTCCTTCAAAGACATGAAAGAGAACTAGATGCTAAATTTATATTCAGCCACTAGAGTTTGTTATAAGTACTATATACATATCTCTATGACCAAGATTTATGTATCATAATTAAAATTACATTTTTCATATTTTAACTGTGGTTCATAATGTATTCTTGCCTGATGATGACCTATGAGCAACATTTATAAGGAGTTTCATAACAAATAAATAAACACATATAAGCAGTTTAATGTTAACCTCTGATTCATGTTTTATTCCAACATTACGAAATATTGTATACATTCCCAAAACAATTAATTGAGATAAAATTAATTATAGAATTACTAAACATTTAATGATTAATAATAAGAAGAAAAAGGAAAAAACGGCAAGCATCACACATCTTTTAATTATGGTATTTAAATGCTATTTCACCTAGTTAAATAATTTAGTCATTTGTGACATTCATATGATTAATAAACAAAATCAAAAAATGCATATACACATCCCATCATGTCAGTAATATTGTAATGTAACTATTTCCTAATAAAACTGTATCCATTCACAGCTCTGCCTAATTTCTGCCTTTACTAAATCAATACTAAAATGAAAAATAAATCTCTCATTTAGTTACTATTATCATTGCTTACCTCCCTTTATCATTTTATTTTAGTCCTGTCCATGACTACCATACATCTATGTACATACACATATCGTCTAGAATTTAAACCTTTTCCAAAAACTGTGTCAAAATATATGAACAAATATGTGTACAAGTAAATATATCTAATACGATTGATAAAACAATTAAAGATTTAGTAAAATAAGATAAAAAGTAACTTAAATAATAACATAATATTTAGTAATAACAAAATCCTTAATTGTTAAGACCTATTTTAATATTTGGAGGAGAGAGAGCATTGAGTAAGAAATAAAATGTCAATAGTTAATAAAATTTACTTGCATATTACCAATTTCTTAAGTTCTTGCATTTTGTGAAGTATGGTTAACACACTTTTAAACATGCACTATGGATAAGCATATTTATAGATGACACATTGATTACCACACATGAAATTTCTTGATAATACTCACAGAGAAAAAGAACACAAACTCATCTATTAAAGCATACACTGATTATTGCATGCAAATTCACTCCAAATTAGCCTGGTTACTACTTTTAACAGGATTGTTAAGTTGATAGAAAATTTATGGTATAGATATAAACTAGTTGATGTCTAAACTCATTCACAGACAATCCTAAATTTGAATGAGAGTAGACTTTCTTCATGATTTTCCCTTCCTCCGATATTTTCTTGCCCAAGGTAGATACAGGTATGAGGCATTGTAGACACTGTACTCATCACTTCTTGCATGGTCAGCCCTGGATGCATTTGTCTCATCTCCCATTCAGATGTGCCATGGGCTCTAGTGGGGTGGCTTCCAAAGCCTTTCAAACACAGCAATCTAATGTTCAGCACTGCATATCTTTTTAAATTTTGCACAAATGAAATTTTGAAATAAGTTGGTTACACCAGTCCAAGAAAAACAATAATAACGCTCTGTTTCAGCTTCTTTCTGATATTTATTCTTTTTTGCTTTACTGATGTCACTGATCACTTAATTACACTAGCTTCCTGATGGCAATATGTGATTGAACATATCTACTATTCACTTGGGTGGTTTGAAATATTTCTATCTTGGAACTGTCAACTTATGATTAATCAGTATCTGAGTTCAAACTAGTTTCATTGTCAAAAATGGTCATTAGTGGTCTCTGTGATTTTACACATTTGCTAATGAGTTTCTCTCTCTTTCATTTTTTCTAGAATATTAACATACACACAAAAAATAGAAATAATATATAAATTTAAAAAATGCATTACATAGAATTAAAACTTGAAATATTAATTAGAAGGCATTTAAGATAGATTATTCAATCAACGTCTATAATGAAATTGATTGAAAATCATTCAAATATAACTACTGCTAGTTTTTTTTTTTTTATTTCAAATGTAATTGCTAAACATGGGAAACATTTTAATGATTGAAAATATATGAAAGAAGCTTGGATGAAATGCACACCAGTTTTTTAGAAGATTTTGAAAATAAAGCAAAAATTATTCAGAGCATAAAAGATTTATCATTGGCTAAAAATACAGTTTTAAAAAAAGAATCCTGCAAATGGCTAACAACATAACTTACCAACAAAAAAAAGATATAAAATCTTCTAGTTTAATATCTCTCTGCCTTTATAAAAATACAGACATAAATAGATCAGTTCATTTTGGCTATTTTTATTTGCTATTGTGTTTGAAATAATATCAAAGAAGAATTGATCAATTTAACCTCAATAATAACAACAACAAAAGAAATATATATTTGCAACATAGATGTTGCCAAAATTGTATCAGTAACTACAAATGGAGCTTAAGTCTGGAAAAGAAAATAGTTTTCTCGCTTTATTTATCAACTATATTGGGCATTCAATTTTGGGTTTGCATTGCTTTATACATCAGCAGGTTTTATGCAAGAAGACTAACTTTAAGCCACTGGATGATGTTATGAATATTGTGACTAAGTTAATCGATTTTACTTCTACACATTGAGTGAGATAAACTCAATGTTCAACAATGTCAGGTGGTTAAGGTGAGGGAAAGTTCTTCAAAGATTCATCAAGTGTTTAAAAGAAATTAGACTGTTTTTACATAATGGGAAAATCATTGAAAAATATAATGAATTAATGGATGTTGAATGGCTTTCAAAATTAATGTTTTTTTACTAATATATGTTCACATCTAAATAAATTAAATGTAAAATTGCAAGGTTATAATAAGACAATTGTTGTCATATTTGATTTGATCAAAGAACTTGAAGTTAAATTTCAAATTTTCAACCGTGATATTATTTCTTACACCTTCAAATATTTTCCAAACCTAAAAAAGTTCTTGACTGATTTAGAATTTCATAAGAAACCAGAACAAGTAAAATTGATGCAAGACTTTTGTGCTGTTATTTAGTCAATAAATGATTGTTTTTCCTTTCAAAATTCAATTTATTTGCATCTATATTTAGGTCTAGTACAATTAAATCATTCAATTACCATTAACATGATCACAAAACATGAGTGTTAAATATAAACAAAGAAAGGTAAAGTACATCAAAGAGACATTTCATAATTACTGAGTCCATAAGATTGATTGCTAAGTATTCTGGCAATTCCAATACTAAACTGCATCAATTAGGAATTTAAATTCTGGAGCAGACTCTCAGTCTGTAAACAGCTGCGACCATCATAAGAGTTATTAAAGAGTTATCTGACCACAGGTCTGATCTGCTAATGACACGCACATATATCTTCCTCCTTTAGTTTGTGAAAGATGCTTAAGAATAGTTTATCAATTGAGCAATCTGATCCCTTGTTAAAAATGACTTTGCATCTGATGAACCAGATTGAAAAGTTTATCATTGTGGTGAGCCTGATATATCCCAAATTTCTTTTTTTGAAAGCATATTTTAGCAATATACTAGCAGAGTCTGACTTGTTGATTCTTTTCAATGCAATGTTACATAGATCTTTCCATACTCCACATTGGTCAAGAATATGGGCCATGGATTCTTCTGATCTGAAGCATAGGGGCAGATGGGGTTAATCTTATATCTCCTTTGATAACAGAGGAAGGCTGACATCGGGAGAGCTCCAAGATTGACTTTCAGGAGAAAATCGACAAACTTGGGGCCGAGCTTTTGCAGTTCAGTCATCTTTATAAGACACAATATTCCAATAGGGAGAAGATTATCTGTTTGGTTTTGCCCTAAAGATTTACATAGTTCAGACAATTTTCAAAAATATCAAAAACTTATTTTATACCCAAACATAACATCAATGGATAGTCTCAAGTTAAAAATTTTTGGATGGCTTAATTTGAAAGATATGGAAGTGCAATCAGTCGATTTTCAATCCAGTTCTATATGGAAACAGAAATTTGTTGATTTGATGAATGAGTTAAAAACAATGGAAAATGGTCGATTATTATTAGTACCGATTTATTATTTTAAAAAAGATTGATTATTGGATAAATGTAAAAAGAATGCTGAAGAGGAACTATTGACTGCCTACAATGCTATTCCTGAAACTTTTAATTGTTTACAATGCTATTCCTGAAACTTTTAATTGTTTAAAAAAATTAAGAGACCGCTATATTATCAATTTTTTCCTCTACGTATGCATCTGAATCATTGTTTTCAGAAACAAATTTAATTGAAGACAGTTCGAGAAATAGAATGATCCATGAATCTAGTTCAGCATGTACATTATTAAGTGACAAAACATGAACCAGATATAAAACATTTGGCATCCAATGTACAACAACCAAAAATTTCATTAAATAATATCTATTTATGTTGATTTTATATGTTCATTTCCAAAATTTTGTTTTAATTACTACTTATTTTTTACTATTACATTTTATTCAACTTGTGCTCTTTCTAAATAAATATTGTTCACTTGTATTTAGCTTATTTAGAAATTTTGTTTAATTATTTTTGTTGATAAACAGAGCAAAACTCTCCATACAGTATTGCCACCTGTGCTAAACAGAGGAATCAATGGATGCCAGAAGGCTTGTGCATAAAATCCATATCTAATGCAATACTGTATGGAGAGTTTTGCTCTGTTTATCAACAATTAATGTGCTAGTATAGGAGATGTGATCATGTAATGCTTAATGGTTTAACACCAATCCTGCCTAATAGGATAGGGATGGCTATGGTTGTAAAAGAGCCAAAGACACCAAAATGTATGGGTGCTGAACTGAGTTCAGACCCATATGACTTAATAAGCTATTGAGCTTAGATTGAAAATATTTTTTTTGTTTTCAATTTCATTCTCATAGTTTTGTAGTTAAGTAGAGATAAAAGGTGATTGCTAGAGGGTTGAATTAGATCCTAAAATCTAGATGCAGTGCTCTCAGATCCAAAGCTCCTCACTGATGAAGGCCACAAGCCAGAAACTAGTCTGGTGATATTGGATGAGTAGGCATTAGATAGGGATTTTATGCACAAGCCTTCTGGCATCCATTGATTCCTCTGTTTAGCACAGGTGGCAATACTGTATGGAGAGTTTTGCTCTGTTTATCAACAATTAATGTGCTAGTATAGTAGATGTGATCATGTGATGTATTATTTTTGTTATTAATATTTTGTTTTATTTACTTTTAAAAACTGCAATAATTAAGTTGTGTACATTTTGATTTAATAACTGTATGGCACACCAACCATTCAAAAAATATTTTTTGAAAATTTTTGGCACCCACACATAAAAAGGTTCACCACCACTGCATTAAGCTAATATTCCAGAAAAATAAGATTTAAGTTATTAAAATTATTGTATAAATAATTAATTATTCTAGAAATGTGAATATGAGTTGATGTGTAGTGATTGTATAGATGTAAGACAGTATGTTACAATTTAATCATTAACATTTTGTAAATGTGTTACGTTTTATCATTTTTTAAATAAGTAGTGTTTAAAGTTGATGCCTCCATTACATTTTACATTCTATACCTGTTTATTGTATATTTGTTTGTGATTATTTATATGTGTCATTTGTATTTTAAGAATCATATTCTGTATGATCCTTTTAAATTCTTGTTTGTATGCAAAAGGAATTCTAAGCATCAGAGCAGATTTTGTGGCCACTATTTTGTCAGAATGTATGGACAATGGTGCCTTAATTGTATATTACCTCAAATAACAGCAAATATGCTGTAACCATTGAATGACTTTCGTTATATGAATAATTAAATAGCAATCTCTCTAAAAGAAAACGAGTGAGTCATATTATAGAAGTGTTTCTCAAATCTTCATATAATTGTATTATGATGCGTATATTAATCATTGTTGATGTTATGATCACTTTAAACTTCATGTGATCATCATTAGTTTTAGTTTGCAAATTAAGTCCATCTCACATTATATTTTGGATCATTGTGTGGCCAGATATCCATATATCAAATGATATATTTTTTATTATCTGAACACTTTAGATTTCATCATTCTTAATGCATGTACCTACATATTAGTTACAAATTGATCAGCCAATTTGTGGTGCAGTGATTACTTTCAGAATCTATTAACTTTTCTTATTCCGTATCTGTTACTATATATATATATATATATATATATATATATATATATATATATATATATATATATATATATATATATATATATATATATATATATGGGGGTGGGGGGTGGAACTGATTTTTTTACTGACACTTTCTTGTAGGTGATAAAATAATATTTCAGGATGAAAAAAGGCTAAGTCATATAATACCCTTACCTTCTTAATATCTGCTTTAACAAATAGTTTACAATGTAGAAATGTACCTTTCTTGAAGAAGAAATAAGTTTAAAATGAAGGTTTTCATGGAAGAATGAAGTGAATTCAGTTTTTTTTATTCCCATGTAATCTGAGAAAGACAACTATTTGTACACATTATATTAAACCATTAAAACATCATATAATCATGTTTACTTTATTATTAAGAAGGTGTTAGAACAGTAACACTATCTTTTAGCATCTATTGATTGCTAAAGCTTGCACTAGGTGGCGTTATTGCAAGGAAAAAATATGCCCTTTTACATATATATTTAGAGGCTCATAATTTGATAATAATATAAACAACAATAATATTATAAACAAAATATTTTATTTTATTATTATAAAGTAGATATATAATTCATGTTGCATAAGCAATAACCTTAAATATATATCACAATTATCTTTTTAGTTTGTATAATTATCATTATTCCATAATTTTGACTAATGTAATTGAAAAATTACCTCGGATTTTTCAAACATTAACTATCCTTTGCGTTACTTATTTAATTTTTATTTTAAATTTATATTTAATACTTATGAATATTAATCGGTAATAAACTTTAATTTAATATATAGAACAGAAAAATTTGTTACTTCACTTTAATTAACTTTTAAAGATCTGTTTGTTTTTTTTTATTTAACTGCAAGCCGATTCACTATAAATGGTAATTTATTTAAAATAAAAACTTTTTACCAAAGTGTATTAATTAAAAATATGTTTACGTTTAAATTTTAATTAAACTAAAATCAAACTTATTTTAAATATAATTTAATGTTTGTCAATCTCTTTATGTTAATAATCACTTTTGTAATTTGATACAGATATAGATAATAATTTAAATATATTTGTAACAATTCTTTTGAACAATCTCCAATAATTTAATCATGTAATTTATGACTTTTTTACACAATTCATTTATGAAATATTCAAATTTATTTTTTAAGTGCATAAAGCATAGATGTATAGAATTAAAGAAAAAAAGATTTCATCTTTTTAACATATGTGCCTTACTGATTTTTATAATAGCTCAATGATGCTGTGTTGAGTACAGAGGAAACTCTCAAACCCAAACACAAGATAGAGACTTTATAAAGATAAGAGTGATCTTATCGTTAACCTAAATTCTGATTTATATAGACCAATCTGAAGCATCTTGGTTTGAGAGGATGAAGATATTACTTTGTTTACTTTTATATTCGTTACTTTCTTACATTAATATTCATGAAATCTCTTGATTTACTATATGTTAATATTATGAATTAATAGAAATGATGTATTGTTCAAATTTAATTTTTACTTGTATCATCATCATCATCATCATCCACCATTATCAATCCACTGCAGGATGAAGGTCTCTCCAATTTCAATCCATCTTTTCTGATCTCTTTAGTTTCTCTTCTCCACATCACATCTGCATACTTTCTTATTTCATCTATCCATATTACATGTGGTCTCTTTCTGGGTCTTTTACAATCTCTTAAAATCTGTTTTAAAATTTCTTGTATAAATTGTATTAAATTAAAGAGAAAGGATTTCAACTTTTTAACATATGTGCCTCTCTCAAATCAAACTGCTTCATATTGGCCTATTGTTAAAGATAAGATGCCCACTCTTATCTTTATAAAGTCTCTATTTTGTGTTTGGATTTGACAATTTCCTCTGTACACAACACAGCATCATTAAGCTATTAGAAACAATCCGTAAGGCACATATGTTAAAAAGGTAAAATAATTTTTCTTTAATGACATTTCATTTATCTAAATAATTATTTATCATAGTTTTTTATTTCTTATCATTTTTCTATTTGATTTTCCAGTACTGATTTAATATTTTTGTGTTTAATAGCAATATAATTTACAAGTACAGTTTTTCAATTTTTTGTTAGTAATTTTTAATCAGAAAGTAATCAGTATTTAACATGCATTGTTTAATCATATTACTAGCTCATTGATGTCATGGTGAGTATGCAGGAAGCACTCAAGTCCAAACACAAGATAGAGACTTATAATAGATAAGGTCCTGCACACTCACTGAGTTAGTAATATGATTACACAACATATGTCAAAGGCCAATCATCTTCTGATTAAGAATCATTTTTGGAGTTGAAAAGATGGTATTAATGTGTTTAATGTTCAATTCAGAAATGCAATATCATTTAAAAGAAATCATTTTTAGCATATTGTTTAGATAAATATGTTAAACATTTTTACTAATTATTTTTAAATCATATATATATTGTACCCTTTTGTTTAGGTAAAAATGGATTATTTCTATCAATTTACTGGAAATTTTTAAATTTCAAAGTTAAGTAAGGGAATAATGTATGTTATGTGTTGATGATCTTTTAATAATCTAGTTAGGGCAAGTAAAATAATTGATGTATAATATTGTGTTAGTATTTGAAAGAAAACAGTTAACTAAAAATAATTATAAGATTGTATGGTTGGGAAAGCTGGCCATAATAAATACTGATTTAATAAGTCTTATAAATAAATGATTAAAGTAAATTTTAAAAGTAGTACTTTAAAGTTAAATGAATAGAATATTTAATAATAATAATTGTATTTAATAGTTATATTTAAAAAAATCATTTAATTAAAAGTAGTAATGTGGGGCAAGTGCATAGTTGATTTTATAATATTGGAATAATTATTTTAAATTTTTCTATAATAATATTTTATGTAATATTTTGTAAATTAAATTATTTATTTTATTTTTTGATTAAATTATTAGTGTATCATGTATTTTTGTAAACCATGTGATGTGTAAATATTTACACGTGTGCTTGCAAAGTTTTTTTTACTAAAGTAAAACTATTTTAAAATTCTAATATAAGGTTTAAAAATATTAGATTTGTCTATTCAGAATAAAATAATATTATCTGTTATAAATATTAAATTGGGTCTTTAAAATGAATATAATAATTAAAATAGATTTTTATTTTATTTTAAAAATAACTACATTTTAAAAAAAGTCTAAAAGTAATAATAAATATTATGATATGATTTTAAAAGTTATTTTGAGGAGTTTAATTGATTTTAATAAAGTATAAAAATTAAATGGTTATTGAATGATATAATATTTTGAAAATATTTGCTGAGTCATCATTTATTTTTAATTTTAGTACAGTGTTTCTGTAATAAGTTGGCAGAGCATTGTTTAAAATTAACCAATAAAACATGTAGTTTGGGCAGGCATAAAACAGGTCTGCAGGGATTTCCAGGGCACTGTTATGCCATCATTACTGTGACCACAACTTCAGTCAATTAATTGTTAAAATAATGGTCAATTTTATTTGTTTTAAAATTCTAAAAGTACAGTAATTTATTATTATAAGATTGTGATATGGAAATGTATGGCTAAAATTAAGCAATTCCTTACTTGCTAATCTATTGCATTTAATTTAAACATCAATTTAACATGGAGAAGTCACCACTGAATTTTAATTTATGGATGGACAGATTGAATTATTATTATTTTACTAGGCACATAATTTTGCCTATGTTAAGCATTCATGCTAATGTACTAGTAGATTTCATAAATAGAACTTCACGGAGGGAATATGGAAAGGTTTGTCATAAGTGGAAAGTAAAAAGATATGAAATGCTTTTTAATCAGAAAGCTTATTTAAAATAATATAGTAAAGTTTTTTTTAAAAAAAGAAAACTTTTAATGTGACAAAAATAATTATCTTAAAACGCTAAGATATTTTTTTTCTGAAGAAATATTGAGAATCAATTTTAAAAACTATGATTTTTAAAGGATATAAAAAATAAGATTATTAGTAAAATGATTTTTATCATATTACAAAATCTTTAAAATGAGTAATTAATGTATGCTGGACATATAAAAAGTTTTCTGAAAATATTTATGGAAAATATTTTAAACCACGTAAAGAATTTTATTTGTTGTATCAGTGAACATAGACTATCGGGAAATATGGATATGTTACAAGAACTTGAAAATTATTTTAGTGCAAAATAGCAAAAATACTTTTAATACTATAGTTACACAACAATGGAATTCATGAGTTATTTAAACTTTTGGAGATAAAGTAATAATTACTTAAATCAATCCGGATATTGTGAAGTGAACTTACTGTATTTAATTTGGAACAGTCATCTTGAATTTTTGTGTTGCAATGTGAAATATCAAACATGCATAGTTTTTGGCATCAGAAGTGTGATCAACAATTTTGTACCAGAAGAAAAAGACATTCTCTTAATGAATTTTTTTGAAGGAATTTTTTTTCGTAAATATTGTTTTAAATTTATTTATTTTTTACTAACTTTCATATTTATGCTTATAAAATAGAAGTAGGGTAGGAACATAAAACATTAAATTATTTTCTAACCTAGTGCTTAACTATTAAAAAAAAAATCTTTAATAATTTTTTAAAAAAGTTTAATATTTTAAAGTATGATGATGTGGAATGAGTGATATTTAAATAATGTTTTTATTTAGTTCATGATCCAGGAATATTAATGGAATAATCGACAAAGAAGACATATTATTGATGGTAACAATTATAAAAGTACTGATCATTTTCTTATGTATTTTATTATTGTATATTTTAGTGTGAATGTATGAAATGAGTATGAAAAACACAATAATATACACATAGTTTATAATTTGTTTATTTATGTTAAAGAATATGCATACTTTTAATAATATATAAGTACATTTTAATATAAGGGAAATATAAGTATATGATTCTATTATAACTGAATTTAAGGTTTATTTTAAGTGATCAAAATAATAAACTGGAATATCAATACTGATTGTTTGTATTTATGTTTAAAGTTACTAAGGGATAAGATAATCTTTTTCTTATCGATTGGTTAGATGGTTATTTTGAATATGAATTTATTTATTGTTACAAGAATGTAGGAATAGATTTAGCGATGTAAGCTTGGTATTAAATTAAATAGGATCAAGATAATATTTTATATAGGATTTGTTTATATGAGAATAATGTAGACAATAGTGGTTACTGTGCATGTATAGATAACTTAGCCTTATAGCTTGTATATGTTCATGGTAGTGTTATTTTCTGTATGTTGAAGTTGTAATGTTCCATAGAGGTGAATAAATAGCTTGGACATTATGTTTATTAGTAGAGGATGATACACTGTTACCATGAAGGTTATTTAATAGAAGTGCTATTAAATTAAAATCTAATTTATTCCATATATCTACTTGTGTATTTACTATCAATATTGTGTGGATTGCATCATAAAGGATAGTATTTCAAAATATGAAATGATGAATTAGTTTAAAATGCAGAATTATTATTATTTAGGATAAGATGGGTTATATTGTTTTAAAGTAAGGATGTAAGTAAGTGTAAAGAGTTACAAGATTATAACTTGTTAATAAAGAATCATAAACTTTTTTATATTTGGGACTCATTATTGTTCATTACAAATAAATAAATGGTGAAGCAAGTGTGTTTTCTAAAGATATTATTTAGTTATTAAGTTTAAAAGATTCAATTTTAATGCATATTTTTTTACAAATAAAAGTGATATAACTAAATCACATTTGAAGAGTATAAGTAATCATAATTTTATATAATTATTATTCTATAATAATAACACATCAATACTTACATATTATTAACATTACATTGATGAATAATAAGCAGTCTAGATTAATGGATATATTATTAATTAAGATTATTTACATTATGAATAGGTTAGGAATAATTATATAAGATAATGAAAGTGTTTTAAAACTAAATAATAAATGATAAAAGGTATATTGAATTAATAATTTAAATGATATATATATATTGCAATGTACTGATTTAAAAAAGAAACTTAATGGAGGCCATAAAAATATTATAGTAATATTTTAATAATAAGAATGTTATAAAGCAATTTTTCTTGTATCCGATATTATATTTATTTTATTTTATTTTTTTTTTGTGTGAGATTACCTTCATGTTGTATATAGTGTATATAATTTATTGTTAAAGTTTATTAATAAATGTGTTAAGTTTTGTTTATAAATCTTGGTGTCGACTCAATTTCTTCACATCACAATTAATTAGAATTAAGACATAGTATTTGCACAACATAAATAAAGTTATTGTTTAAGAGTTATAATGTTTTATTGATATGATTTTCATTAAAGAAATTTTTATTTATTATATTATTATGATGGTCATAGAATAACCACAGAATATTTACACAGAATTATATTATTAGTGATTGCCACATATTCTCAGATTATAAGATCATACCATATATGTTTGTTTAAGATGCCATATGGATAATAGAAGATTACATTATATTGTTATTGTTTGTTATACATGGTTAAGATTACAAGTAGAAAAGATATGAGATTAAATTATAAATTGAAGATTAATATTATTATTTTATTATTAGTAGTATTAGTTATATGTAGTTGGGAATGATATTAAATCCTTTATCATACTTAATTACAAAAGTTATAATTATTTTAGAATTATTTTAAAAGAACCTGAGATAATTTGAGTTAAATCAATTTTATAAAGATATTCAGATTAATTTATTAAGAGTCATTTACTTAATTAATTTTTATTAAAGATGTAGGAGTACTATAGAGTTATTGTTTAAAGTAATAAGAGAAAGGATAGTATTCTTATGCCATTGAGGTGATATCCTGTGGGATATTGGCTTAATGTATTCATTTTACCACTTGTAAATTCACTTCATAGTCTCATGATTTTTATTAAATATTTATTTATTTAATTTAAGAAACAAACCATATTATTATTTGTTAATTTTAACTAATTAATAATAGATAGTATTAAAGAATATAGTTAGTATTAATAGATGCATTTTAGATTAACATAATTATTTATCTGAGCTAGATCAATTTATCGTTATTACATATTTTCTGGAAGTGAGGGTACAATATATATATATATACTGTAACCTTTAGCTTTACAATATATATATATATACTGTAACCTTTAGCTTTGGCCAAAGATAGTTGAGTTCATAGTGGATGCAATATTCAATAAAGCAAAATATTTTTCTCGTAGAAATAGTCTAGTAAATTAAAGAATTCACAACTAACAGTGGGTAAGACTAATCAGAAGGATCGTACAGCTTGTGGTAGGCATAAATGCTTAGAGAAATTGTAGATGTAGAGTATTTAAAAAAAAAAAATCAATGTATAAGTTGGCTTTAAATGTATAAAAGCAGTTCAAAGTTTAACACACAGTAGGAATATGCCTTAATTGTTGAGATTAGATGTGTTATCTGAGAAGCAAAGGGGGGGGGGGAGGGTATTAAGTGTTAAGATCAATAAGTAATATTTATTTGGTAAAATAATGTAGATAATTAAAAGAAATCAAAGTATGTTGATATCGTAAATTTCAGTCACAAATCAATCGTATACAATTCAGTAGTCAATTTATATGATTAAAACTGTAAAATTTAAGACTGTTTGATAGGTTTAGTGCTAACCATAATCTCCATATTTAGTTGGAAAGGCTATAAGTGTGTGAGCAAACATGCATGGTAGTGTAAATGAAATTTTATTTATTGGAACAATTATAAATTTCTCTATATCATGTGAATTATCATTCAAAAGCAAAGTGAAAGGACTACAGTTTTGTATTAATTTCGAATAAATATTTGATAATATTGAGTCATAAAATGTTAAGTTAAATTAAACCATTATTTTAAATTAGAAAAATCACTTTCAGTTTGCTACATTCTATCTTGATTTTTTTAATACAATTTAAAACTGGGAAAGTCTTAAGTAAACCACGTGATCATTTAGTAGTGTGAATAATTAATATCAACATTTGGTGTAATAAGCAATCAAAATTTTAAACCAGGAGTAAACAGTCAAGGAGGTGGATTTGAAGAGTATAAAAGGGCCACACACAATTTTGCGGGGTGGTTGTTCTGGTTGTTTTTGAGTTCTAGGTATTTTGCTGTTTGTGGTTTTTCATGTTATTCATATTGTTTCCAGCTTCTCCACCTACTATATTTCTAAAGTTTGCAGTAATAAGTAAAATTTTATTAAGTTTTATAAATATGTTGACATAAATTTCCAAGTCAGGTATGTGTTTCATCCTCAAAATCAATTATGAATAAGATCCCAAAGATAGAAAATTTATGTGAGACTTGTAACTGAATAATGCATCTGGTACAGATTCTTTGCTTTTCCCCACATAAAGAGTCACAGGTATTAATTTTCTCCGATAATTGTTTTGTTGGAACTGTTATGTTATTTAAAATATTTGAATGGCTTTATTGAAGAAAAAGAAGAAAAGACTTAAACGAGAATATTAACTATAATTTTGTACTTTTGTAAAACTATTTTGGATTGGGGGTCAAGCTTTCCACATTTTCATTTTCTATCATGAAGGAAAGACTGTTTCATGTATAAGAGAAATTTTAAAATATTTCCAAATAACCATTATTTAATTGGAAAAAGGAAAGCTGAATAAGTGAAAGTAGTGATAATAATAATTAATACTGAACTAGATATATCTAAAATAAATTGCCAAACTTATAATGTCATAGAATCACAGAGTTCATTTAAGTGTTCGTAAAACTTGTGAATAATTTTGATAGTCAACTTTAGATTAAGTGATCATTGAATATTGAATGCTTTATGGGAAAATGTGTGGAAACTTCATAGGATCCTAAGGAATAATGCAGCTGCTTCATAAGAATATAAGTTTTCTAAATTAAAGAATGATATTAAATAATCATGCAGTTTTGGAATAATCTTGCATCAAGAAATTATGGCCATTTGAGTATTTTCATGTTTGTATATTAGCATGCATGTGCATCTACAACATGTGTGGACTGACTTTTAAATAATATGGAAGATGCTGATTGTGCTAAGTTGTCACAGTGAATGGATAGAAAGAACGTAAGCAATGGACTATGCTGAGAATATTTTAAATATATTTTTTCTTTATTTTATTACTCATTGATTTATTATGTGTACTGAAGGCCTATTTTATTTTAGTGTTTATTATTTGGGATATATTAATGAATATACCAAGTATTAAATTTAGGTCATAGTAGGGTAAAATATGCCTTCTTTATATATTGCTACAGTTTAATTTTGATGCTACCGTAATATGAATAACTTGTCCATGTAAAAGTTTGAAATGTTTACATGAGAGGTTCATGGATATATAATTTGTTTTTGGCTTATCAGTAAATATTGATATTATTAATGCTTTATTTTATTACTTATGTAGTATGAAGATTTTGATATTGCTATGTCCTGGATGAGGAGAGATTTAAGTATATATGTTATAAGTTGAGAAAGTGACGCACATTTCTTATTTCATAATTATTTAAGGGTTAGATAATTTTTTTTATTCTAGTCTTATTTGTTTATTATTGCATTATCGGTTTTATACATCAATATAGTATTTAATGAGCATTCAAATCCTGTTCTCTTGAGATTAGGTGATGTTTGTGAATGACCATTGTTTGTCCAAGGTATGCCAAGTTATTGCTGCCTTGAGGGTTGAGGTTGAGTGTAACTCTCACGATTATAGATATTAAGTATTTTAATAATGTATTAGGAGATCAAGAGTGTATCCCTAGCTCAATTGTTAATATATTGGGTATAAAACATCTTATGTTATAATTATAGTAGTGATAGGTGCATTCCCATATTTATATGTGTAGTGACTGAGTCCTAACATATTTTATAGCCTTCAGATAGTAGGAGTGTCCTCCAGGTTCATGTCATCACAGATATATTGCTTCATGGTTTTATTTTCCTTATGAATATACATTTTGTAACCCCATTTTTATTATGTAAGAATTTTTTAACTTAATGGTTGGTCTACTATTTCCTATTGCATTGTCAAATGTATACCATATAATAATCAATTGAGGAAACACTTTATTACTTTTACAATGCTTTATTATCCATCCTTTCCTTCAGTTTACAGTTTTGATTGCCCCAGCAATCTTCTTCAGAATTCTTATATCTCCGAGATTAGGAAATATAAGGGTTCTGAAGAAGATTGCTGGGGCAATCAAAACTGTAAACTGAAGGAAAGGGTGGTTAATAAAGCATTGTAAATGTAATAAAGTGTGTTGTCAATTGATTAGTAATGGTTGGTCATTGTGTAGTTCATATTGAAATGTATTACCTACTTCAGGGGAGTTTTTAATTTTAAGGGCGAATTGAGAATTGAGAATTGATGTATAATGCCTTGGCTGAACGTTTCATTTATAAGACCGATAATCATTCAAAATTTAAAATTAATGTTAAAAGCCTAAATAAACAGGGTATATCATAACCAGCTCATAACGGTAGCAAGGCACTGCTGGAATTGTAAGATTAATGGTTCGTTACTCATGTTGGGACATAGAAAGCATTGAGTGTCTGTAAATGTGTGAGTGTGACCTCTGGAACAATTATTTAGTTTAGGGTTGGAAAGTTAAAGTATCAAATGAATAGATAAGCTATAATTTAAAAGAGTAACTAAAAGTTGTAAGTTTAAACCTAAGTAGTTAGTCAGATTGGTGTGACTATTAAAGATTAATGCAATTATGTATAATATTTGGCTTGTAAAGTCATTAGCATCAAATGGCATATATTTTTGTTGATAAGTAGAATCAGTTAAAAATTACTTTATAAATTGCTTATTTTAAGTGCTGCATTAGTAAATAATTATTTAAGCTTGCCTCCTAAGGAAATATTTTAAACCAGCAAAAATATAACTGGTTGAGATTTTTTTATTTTATCTAAATCCATGCAAAGTTATGGTTGACAGATGCATGTAATGTGGAAATGTCTTATTAAGCATAAATAAGAGATCATATTATCTATAGCGATTCTAAATTCACTATAAATATCATTTTGTTTTATTAATCAGATTGCTACAATGTTATGTTAAATTCAAATTTCTAATTTTCAATGTGGTTTGTTAATAAATGTTATGTGTTAATTAAAATTTGATGGTGTAACTTAATGATTTCGGTAACCATGAAATCCAGAAATCTTAATAATATGCTGTTTTGAATAAATGTTTTAACAGTTATCCAGGTATAAACACATTATAAGGGTATTAATATTGAATTGATATTTTCTCATGAAGTCTGGAATTTGCTTTAAAGAAACATCCATAACTTGCTTTACAGATTATTATGGTTACACTGCATTATTATTTGGATTTCAAATGCTTTGCAAGATTATTTCAAGAGTATATTTTGAATGACTAAAACTTGATTTTTTTTGCAAAGTTAATTAAGATTCACAATTATTTTTGCACAATTCTTGTGTAATAATTATTAAAAATCAAAAGTATTTTTTTTAAACTTACATATTTTATTTTTAATAATTTCCAGTATAATGTCAACTATAAAATTAAAGAACAGACATTTACAAATTTATTGGTGACATATCATGATTGACAGTGTTAGAAAATATTGCAATATCATAAAAAAATATTTAAAAAAAAAATATTTTAAAGCAAAATTTGATAGATGTATCAGATATTGATATATTTTTATTCAGATGTTAAAAACAAATGTCAATAAAAAAAATTGTTGGTTTTATAAATTCTGTTTGATTATCCTCATTGTTTAGTGATGAAATCATTATTTTTTATTATTAACTTATTTCTTTTCAATATTTTCAAAATTCAAATATCAGGTTTTATAATTTATTTCATTTGTATAAATAAAACTACCATATAATACTAAATCATCCATGCACTTTACTACTGTTACCCAATGCTTTATTTACCAACCTCTTTTACAGTTTACCATCTTGATTGCCCCAGCAATCTACATCAGAACTTGTATATCTCAATTGCGCCAGAAATCTTTTTTTTAGAACTTTCATATCTCTTTTCTTCAGCCATTATATAATGTCAAAAATCTTATCAATCACTTCTGCTTTAAGTTTTCTTATTTCTACAAATTTCACAAATATATGGGTTTTATTTTCTATCTTCATTTTAAAATTTTAACATTTCCCCTATCAAAACCTTTAACCGAGAGGTCATCACAGCCGCCTTGCAAGCAAGAAGTTGGTTGCAGATGGTTGTGGGTTCGTGTCTCAGCCGATGCTATGACATATGAGAAAACCTTTTAATTTGTCAAGCGTTGGTGGTTGAGAGATCAGCACAGCTTTGCTTCTCGGCTGATGCTATGACACATAAAAATAAAAACCTTTTAATTTTTATAATAGAAGTTTCCATCATCCATTTGAAATATTGTTTAGTAATTTAAAACTATTATGTAACATAAGAATTATTAACTTATTCATTAAAAAAACTAACTTGTTGAATACAAAGCTGAATTATTCTTCTGTAAATTGATGCTTGCTAATTTTATGATGTACCATGTAAAATAACAACTTGTCATATATCTTTTTTTATTTTATCTTTTCTAGTAATATCCCATTTAGAATGTGACAATTCCTTTTTCCATTTATGCAATACGTATTACATTTGAGTGTGACCTATAATTGTCTGTGATTATACATATGAAATTGTAATCTAGACCTAAAACATAGTAATTTTTAACAATCTCTGGTTTGGGACATCAACTGTTATTGAGGTAATGATCTAATGACTTGTTGAAAATGAGGCCATTTTTTATTTTACTGTCTATGAAAAAATAGAGCAAGGTTCTATGTGGTTTAAAGTCATGATAAAATAATTAATAGACCCAAAAACCAAAAATTCCTGGATCTCAATCTAATTCATTACATGTGGTATGTGAATGTCACTTTACCTCATACATAAGTAATTGTTTGATTATTTTGTATATGTAAGCAGTCACATATGTATTCAGAACAATCCAATCATGTTTTTTTTAATTCAGAAACTATCAGTTTTCTTGGGGGTAAAAAAGGCAGTGGATTTATTATATTACCCTGGAAGTGTCTGTGATAAATTGTAAATATGTATATGGTAATTATATCTGCAGTGACAAGAATATATTCTAGTAATTAAAACTTTATTCAGTATCGTTTTTTTTTTTGATTCCAATTAAGAATGTATTAGAAAATGATTTTGATAATTAGTATATATATAAATTTAAATTAACATTATTAACACAAAATAAAATTTTAAAAAAATCTTTAATTTATTGACTTATTCAATTTTGTTTCAATGCAATTTGTACACTTTACTTCAAACATTTTATAGCAAAAAACTGTTATTATATATATATACGCACACAGTCTGATGTTTCGACTGAAATGCAGTCTTCTTCATAACTATAATATAATGATAAATATATAAATAATAAAATAAACAAATGTAATCAATAAAATTTAAAAATATATATTTGAAAAAATTGACAAGATAAAGAAAATAAGTAGTACTCAAGTATAATAATTTAAAACAAAAATAAATTAAATGTCATAAAATAAAATTAAGCCCAAATAAAATAATCTGGATAGTATAAAATAAAATATACATTATTGAATTGAAGTATAAAATAAATATTGATTATATATGTGTATTTCTGTCTGTATGTATATTTGCAAACAACCATTAATTTAAATATATTTTTATATTATTTTTATTATTCTATTTATATATTTTATTTTATTTATCATTATATCGTAGTTCTGAGGTAGACTGCTGGACAGACAAAACGTGAGTGTAAGCTTGTAATTAAGACCTGTAGAGGTCCCTACCTTCGCATTTTCATGTGCATATTCTTAAGGTTTACAGCCTTAGTAAATATTAAAACGTCAGATTGTGTGTGCGCTTTTACTATTAAATGTTTGAAGTACGTACAAATTGCATTTTAAAAAATATTGCAGCAAAATAAAGAAAGGGAAAAATTTAGCTATATTTGTATTTACTTTTAAAATAGTTGCCATCTTGGCATATTTTCCAATTGAATTATATATATATGTTTGTATATAAATATTTACTTACATTTATAGACGCAGGTATATAATAAGCCTGTGTGTTTCAGTTATTTAAAGATAATGTAGATTAAGATACGTGCGTATAAGAAATAACTATTTTTTTATGTGTTTAATCTAATAATTTTTTTCACTGCAGTTACTAAATCATTATGCGAAAAGAAAAAGTGATGTGTTATGTCTTTTTTTTTTTTCAAACATGTAGTTCGCTTTAATCAGTTATGAAATATATATATATACTGTCGTTTACGTCAGTTAAAATTAAAATTAAAACAGATAAATGTAAAATAAGATTATTCATAGAAAATTGTATTTACCTACAATTTTAATTAATTTCATTAATTTGCTATCATCTAATAGTGTTTATAAATTACATATACAGCTACACAAAATTATATACTTGTTTGTGTTTATGACGGAAAGAAACAAAGTTAGCAAATTTGAAGCATTTAAAACGAAAACTGGAGTTAAAGAAACATGTACACTAGCTTCGACTTTGTTCTGAATTTTCATGACAATGTTTTTTTGAACTGCTTATTAGTGGTTCTAAAAACAAGAGATCAGATATATACATGTTTGACTGAGTAAGTTTTAATTTGAATCGATTAAAAACGAAGACAAGATTTTCTCATTTACATTTTGTTATTTATGTATGTGGTACCTTTAAGCTAAACATGTATTTTGTGCAATTATTATCCAAAAGAAATGCTACACCTTTTTTTAAATCTACCCATACGTCCCATCTCTACACCTATTTGTTTTTAATAAATGAATAATCAACCTTAGGCAACTACTTAAATATATATATATATAACCATTAGAAACCAATCAACACTTAGACAATTCCAATATAGATCACAATCAAGAATTTCAAACTGTTGTCAAGGCAACCTCCTTTTAGCAATAGAGGTAGAATCCCACTTCCATTAATGGTCTCATATATTTATAAAGACACTAAAGATTGCAACTTGATTACAGAGATTGAAATTATTGATTGGAAGAAGTTTAAATATACTTCTTTCAACAGGTAAATATAACCTGTTCTGAATGAAGAGTAATAAATAGTCTATTATAACATTACAAATTGCAATTATAATTTACAAATTGCAAACAAAGTATTACTTAAATAATAAGTATAATATAAATAAGTATAATACTGTAATAATTGTGAGCCAGCTCTGAACAGGGAGAAACATGATGCCCTATGGCCAACTACACATGCAACTGAAATTGTTCGCACACTAAGAACCATGAGCTGTTTCATAATATTTGATATCAACAAGTACAATATATTCAAAAGAAATAACAAGGAATGATACAATCACATCTATAATCTCTCAAATTTTTATGTAGGAACATCATGACCAAAACTTGGCAATCAATGATCTACCTCAACTGTGCACTCTCATAGCTTAAATCTTTATTTCTATTAACATTCTCCACCAGATTTCACTCCTAAACATAAATATTTGAACTCTTACCCAGTTTAATCATCATGATTATATTAGAATAAGTGTCTTCAAATTTGGATTACACTTTACTAAAATTAAAAACAACTTATTGTACCATTATTTTTGTAGTGTCATCAAACTTTTGCCTATAAATTTATTCTATTATAAGTATATAAATATTTGTATATTATTTGTTATTAATAAAGTTATGTATACATATTTAAAAGTGTGTTATCTTTGCCAGTTCAAAATATAATCTGCATTGTAAGTATATATATATATATAAAAACATTACAAGCATAAAGAAGTTTTTGATAGAAAGACTATTCCTGGTGTAGTATATTTTATCCATTGTTTATTTGTAAGAAGGTTTACATAGGTCAGAGTAGTTTGAGTTTAAATGAAAGAATAAAGGTTCATAAAAGTAGAGTTAAAAATAGATGTCTTAGTTCTGCTTTGTATGTCCATGAAAAAGATACAGGCCACACTACTGATTTTGATGAAAGAGTCTTTATTATTGAAAATTTATTATTCTGAAGCAATTAATTTATTTAAGAGTTCTTTTAATATTAAGGGTGGATGGGAAGTGAATGGATTTGTGGGTAGTTTTTAATATTATATATATTGTGTAGTTTTTGGTAGTTCTTTACACTTGAGAAGTTTTCTGTAGCAGTGAAACCTTAGGTTGGGTTTTAATATTATTTTTATGCTGGTCTGGTTTAATTTTGGATTTGGGATAGTTTTGATTATATATATATATGTGTGTGTGTGTGTGTGTTAAAACGAAGATTTGCACGGGTTAAATATATAAAATACATATTTTGCGGGTTCATCCGTGTTAAAAACTTTTAATATTAATATGCTGACATTTCGACTTGGTCACACAAGCCATCCACAGATAAAACTCTGTGGATGGCTTGTGTGACCAAGTTGAAATGTCAGTATATTAATATTAAAAGTTTTTAACATGGATGAACCCGCAAAATATGTATTTTATATATATATTCACTAGATGAAGCTTAGCACTAACTCCAATACAAGCTTTAATTATAAGTGGCAACAGAGAAAGAATTCAAATTCTCTATCAGAAAATCCTCATCTCCAGACCAAATGGTCTTTCTCTGTTGGTACTTATAAAAAACTTGTTTTCAAGCTAATGGTAAGCTCCATCTAGTGAAATAGCACAACATTAAAAGCAAGTTACACAATTTGGGTCTTGTTTTATTATATATATAAAACAAGTTATAAATTTTGTAATTTGCTTTTAAGCTTGCATTTAAATGATCACTAGATGGAGCTTACCAATAGATCTAATCAAGCTTTATTTTATAAGTGCTGAAAGAAAAAAAATTCAAAATCCTCTATCCGAAAGTCCCTATCTTCAGACCAATTGGTTTTAAGCTGATGGCTCACCTCAGAGGAGCACTGGTCCTCTAAAAACTAGATCTAAAATACTAACTCAAAAGTCAGCACTTATAAAACATGTTACAATCAATTTGAAAGCCTGAACTTTTCAGACATATAAATGTCTTCAAATCCTGCCTTACAAACCAGGTCACTATATGGGTCTAAATTCAGCTCAGTTTCACCATATAGTAATAGCCTCTGCAATATAGCATCACAAAAGCCTTCAAACGTAAACTTATAATAATTAATAAAACAAGTCATAAATCTTGATTTTAAGCTTGCATTTAAATGATCACTAGATGGAGCTTGCCAATAGCTCCAATCAAGATTTATTATAAGTGCTGAAAGAGAAAGAATTCAAAATCTCTACTGGAAAATCCCTATTTCCAGACCAATTGTTTTCAAGCTTATTGCTCACCTCAGTGGAGTTCTGAGACTCTAGAAACTAGATCTAAAATACTAACTCAAAAGTCAGCACTTATAAACACAATACTATCAATTTGGAAGCCTGAACTTTTAAGACACATAAATGTCTTCAAATCCAGCCTTACAAACCAGATAGCTATATGGGTCTGAATTCAGCTTGGTTTAGTAATAGCCTCTGCATTATAACATCGCAAAAGCCTTCAAAGGTTCACTTACAATAATTAATAAAACAAGTGATAAATTTTGTAACTTGCTTTTAAGTTGCATTTAAATGATCACTAGATGGGGCTTACCAATAGCTCTAATCAAGCTTTATTTTATAAGTGATGAAAGAAAAAGAATTCATAATCTCTATTGGAAAGTCCCTCTCTTCAAACCAATTGGTTTTGAGCATATGGCTCTCTCAGTGGAGCACTGGGACTCTAGAAACAAGATCTAAAATACTAACTCAAAATTCAGCTCTTATAAAACACATTACTATCAATATGAAAGCTTGAACTTTTCAGACAAGTAAATAAATGTCTTCAAATCCAGCCTTACAAACCAGATAGCTATATGGGTCTGAATTCAGCTCAGTCTCACCATATAGTAATAGCCTCTGCAATATAGCATCGCAAAAGCCTTCAATGATACATTTATAATAATTAACATAATAAGTCATAAATTTTGTAACTTGCCTTTAAGCTTGCATTTAAATGATCAATAGATGGAGCTTACCAACAGCTCTAATCAAGTTTTATTTTATAAGTGCCAAAAGAAAAAAATTCAAAATCTCTATTGGAAAGTTTTTATCTCCTGACCAATTGGTTTGGAGCTAATGACTCACCTTTAATGATGATTTACCTAATATTAACCCAATATTATGGAAACATTTTAATATATTAAATTCCATAGATTATCTGAGATCTGTTTTTCCCTATCCACCTAAAGTGTGTGTGTATATATATATTACTTTCTTCAATGTTTTATTCCAAATCCATTAATAAAATCATCCTAAAATATTTTTTTTTGTGAATTCTGATTCAATAGATAAAAGTGTTAATAAAGAGAATAGTTCTTGATCTATACTGATTTCACATTAACATGTTCAGAACATTATAAAACCTTTAGGTATATATATATATATATATATATATAATTATTCAAAATAATACAATAATTAATACAGTAAAACAATATTTTAAAAAACAAATATATACCATTTTAATAGAAGTACTTTCAACTATCTATGTAGTCAACGTCAACTAGATTCAAATTGTATTAGAAAAAACCGTTACAAATGTAAACAAAAAGTAATACGTCATACATCAATTTTCCCACAATTCATTGATGTATGACGTACTACTTTTTGTTTACATTTGTAACGGTTTTTTCTAATACAATTTGAATCTAGTTGACAACGACTACATAGATAGTTGAAAGTACTTCTATTAAATTGGTATATATTTGTTTTTTAAAATATTGTTTTACTGTATTAATTATTGTATTGTTTTAAATAATTATATATATTTTATTATAATTGGAATACAGACATTGATTAATAATTTATATATATATATATATATATTGTAATGGATGTTTAAGACACCATTACAAAAATTATAGTTTTATAGAGGTGAAGAAAATAAAATAAATTTTTATATAAGGTTTCGTTTGTAAAACTTGATTAAAAGTTTTTTTTAAATGCTTGTACAAATATATATGTATGTGCATGGGAATTATATTTTAATACCACAGTTATATTTGGATTTTAATTTTGAAAAGAAAAAAAAGAAAACTAAGATTATTTTTTTTTGTTAAATTTATGTAAAAGTAAAGTGTACAAATAGATTGCTTTTCAGATTTGGGGATTTAGATTGATAAGGCTAATTAAAAAGAAAGAAAACAAAAAGAAAATAATTTTTCATTAGTTAATTCCTAGATCTGTAAAGGGCAATTTATTTCGTTAATTAGATAACTATTGTTATCTAGATCGAGAATTTTTAAATTTTAATTAAAAAGAAAAAGTTTGGTAATTGGTTTAAGAGATATGATTCAGATATAACAGGCTGAATCAGGCCATTGGATTATCTTTGACTAGCTTTCAATACTTGCATCAGCTAGTATACTTGCACCAGCGCAAAGAGACAGACACCAACTCTGACAGGAGAATTGCACGATTCCTGCCAAAATACTTGGAAAGAACGATTCCTGCATATTCTGAAAGCTGATCCAGTAATTATTCTACCTAGAATGAACATTAAACCTACAGCAAGAATATTTTCTTTACCATGATGTGCTAAGCTTCTCGCCAGGACAGGTTTGGACGTCCTGTGTCTACATTAACTGCCTACAATGCCATAAGAACCGGCTCCAAAGAAACCACTAACCAACTCACCAAGCCTACTGTCAGTGAATCCAGAGCTTCGGACGAACCTAAGAAGTCTAGTGCACTAGCATTGAAATAAATTGTTAAGGTACCTTACATTTTTGCAATTTAAATAATCTTATCTTAGATTTGTTCCCTTTTTAAATATAAATGTTTTTTTTCAAGTTGTATATTATGTAATTCGTTTTCTGTGTGCTTGATAATTTTTTTTTCTTTTAATGAGTGCTAATTTCAAACCTATTACTGTCTGTCCTGTTTAAGTCTTAGTAAGTAAGATAGTAGCTTATTTTAATCTCACATTCCTTGTCATTACAGAGTGCAGTCTGGATATAACAGACTAATTTAATTGGCTTTTGGCTTGTGACCCATTTTTATTAGGCGTACTTATGTCGCGACCTTAATTATTAGTAATAGACGATTACAAAATATAATAGTCTTTAGTTTTATTTCTTAAAGCTTCCAATTCATTTATTAGGGGCACATACGATTATTTTAACCCTTTCTATAGGTAGATCGTGAGCTCCTAGCCTGTCTCACTCAGAGGGAGGTCAATCGATTGAAAGTAATAACTTTCAACACCCTTTTTATTATTATTAATGTTTTGGAAGCTACCTTCGCATTTCTTCTGTTTCAACATAAATCTCTTTTTCTAACTATGGGTTATAAGCAGGAAGCTAACCTCCCTTGTCTGACGTGAGATCACTGTATACTTACTAATCCTTCTGCTACTGCCAGTATTTTGCACTCTTTCACGCACAGGAATTCGCTCTCAAAGCCATATAAATATTTTAGTTCAATTTTGATGAAAGTACGTGTAGCACATATTTTAAATGTGCTTTAAAGATTATTATTTAGATGTATGTTTATTTAATCATACTTTTAATAAAATTATTTATTTATTCATTTACTTAGTTGATTTTGTTTTCTGTTGCTACCTTTCCAACTCACTGAACAAAACATAGATCTCATTTGCTTGATTGAGCTAATCCGGTGCATTCGATTCACATATCCTGTAACCTCTTAAAAATAAATGTCTAGTTCCAAATTTTGGACTAGTGGCGCCCTGGCGGTCGGTTTATGTGAGTCTAAAGCTTTTGTCTGGTATCTAGGATAGTAATTTTTGGCACAACCAAATGTGGAGCCGATATTAAAACTTTACATGAGATGTTTTGTTCGAGTGGTTGGGAAAAATAAACAGAAAAGGTAGGTAAAAATAGGTGAAATAAAGTTAGTGGTAGAATAGAAGTTGATGGAAAGATGCAGGTAGTTTTGGATCTGTCCGTATTTAATGTTTTGATATTCAAAAAGAGTTTATTAATTAGTTCGACGTTCATAGTTTTTTTTAAAAAAAGTAAAGAGTTTAAGTTTGCTTGGTAAAAATAAAATAAAGTTAGCTGTTGAAGATTAAATAAATAAATAAAAATGTTTATAAACAGATTTCAAAGAAAAGTTCAGTTGGTAATTTGGAATAAAAAAATAAAAAAAGATTTAATGGAGCTAAGTTTATTTTGAAAATGGAAGCTAAAGAAGAAAGCGATAGAGAGGCAGGTTGGGAAGAGAGCCCAGTTTCATTTAAACACCCCCAGATAGTAGAAAAAGAATAGAGCAAGACACAGATGATGATGAAGATGATGATGAAGTTGATAATAGAAATGAAACAAAATATAACAAAACAAAATATAGAAATAAAAGGGAGTCAACAAACAATACTGGAGGAGCTGAGAGCAGAAATGAAAGGAATGAGACAGGAAATATTGAAGACAGTTGATAAAAATCAGGCAGCTATAGACGCCATAGAGAAAGATTCGAATAAGGAGGTTCAGGAAGTTGAAATAGTAAAGGAAGAGGCAAAAGACATGAAAGATGAATTAGAACAGGATAGTGTTAGAACAGGCAAGGTAGAAATAGAGATAGAAGTTGGTAGAGATTGGATGCAGATAGGTGGTGAGATAGAAAATGCAGATCAAAAGACAGAGAATAACGTAAAAGAGTTTCTGCAAGAAACTAAAAATAAATTGGTTAAAATATCTAGTGTTTGTGAATATGAATTTGAAAAGAAGAGAATTAAGAAAAAAGTTAAGGAGTATGATTTTAAGGCAGAGATAAAAGCTATCTATAGAGCAATTTTATTTGAAAAGATTATAGAAGAGGGATCCGTTCCATTTCTTATTAACGAGGTGGGCTGTACTAAAGTGGGACACATTGAACAGATATATTTTTCTCGGGTAAAGGGTCATAAGATATACGAGCTACAAGATAAAACAGAATGAGATAAATTATAAGTGAAGGACAGACAAAAGGGGGAAAGGAACGTACATTAGAGAGTCAGTAAGAATAAAGAAAGAACCGCCTGACTGAGCGTAAGTGATATTGATCGGAGGTACTGCTAAAAAAAAAAAAAAAAACTCAATGGATTTGTAATTGGACTACAAATTGAGAATAGAAATTTATTTCGATGTAGGTGATAAGCCTGAATAAATTTTGTAAATAATATATAATTACAACTATATATGTGTGTGATAAACAATATTAAATTTTGATATTTTGAATAATGTTCATTTTTATTTAATAAAATGTATAGTGGCTATTGTAATTGTATTACTTAGTTGTAAATAGTTATTTTAATAGATTGCCAGTATATTCCTGAAAATTTATGTTACTTGCAAATGATTTAAAATAATATTCATTATGGTAGTCGGACGGATTTGATTTTTTTTTAAAGTGAGAACAAACTTAGAGAAAACTGGTTAATGGTAGGCAGAGCAAAGTCAGCTAAGTTTTTTTTTTTTTTTTTTGTGATGATGGAGAGGCAGTTGTAATGGATGTTTAAGCCACCATTACAAAAATTATAGTTTTATAGAGGTGAAGATAATAAAATAAATTTTTATATAAGGTTTCGTTTGTAAAACTTGATTAAAAGTTTTTTTTAAATGCTTGTACAAATATATATATATATGTATGTGCGTGGGAATTATATTTTAATACCACAATTATATTTGGATTTTAATTTTGAAAAAAAAAAAAGAAAACTAAGATTTTTTTTTTTTTTGTTAAATTTATGTAAAAGTAATGTGTACAAATAGATTGCTTTTCAGATTTGGGGATTTAGATTGATAAGGCTAATTAAAAAGAAAGAAAACAAAAAGAAAAGAATTTTTCATTAGTTAATTCCTAGATCTGTAAAGGGCAATTTATTTCGTTAATTAGATAACTATTGTTATCTAGATCGAGAATTTTTAAATTTTAATTAAAAAAAAAAAGTTTGGTAATTGGTTTAAGAGATATGATTCAGATATAACAGGCTGAATCAGGCCATTGGATTATCTTTGACTAGCTTTCAATACTTGTATCAGCTAGTATACTTGCACCAGCGCAAAGAGACAGACACCAACTCTGACAGGAGAATTGCACGATTCCTGCCAAAATACTTGGAAAGAACGATTCCTGCATATTCTGAAAGCTGATCCAGTAATTATTCTACCTAGAATGAACATTAAACCTACAGCAAGAATATTTTCTTTACCATGATGTGCTAAGCTTCTCACCAGGACAGGTTTGGATGTCCTGTGTCTACATTAACTGCCTACAATGCCATAAGAACCGGCTCCAAAGAAACCACTAACCAACTCACCAAGCCTACTGTCAGTGAATCCAGAGCAACGGACGAACCTAAGAAGTCTAGTGCACTAGCATTGAAATAAATTGTTAAGGTACCTTACATTTTTGCAATTTAAATAATGTTATCTTAGATTTGTTCCCTTTTTAAATATAAATGTTTTTTTTTCAAGTTGTATATTATGTAATTCGTTTTCTGTGTGCTTGATAATTTTTTTTTCTTTTAATGAGTGCTAATTTCAAACCTATTACTGTCTGTCCTGTTTAAGGCTTAGTAAGTAAGATAGTAGCTTATTTTAATCTCACATTCCTTGTCATTACAGAGCGCAGTCTGGATATTACAGACTAATTTAATTGACTTGTGACCCATTTTTATTAGGTGTACTTATGTCGCGACCTTAATTATTAGTAATAGATGATTACAAAATATAATAGTCTTTAGTTTTATTTCTTAAAGCTTCCAATTCATTTATTAGGGGCACGTACGATTGTTTTAACCCTTTCTATAGGTAGATCATGAGCTCCTAGCCTGTCTCACTCAGAGGGAGGTCAATCGATTGAAAGTAATAACTTTCAACACCCTTTTTATTATTATTAACGTTTTGGAAGCTACCTTCGCATTTCTTCTGTTTCAACATAAATCTCTTTTCCTAACTATGGGTTATAAGCAGGAAGCTAACCTCCCTTGTCTGACGTGAGATCACTGTATACTTACTAATCCTTTTGCTACTGCCAGTATTTTGCACTCTTTCACGCACAGGAAATCGCTCTCAAAGCCATATAAATATTTTAGTTCAATTTTGACGAAAGTACGTGTAGTACATATTTTAAATGTGCTTTAAAGATTATTATTTAGATTTATGTTTATTTAATCATACTTTTAATAAAATTATTTATTTATTCATTTACTTAGTTGATTTTGTTTTCTGTTGCTACCTTTCCAACTCACTGAACAAAACATAGCTCTCATTTGCTTGATTGAGCTAGTCCGGCGCATTCGATTTGCATATCCTGTAACCCCTTAAAAATAAATGTCTAGTTCCAAATTTTGGACTAGTGGTGCCCTGGCTGTCAGTTTATGCGAGTCTAAAGCTTTTGTCCGGTATAATATATATATATATTTGTGAATGAACAAAAACATGTGTTACTGCATAATTAATGCTTCTACAATTGTATTAATTCATGTGAGATATTCATTGCAGTGCCTACAAATTACAGTTTGGGCAAAAAGAAAAAAGAAAATGAAATTTCACTTAGCATGTGATAATTTTTTTTATTTTCACAAAAGTATAGGTAATGCAGGTTTGGGGCCTTGATAATTGGGATGTCTGGTGCTGTTGCACTGCCTCCAGGCCAGCTCCGTTCTTGGGATAACAGATGATGGAGTTTAGATTGCACTAATGTTGTGCCTCTAACCCATGCAGTGGCATTGATGAAATATATATATTTATAAATCACTAAACATCACATGATCGCCATCTCATGCTAGCCCATAACTGTTATTTACAGGCAAAAACTCTCCAATCCTGCCTAATAGGATAGTGGTGGCTGTGGTTGTTAAAGAGCCAAAGTCACCAAAATGTATAGGTGCTGAATTGAGTTCAAACCCATATGACTATATAAACTATTGAGCTTAGATTGAAAATATTATTGTTTTTTCCAATTTCATTCTCATAGTTTTGTAGTTAAGTAGAGTTAAAAGGTGGCTGCTGGAGGGTTGTGTTAGATCCTAAGATCTAGGTGCAGTGCTCTCAGATCCAAGGCTCCTCACTGATGAAGGCCACAAGCCAGAAACTAGTCTGGTGATATTGGATGAATAGGCACTAGATAGGGATTTTATGCACAAGACTTCTGGCATCCATTGATTACTCTGGTTAGCACAAGGTGGCACTACTGTATGGAGAGTTTTTGCCTGTTTAAATATATATATTAAGTGCTCTCAAGCGCATTTTTTCCCAGAAAATTTATCATAAATATTCTGAGCCCACACTTATCATATCCACTATGCTATCAAGTTATAGCAAACCCAAAGTATCACATATCACTGTCCAGTGTCTTAAACTTATTATTTAAATAAATTATCAAAATAAATTATACTAAAAAACAACTTTTGTATATAAAAAGCAAAATCAAATTAATGATATACTCCTGCTTTAACAATGACTGTGTTCTGTGGAAAAAAGTGCAAAACTTGTTTATTAAGAGTATCCGTGACACTAGAGCTCCAAAGATGACATAGTTAAATTTCTAAGGAGCTTTTAATTCTTGCTAAATAATTTTAAGATTGGCCCAAACAAGATAGGGCACTGTGCTTTATCTGTCAAGAAATTAAATTAAACTATGTGACTTACATTAGACAGTCTTTCCTGAATTCTCAATTCTTAGTATAATGTAATCCTCTAATTCGAATAAAAGTCACCCAACCATAAATAAAATTGTCCATTAGTTTCAACCCTGGTATCTTAATTTGCCCTCAACGGAGGCCCCATTTACTTTCATTAATTCTAACGTCATACTTTTAATTTAAGTAAAAGTAATAATGTAGTTTATATTATATAAAAGAATTACAATACTAAATACTTTAAAATTTCTGATTTTATTATAAAAGTCAACAAAAGACATTCGTGTTTGTAAGTAAAAAAAATTTAGAACGTTTTAATCTGACTGCGCAAACACGAATAATCCGGTTTACACAAAAGCCTGATGACTTCTGCCGTTGTCGTTTAATAAATCAATTGTTTAGTTTGTTACAATACGAATCTTAAATAAAATGTTTTGTTGAACTGTTTGCAAAACTTAAATTGTTAATAACTTTAAATGTTTATAACTTTAAATGGTAGATATTTACTTGTTTTTAATTACAATAATAATCATAAAAACGTTTGAATTACTCATTGCGTAATTAATATATATATACATGTATGTTTTATAATTGTAAGACATTCTCATTCGTGTTAAAAATGTAATTGTTTAATACATAATAGGGGTGTTTCAGTTATTACATTGTGGAGATGTCTGCCCATCCTTGCATATGTATTAAATGGATTATGTCCTGTACATGTGGGGTTCAGATTGACTTTAGGTCAGTCAACATGAGTGTGACAAGAATCTCAGCCTCAGGGTGGCCTTCGAGCATTCCATCATCAGATTTTCAATTGGATGGACGGTTGAAGAGTTGGAGCGTATAGTAGATTGGAGCCTGTCCATTAAAGTATGAAGATTGTCTATCTTAATATATATCTGAGCACCTATAGTATATATGTGTGGCAGATGATAATCTGGACCAACTGATGATTGCTGATTTAGCATGAAATACGTATATTGGTGATTATTTATCTTTTCAGCATATATGTGCTTGAGTGTATCAGTGTTATTAGATAGAGTGGAGAATGATGGGTCATCTGAAAGTCTGTGCTCATATACCCTATATATTACATATATAGACACAGGTATGTAATAAGCCTGTGTTTCAGTTATAATAGGGGTGTTTTTAATTGTAAAAAATTAACAATGTGGAAGTATGTTGTCTGTGGTAGTTTATTATCAAATTTTTCCTATATCGTGGTATTTCTCACTTCAGTTTTTTTTTTTATTTAATTTAATTAATAGTTCTGAAATTTGCTGTTCATGTGAAAAGCAGAGTTCTACTACTTAACGTGAATGTAAGGACATGGAATCTGTAGAAGATAAACAATATTAGCATATACTTTCCAGACCAATAAACATCGATATCATCCACATTCCAGTTCATGAAACAATTAGTTATCTAGGGTTAACTAAGCCATGGTTAGAATGGTTTGAATCTTTTTTTGTGTGTTTAAGACCACATTTTATTAATTTTATTGTGAATCAGATTATTATTTTAATGATTCTGGCTTTCCTCGGGGATCTGATGTGGTCCCATTTCTTTTGACTTAAATTACATAACATCTGGTTGCTGCATTTAATGCTTTGTTGATGATATTAAGATTTATAAATACATTAAATATCATCTAATGATTGTAATTATCCACAAATGTATGGTGTAAAAACAATTACATGAACATAAATGAAAATAAAACCAAATTGATTACATTTTCAAGACAAGCTAATACCATAGTATTTCATTATATATTAAACGGAAATAATATTTTGAGGGTAAATGAATGTCAAGATTTGGGCATAATTTAGATTCTAAATTACATTTCTCAAGTCATATACATCATTTATGCTCCAAAGTTTTTAATGTTGTGGATTGCATCTTTAGAGGAGTAAAATTCTTTAATATATAAATTTATGAACATCTTTTGTCTTTAATATTACCAATTCTAAACAATTGCAATAAAAATTTTAAATTCTAATAATCACTCTCATAGTAGAGCCTTTTTTTCATGTGTCATAGCATCGGCAGGAAGTGAACTCGCGGCAACTGTTTGTAAGGTGTCTGTGCTGACCCCTTGACCACTAACGCTTGACCATAGTAGAGCCTTGGATGCAACATAATGAAAATTTACAAATTATGCAGAGTACCTCTCTTTGTGTTTTCTTAAATCTACTAAGAACTCTTAATGATATTTTCTTTTTAGCAAAAGCAGTCAAAGAACAAATAAATATAGTAAACTGTCTTGCGTTGTTAGCCGAGAGGTATCACAGCAGCCATGCAAGCAAGTAGTTGGTTGCAGACGGGTGTGGGTTCGCGTCCCAGCAGATGCTATGACATATGAAATATAGTAAACTGTATTAGTGAACTTTCTTACAATGTCTCTGATATGCATTTATAACATGGTAGTATTTTTAACATTGCAGAATTTAAAACAATTATTTAACAGATTCTGCACTATTTAGACTTCAAGGTTGTTTATGACTGTTACTGCCATGTTTATATTCATCATTTAATTATAAATAAAATAAAAAATGGAATCAATATATGTAGACAATCGTAATATACTTTTGTTTTCATATATAAAATCACTCTTCAAAATGTTAAGAAATTTTAGTTATACCCTGTGTAAATAAATATTAAAGTCACAGTTGGGCTTATAGTTAAAATTTCTTATTTGGAGAGGGGTTTGATATTTGATATCTAATTTCAGCTAACTTTATGCACTGGGATTATTTCTGTATTGATATGTTTTTTTACTTTTTTTTTGTTTTTGTTTATTATTAATATGGTGTTCAGTAATTAGGCTTTTTATATATGCCTGTAGAATACATTGATTTAAATAAATATAATTAAATAAGATAAATAAATTATTATTATTATTATTATTATTATTATTATTATTATTATTATTATTATTATTATTATTATTATTATTATTATTATTATTATTATTATTATTATTATTATTATTATTATTATTATTATTATTATTATTATTATTATTATTATTATTATTATTATTATTATTATTATTATTATTGTTGTTGTTTTGTTGTTGTTGTTATTATTATTATTAATTACATCAAGTTTTGAATTAATATACAGTGCAAAATGTTTTTACTTCAAATTCATCACCTATGTCATGCAAATTAGGAAGCAACAATAACTAATAAAACATCATCATATTTATTTCAAAGCACTTGCCTAGACATTGTTAGAGAAATTCTTACAAAATAAGATATAGATTTAATAAATATGCATGTCATGACTTATCAACATAACTGCAGTTATCAAGCCATTTTTTTACGAGATAGTATCAAATATTAATCATGATTTACATTTTATGATATCACCATTTTTTGTATGCTACTGGCAGAAAACAGTTTTTCCATTTTTTTAGCAAGATACCATCGAAATATGTATATATTATTCCATAAGGTTAATGTCAGGATAAAAAAAATTGTTTGGGATCTTATTGTTATATTATATTGAAAAAGTGTATAGAATAATTATTTTGGATATATTATGTAGATGTATTATGATATCTGCCCAAAGTTAATCCAAAGATTTAGGTGATATAATACTATAGGCAAATTATATTTGCCATTCTCAATATTAGTTCTCTACTGCTTTTTATATCACATGTGAATTAATGTTGTAGTAGAGTGGACGTGAATAAATATAAATATGATAATAATTAAGATTAGAAATAAAGGGTAAAGTAGATTTTAAAGTTATATAATAGTGAGTTTTTATATATAAAATTATGTTAATAATTAAGTTGGTAAAATTGTAAAAATGTACTACATATATGTATGAAATATGATTGTATTGATATAATGTTTAAATATTTGTAGATCTGATGAAGACTGCTAGGAACAGTCGAAACTGTTATATTAATAAATAATATTGCTTTGAAGTGTTAAAAGATTGGAATGTGGTTATTATATGTTATAAATAAAGGATAACTTGATTTTGAACTGAGCAACTTAACTTTTTTTAAAAAAGTATTAGGATTGATTGAATGGACTATAAAATATTTAATCTGCTACTAAGATATATTAATGTCATGTGATCTCTTTATCAATTACCCATCTGAATAAATTGCCTGTTATTGATGTATTATAATCAAATTTACATTTCCAAATTTAGAATTTCTTTACAAATATTGATTACTATTAATATATTCAACACTATCTTTTAAAAGGGTTTAAGGTACTGCCATTTATTTAGATTATTTAATATCATCATTCTTAACAGATATTTTTAAATGGTATTGATACTAATTAAATAAACATGGTCTTTTTTACTCAAAAATAATAATTTTAGAGATACAATATTAATAAAAATGCTGAAAAAGTTTTGTCAGACATTTATGAGCCAATGTATAATAATTCTATATACATCCACATATATCAAATGATCATACTTTGGATGTTTAACAACTTATGGTAGTAAAATTTAATATTTTTCTGACAACATTCAACACCTTGCCTAATTATAACTCTTCACCATATTATACTCTCAAACATATTCTTGTAATGAAAGCAATTGGTATCTATTTTTTAAGAATTATCTTTCAGATTAATTACAGGAGAAACCATATTCAATTTTATCATAAAATATTTTTGAAAATGTCTATCAGTCTTCATTGTGCTTGATCAGATCAATATAGATATGCCTTTGACACATATATCTGACTACCATTATATTGAGCAAACTGAGAAATTTACCACAACAATTTTACTTATGATTTTAACACCATATTTTTAGAAAATTGTAGTGCATCCTTAAGCAATTTTTTTAAGTATCTTTGTATTATATCAATAAGAAATCCATGTTTTTATTTTTATCAATTAATTTGATTAAAAAACAGCCCTATATGCAACAAATTTCACCAAAGCAATTATATCCCTATGATATATCATATGAATATAGCAGGTTAGTATAAAGGAATTGGGTTGTATCTTTACATCCACTCTATTTTTTCATAAAGCTACCAAGAGAATTAAATTGCTTCATATTTTATTCTGATAATCATTTAATTTAAGAGTTATAAAGTATCTCATTTTTTTCATATGGCATAGCATCAGCCAGGATGTGAATCTACAACCGTCTGCAAACAACTACTTGCTTGCAAGGTGGCTGCAATGACCTCTCAGCTAACAATGCTTGACAAAGTATCTCAATTTTTTTGAATGTATTTTAAACTACAGTCATATAATTAATTACACTTAAAATACTAAGATTTTGACGATTATACTTAGATTTCACACCCACACAAAAACAATCATTATCATGCTCCACATATGGAAGTCATGCAATTGGAAATTGTGTTTTTATTTTTGCTTTAGATTAATAGACTACATTTTGCTGTAATATAGGTTTGCATAGTTTCCTAAGAACTGTTTAACATTTATAGCTACTATCATATTCTGTTTCTCACCAATTTTTATTTAAAATACTTTAGATGTCTGACTATAAACAATAACACTTCTTACAATTATTTTTATTGTGAACCATCTATTAAGAGCAATATGGTATAGTGCTTTAAAATCTCCTATTTCTAGACAACTTCCTGAATTTGCCTTCATATATTAGGCTAAAATTCAATTCTAGAACTAAACTTAGATGTGATATGTTGGACTATTTCCATCATCTATGAGTGAATGTTGAATGTATAGAAAATTGTAAACTTTATTTAAACTTTCCAAATACAAACAACTTATTAGTAATAAGACACAAATAAACAACTAAGGTTAGTAATTACACAATGTTTTGAGTAGTATTATTCTCCACTCTTCTTCAGGTGTTGCTGACCTATATGCACAGTGACAATTTTCACTTAGAAGTTGAACTCACACTTTTAGATTCTTGAATATCGAATTTAAGGCAAATGCTCTAACCAACTGGCCTTTGATAGAATAGCTCAGTTGGTTAGAATGTTTTCCTTAAATTCTATATTCAATAATCTAAAGGTGTGAGTTCAACTTTTAAGCAAATATTGTCACTATGCATATAGGCCAGAAACACCTGAAGAAGAGTGGAGAATAATACTACTCAAAATGTTGTATAATTACTAACCTGTATTATCTATTTGTGTGTTATTACTAACAAGTTGCTTGTATTTGGCAAGATTAAATAAAGTTTACATTTTCTATACATTCAACATTCACTCATAGATGGTGGAAATAGTTCAACATATCACATCTAATAATATACCATCATCACAAACCTTCCGACAAATAAAATTAAACTTCTCTTGAAAATATATATATATATATGTAGAATTAGAAGAATTTAATGGGCTTTAATATAGAAATATTAATAATTGTAATTTTAATTTGTCTATATATAATTTTTTCAGCTATTATGTAATCAAACAATAGACCAATTAAATATTTCAAACTGAAATCATGCCTTCTATTAATAGTATTTGTATCATGCACATTGCAAATTAAAATCATATCATCTAATAATAGTTGTCTGGCCCACTTTGAAACGAAAATGGAATTTCTATTAGTTTATGCCCTGGTTTTATTTGTATATTCGTAAAAAATATCACAATTTCTTAAATATTTTCACAAACAAAATTTTCTCATAAAGAAGTTACTTAAGATGGAAATATTAATATTCATAATGGAATTTGTCTATGAATTTTTATTTACATTTTAGTCATGATGAAAAAAGAAAAAATATCAACTAAAAACTAATATTTCAAAGTAAAATTATGCTATCTAGTAATGATGCTTTTAAATAAATACCATATAATAGTATGAGTTGAGCTTATTTGGTATAGTTGTATCTTATTAATATTGTATATTACTTCATGTCCATTATCTTCAATCATATTTTATTTATTTATAAAATAAAATGTCATTATAAGTGGTAGATATGCTGTAACTAGAGTGTCCATACATCTCAGTTTTCCCAGATTTATCCTGGTTTTATCTTTTTTGTCCCAGTGTCCTGACATATTCTTTTGCGACAGTTAATTGTCCTAGTTTTCTTAACAACTTATTTTTATTTTTTAACTTTTAATTTTAACTTTATATTTAATTTTTATTTTTTTTATAAAACTAATATTTATTCCTTTAATATTTTATAATTAATTTTTTGATTGGTTAACCAGGAATTTTCCCAAAATGGAAGGGCTGTTATTTTGATATGTTAGTCATATAGGATTTTAATTTGTGATTTTGTTTTAATAGATGATAAATGTATACAAATAATTGTCTTTTGCTTTTCTTTATAGTAGGCAATGAGTATATCGTTAATTGTTAGTAATGTAAATGTGATTATGTGTTGTGATTTTTTTTATTTCGTACTGAAATATACAGTAATCTGCATGAAGTTATTTTTTTGATCGTGTCCTTCTTAGACCTTGTGAAAATATAAATACGTAGCTGTAACTTATAGTTTATATGTATATCTATATTTTAATACTGATATATTATGTTTTACAAGATTAAAATCAATTTTTATTACATATAAATAATATTTGATTTTATATATACCTTTTAAAATTCACAGAACCTAATTTAATTATTCTTTTATAAAATTTAAGTTTTCTTAAAACATATAAAGAAATGGAAAATATTTTGACAACTTTCTTTCATGATGTAATTAGTTGAAATCTGAAAATGATTCTATTTGTATTTTAGTAAAGGTTATAAAACTTTCTTTTATCAATATTTAATATAATATTTTTACTCTCAAATGATTTCGCTTTTGAATGAATCAAGCTTAAAATTTACTTTGCACCACATTCGATGTCTGTGGATATATTTTAAATTGTGCAATTTAACTTCTATTAAGAAACCATTCAAAGATTCGGTAATGAAGTTGGAAATTTTTTTCCAGCCGAATTATTTTAGAATCTTTAGACCGTTTTTTTTTTTTTTTAAGTTAGTTTTTGATGTGCTAAAAATATTTTATAAAAAGTAAAGTTAATATTAATAATATATATATAAGTCTGACAATTGCTTGCAATAAGTATATTAAATTACTTATAATTAAGGGCACACAGTAATAATAAAATGTCATTCCTCATATCACTCTTGAACTAGTTCAAAATTTGAAAGTTAGAAATATTTTCAAGAAAAGTTAGGAATAGTAATTAATAACAAAAACTTTACTTTTTACAAAACAGTTTTATCACGTCAAAAACTAAGTTTGTAAATTAACGAAAAATTAAAGTATAGCGGTAGCGTAGTGATCGAGAGTTTAAGGCTCTAAATTTGCAACTTTGAACAATAAATCATTCAATTATGTTTAATAAAACATTTAAAAATCATCGTATTAACAAAAAAAATCTAAAATTTCTTTAATGACTCTAACTGATTTATTAATTGTTAAATTGCTTGGCTAATATGTATATATAATATTCGAGATTAAGACTCATGCCACTGTACAACAAATATGTTTTAATACTCTCTAACCCAGTATAATATAATAATTAACAAAAAGGAGCAGAGCTTTTCTAGTTAATTGTTGGTGTCATATGCTGGGTTAGAGAGTATTTAAAATATTTATTTAAACTTATATATATATAAATATATATTAACAGCCCTGGAGGTAATCTATTATATGTGTATATAATATAAACGTAAGTGAAGTAAATATAAAGATTTATACCAATTAGGGTACTGTGGTATTAGAGCTGCGACATGAAGAATTATAATCGTTTAATCATTAAATTAATTAGGTTATTAAATCAAAAACATATTTTAAAATCTACATTTAAAAAAAAACAATTTAACAAAACAAAAATACGAAAAGCATTAATGTGAAGAATAGTTAAAATGCGTGTTTAAATCAAATTGAGTGTGTGTTTGCACGTGCATATTTTGCATAATCTATTTTAATATATTGTACAGGCTTACTACACCTGCATTTATATATGTAATATATGCATGATTCGAACTCAAACTTTCACACGACCTACAACTCTTAGTGCCATCTTATATTGCTGACTCACCTGATCACACACATGTTGAAAAGATAAATAATCACCAATATAAGTATTTCGTGCTAAAACAGCACTCATCAACTGGTTCAGATTACCATCTCCATACATATATACAATTAGTACTCAGCTTTATATTAAGATAACTAATCTTCATACTTTAATGAGTGTTGGTTTAGCACGAAATACCTATATTGATGATTATTTATCTTTTCAACATGTGTGTGATCAGGTGAGTCAGCAATATAAGATGGCACTGAGAGTTGTAGGTCGTGTAAAAGTCTGAGTTTGAATCCTGCATATATTACATATATATATATATATGTATTAAAATAGATTATGCAGAATATGCACGTGCAAACACACACTCAATTTGATTTAAACACGCATTTTAACTATTCTTCACATTAATGCTTTTCGTATTTTTTTTTGTTAAATTGTTTTTTTTTTTGAAATGTAGATTTTCAAATATATTTTTGATTTAACCCCCTCCCCCTTTTTTTTTTTTTTTCTTTTTTTTCCTTCCCCAGAATGCTTTGGGTTAACCTAATTAATTTAATGATTAAACGATTATAATTCTTCATGTCGCAGGTCTAATACAACAGTACCTACATTGGATCTCATTATAGATTATATATTATAAATGTATATTTCAAGAAGTGAAAAAAGGGAATTGTTAAGTTTGTCAAAAAAAAAAAAGAAATTATTAAAAATAGTATGAATAAAAATATTTCAATATTATAATAATAGAAATATAAAGTATGACAGTGAAGATTATATTATAATAAATATATTAACTGTGTAGATCAAGTTTTGGGCAAAAAAAAAAGGAGGCACAATGGGGAAAGAGTTAGAAGTGCAGATAGGGATGTAAGAAGAAAAAAAAGTTGTTCGAAAAGTGAAAGAAACATAAAGATAAAAATGAAAAAAATAGGATTTCTTTTATTTAGATTTTCATTATGGAAAAAAAAATTATAGAATAAATGATAATAAAACTAACAAAATACACTTATTCAATATAGCATAGGAGAAAAAAATAATATATATATGTATATTTCCATATGTCATAGCATCGGCTGGGAGGCGAAGTCACAACAACTGTCTGCAACCAACTGCTTTCTTGCAAGGTAGCTGCACTGACCTCTCGTTTAACAATGCTTATATTTCCAATACTGAAAGATAAAAAACAGTAAATAGTAAACTGTGAAAGAAGTGATTAATGTGGTTATTTTGAGGGATACGATTTTTTATAACAGAAAAAAACAACTAAAGTTTCATCACTGGAAGAAAATATGAAATAATTAATTTTTTACCATTATCATTTTTGACTTTTCAATGGCTAACACAAGTACAAATTTGGAAAGTGTAATTTGCAATGTTAATATTTTAAATATTTGACATTGAAATATTGAAACGTAAACCTTCCAATCTCTTTCCGTTTCACCATCAACCTAATGACCTACTCGTCTGAACTAGTTTCGAACCTATCTTAAATGTAGAAATGTCATATGTAAAAATGTTATATATAAGTCGAGCGGGAAAACTTTGCTACAATGGCCGCTTGAATGGCATCATCCATTTACTTACGAAAACATGCTATAATTAGACAGGTTTGATAAAATTATAGCGGAGAAATGCTCATAAATTATTATAAAATGTTTTATAAATTTTCAGTCAATTTTTAATTTTATTCGCTATAATATTCGTATGTGGATGGATAAGTTAAACCTTGGAATAGTGGCAAAATGATTTATATATATATATTTAAGTTAAAATAAAAAAGATATACTATAATGTAAAATGTTTTCTTTAAAATATATTTAACGGCTTTCTGATTTAATATTTTACATATATAATTGAAACTAAAGTATTTTCTTTAAATTTGCTTTTTTTTAAACAAATAATTTGGTAAAAACAAATATGTTAAAAGTTATTTATTTCAGTAAAATAAAAATCCGTTTATAATTAAAAATGAGAATTTTGTGTAAACAAGAAATCAATTAGTGACGCACCCGGGTAAAAAGTAAAATCTAGTTTACTGATTGATTTTTGTTTGCACAAAAGACTTTATCATTAAATCAGAATACCGTTCTTTCTGCTAGGCCTTAACATTCTATAACACCTAAAAATGAATTTAATTAATGAAACTGAATCAAATTATATAATTTATATGTTTTAATAATTTTTTAAAGTAAATTAAATATAACACCTCGGAGACATTATCTGTTGCAGAAATTGGATTATATTATTTTATTTAATTAAAAGTCAATTGGTCCCGAGGCAAACGAAATTCCAAAAAGGTGTTAAAGTTTAGTCGAAATATATAAATAGGGCTTATTTTAAGCGGGAAGATAGACTCCATCTTGCTGTTGAATAGCTGTTAATATCAGAAGTAAAAATTGTTTAATTTTGCCATGTCTGGCTAAAGTCAGGCAAGAATTGCTGCAATTCCCGTGATGGAATGCCGAGTTCAATCCATCAAATGCCGAAGCAACAACCACACCAAATAAAAGATGTCATAAGCCGCTAAAAGAACTTGCCTTCATTCCAACACCATTTTAAATTATCTCACAACTGAATAAGAACATGCCATAAGCCGCCAAAGAACTCATCTATGTTCCAGCTTGAATATCTCCAGTTCAGCTATAGGAGAACTGTTTTAATATTATTTAAAATCGCAGAGCTCTGTGTGAATTTCAACAACAATCATTATTTCTTCAAAATCAGGTTAGCTAACCATATTATTGTAATTTCTTTCTAAATTATTTTCCAAATAATATTGTAAATTCTCTAAAATGAAATACTTTTGCAAATTTCTTTATTAATTCAATATTGAAAAACTCTGTCTAAATCATATTTGAAATCTATAAATGAAATATTTTTGCTAAATTTCTTGGTTAATTAATATTTTGCTATATAATTTAATCACTGCAGTTATATTTTGCTTTTCTTTTGCTTATTTTTAATTATTGTTAATTATGCCTATGTTTCGAAACAGCGTGCATTTAATTACCAATATGTTTTTTTAAAAAGATATCATTTAAAATCTCCGTATTATTATTTATATAGCCACATTTCGTGCGCTGTTTCGAAACCCAAATTCATATTTTTGTCATTTAGTAAATTAATTAATATAAATATAAAATGTGGCTTTTCAACCTTTATTTATTATGTTACTAAAGATTAAACTAGCCTGAAGTGCAATCATAAGTATATTTTTTTAGTTAAGTATTCGTAAGTCCCCTATTAAATATACTTTTCCCCCTTTTAAAAGTTTAGTAGTTATAGATAACTAAAGAGATTGAACGGGATAAAGTAAAGTTTGTATCTATATATTCCTGTCAGTAGCATATCGTATTTCTCATGCTACAGAAGAGTTGGCTCTTTTGATCAAGCTGATGATCTAGTGTTCATTTAATATATGATCTTTAATTTATAATATCCTTCGGCTTGGCGGATGTGGGATTTATTAATATTTTCTCGTTGTGCTGTTCTTTTTGATATATATATAAGATGGAGCCACGGTAAGTCCAGCCCATCTTCTCTTATGGGTAGTGCAGTAGCGAAGTCTGAGCTACGGGCCAGATTAGCACGTAAGTCCCCCACCTCTGAACCAAATAAAGGTTCCCCATTAGCAGCATGACGACCGGTTATTGGGTAAACTGTTGTTTGTCACAAAAACCCTAAAACTATTCTTCCATCCGCAGAGCCACTTTATTATTATACTTTACTTGTGCCTAGCATATTAGTAAAATCGTTATAGCCAACTCTTTCCTCCCTAATATGCAATCTTCGGCATTGAACCGAAGCATTCTTGAAAACCCGTTCGATCTTAAGCTATCTGGGATGCTTTATAAGCCCATAGTTAATATATAAATTGATTATAGTCAGATGTATTAAGTTTCACTCCAGACTTGGTTTGATTTTACGTAAAAGAGCCACTCGAACTGATTATAAAAGGACATAACAAATAAGTTAATGTAGTGATTAGTTGTATAGCAGGATATTTGGCTCCATTAAATCATAGCCACAAACCTATTTGCCAACATCAATTATTGTTCAAATAGTCTAGAGAATGTTACTTTATAAATGAAATGCCTGTGTGCATTTGCCAACAACAATTGTCAATAAATATATTTTAATTCATCATATATCAGTTTCTGTCTCATTATTAAATCAATCCAATTCACTAATTGCCCATAAGTATTCATTAGTAAAGCCCCTATTATTTAAATATGTTAGATTTTATCTGTGGAATGTCTAGTATTTACGTTGTTTATATATATGTTTAAGTCCATGAGTCTTATTGTTTTCTCCGATTTGCTAGTGGGCCGGATGAAGAATTAAATCTCGTGTGCTACCATTGTTATGTTATCCATTGGGTGTTAGATCTGGTGCTTGGAGAGTGGGTTCGAATCCAGGCTGGTCCCTGACCTAAATCTCGGGCTTGACTGGGTTTGAAGTACATTTTGTGAGTTCCAGCTCGTGTTAGATGGATAAGCATGTTTTGACTGGCACAATATAAGTATAATGTATATTATTTTATCTGTCATAGTGCATTACCATATCCATATAATATTAATGACATTTATGTTCTAATAAAGAGCATAAATGATATTAATATGATAATGTATATAATTGACCTACATGTAATTAAAGGGGATTTAAATCCAGACTTTCAAGCTCTCTACAGTCATCCATTCTATCCAATATAATCAATACTCATCACCACATACATGTGAGAAAAATAAATGATCTCCAATATACATATTTCATGCTAAACCAGCACTCATCAGTTGGTCTGGATCATTATTTCCGACACATATATATAATCACTGCTCAGTTTATATTAAGATAGCAAATCTACCCACTTTAATGGACCGGTTTCAATCCTTTCCACTTTTCAATTCTTCAGCCATCCATATCACTGAAAATCTGTTTATGATGTGCTCAAAGCTCTTGAGAAGCCAATTTTATAGTCAGACCCATGTTGATCTTAAGTCAATATTATACATATGAGAGTTCAGATTGACTTAACATCAACTTATTATGATTTTAATATTGTCCATTTAAAAATATTATTATTTCAGTTTTTTTAATTTTATTTTGTTTAAATTTAAAATTAAACTATAAATATGAATATAAATATATCAAATTTATTAAGCACAAGCAGATAATATTGTAATAACGTGAAAGCTAAAACCTTCAAAAGATGCACTTTAAGCATGCTTATGGGACAACCAATCAGATGTAATAATAACTGCACATGGAACTCTTAATTCTAAAACACAAATCAGAACTATATGAAAAAGATGAGACCCACCTTCTTCTATGCATAAATTTATATATAAATAAGCCAGACTCAAGCATTTTGAATTAAAAGTGTGAAGCTTAAAATACCTTCACATTTAATTCATTAAATATTATATATAAATACCCAATGTGAAATCCTTCGATTTAGTATGAAGCAATTTTCAAATCTAATGAAATGATAATAACAAATGTAAATATATCAAATTTATTAAGTGCAAGCAGATAATATTATAATAATATTGTTATTTATATATAAATTTAGGCATAAAAGAAGTTGGGTCCCATCTTTTTCTTATAGTTCTTACTTGTGTTTTAGAATTAAGAGTTCCACATGCAGTCATTATTCCATCTGATTGGCTGTCACATAAGCATGTTTAAAGTGCATCTTTCAGAGGTTTTAGCTTTCATGTTATTACAATATTATCTGCTTGTGCTTAATAAATTTGATATATTTACATTTGTTACTATCATTTCATTAGATTTGAAAATTGCTTCGTAGTAAATCGAAAGATTTTGCATTGTTTATTTATATATAATATTTAGTGAATTAAATGTGAAGTTATTTTAAGCTTCACACTCTTAGTTCAAAATGCTTGAGTCTGGCTTATTTATATATAAATTTAGGCATAAAAGAAGGTGGTTCCCATCTTTTTCTTATAGTTCTGACTTGTGTTTTAAAATTGGGAGTTCCATGTGCAGTTATTATTACATCTGATTGGCTGTCACTAAAGCATGTTTAAAGTGCATCTTTCGAAGGTTTTAGCTTTCACATTATTAAAATATGAATATAGTAATATTAATAATTATTAAAAGTGTTAAATAAATATATAAAAAAAAACTTGATATAAGATTAAGGACACATTGTGAAATGAATCTATATTTGAAAAAATGAAGTTTTAAACAATATCTTATAAATAATATTATATAGATATCATTAAAAACCAGTAAACACTTAGACAATCCCAAAATCAGTAACAATCAACAATTTCAAACTGTTGTCAAGGCAACCTCTTTTTAACAATAAGGGTGGTTGCCTTGACAATTGTTTGAAGTTGTTGATTGCTATTGATATTAGGATTGTCTAAGTGTTTATAGGTTTTTAATGATTATTTACAAACCCATTACCCTTGAACATTATTACACTTATATATACACAATATATGAAGATCTATGTATTTGGAGGTTTATTGGCATAAAAATAATAAGCAAGGTTATCTAATGAAAGATCCACTTTCAAAGTATTTATTAAAGGATTACATATTATCTATTAAAACGATCACAAATGTGGAATCAATATATATTTAAGTGAAAAATATTAGATAAAATATTGATTTAAAAAATCATGTTTTCCAATTCACAATGAAAATATGGAAATAAAAATATTATATATATATATAATCAAAATTATCTCAAATTCACAACCCAACCATACTAGCCAAAGAAAACAGTCTCAAATACAATCAATGGTTTCATTGCTACACACAGCCTTTACAAGTGCAAGGACTACAAGATAACAACAAATTGATCTTGTAGTCCTTTACATTTGAGGAGTCTGTTTATTGCAGTGAAACCATTGTTTGTATTTCAGAGTTTTATTCTCTTTGGCCAGTATGATTGAGTTGTGAATTTGGGTAATTTTGATTATTTTTATTGACTAGTTTAGCTTTAGGCTTCTATTATATATATATATTGTGACCTTCCAGGTTGGCACGAGGAAGAAATGTGGGAAGTTCACATTTGTGCTAACAATGGCTAAAGTTAATTATCTTAGAAAAATGAATTGTGATGTAATTTGCTAGTTAAAATTAGGATTTAAAAAATTAAAACTTTAATTGGGTGTACTGATTGGTAGAGTTTTGGATTATATATGTTTGGTAGTAGAAGAGGAGGATGAACCACAACAGTGATGTTTGTATGTAGTAGAAAAATCTACATGTCATAATAAGCAGATACATAGATATAATATTAATTAGAATTTTCTTTCCTATATTTTATTTATTATTTACTAATTATGTATTGTCCATAATCTTATGTCTAAAAATGATAAAGATTATTTGTATATTAGTGAATAACGTTTATAAATTAATATTTGATGTTTAATTTTTTTTTATTATTATGTTTATTCCATTCAAATATTGTATTGTTAAAATTTTATAAGCAAAAATTCTGGCACATTTCCAAAGTTGATTGTAATAAAAAAAACACAGAGGGCGTGAGTGAAGAAAGACAGAGAGAGTTTAAAACTTGAAGGAAAGTAAAAAAAGTTCCAAGGAAGAAGATGTAAAAAAAAAAACTTAAAAGAATCAATAACTCTCTAAGAGTATTAGAACAAATAAAAAAAACATTGCAAGGATTCTAATAATATACCTGTGGAAAATTTTTGTTATTATACTACTGGAATTATATAAAAATGAGGAGATAAACACTCCCCCCACCCCAGAGGGATACCAGCCTCCAAATTTCTGCCAAACAATGGTCCATATTCACTACTTTAAAATGCCTGGATGATATGTAAGCTAAATAATTATGATTTATTTTAAAGTGTTACCAAAGCTAAATAATATTAAAATGGCAAAATTGTTTAAAATAAAGCTAGCTAAAATTTTCTTATTAGACGCTATAATTAAACGCTTGATTTTCAATTTTAAGAATTTTCTATCAATATTCTACAAAATAAAATTTAAAATGAAATAGTTTATCTATTTAATCTTATATCAGGAGGATAATTTTATACTGTATAACTTTACTATTCGTGCATATATAATAAATAATTCCAATGCATGCAAATGTCATTTATCATGCCTATAACAGAATTCTAGGATTAAAAAAAAAGACTATTGTCATTCTTAACAAATTTGCTTTAACAATTGCATAGACTTTTTTTTATATGTTATAATTTACTGTTGTCTTTGAAACTAATATGTATGTTTCTTTCAACTTTCAATTTTTTTTTTAAAAAAAACTTAACATGTAATGTTGGGGTATTGATAAGTATTTTCGTTATTGACTACAACAGATGTATAACCAATTTTTTATTTTTTTTTTTTGTTTTCTTTTAAAAAAACAAAACAATGTAACTTCATATCATTATAATATGATAATCTATTATTTTGTATGATCTAGAAATTATATTATAGGTGATTATAGATATTCGGATGTGTGCGTGATGCTATAAATTATTATTTTAAAAAAAAATTGTATTTATTATGCTTCAATTTTGTTAATGAAGTTTATTTAAAAAAATAAAGAATTAAAACCTTGTCTGTTATAAGTTGAAGGTAGAAATGGTCATGGGATGATTAGATTATTTAGATTGAGTTTGGAGATATTATTTAACCCTCAAGTATATAAGTATAAGTATAAGTGTTTGGTTATTGTTTTTCCCTGCCTTTCTTTGTTCTTGTATAGTTAGTGTTAGATGATATACACTAATTATAACAGATAAGTGTTGTATAAATTTTTATAATATGTATAAAAGATGATTGATTTATGGCATCATCCAAGTTTTATAAATAAGCTAATAAAAAGTATGTTTTAAAAATACATTATATTTAAGATATTATAAAAGCACACATATTTGAAAATATATGATTCGTATATTAAATATTAGTCAATTTTGGTTTTACTGTAGAAGAAATATAATTGGTTAGAAAGGTGCATAAAATAATATTTTTTATTATTATTATTTATTTTGTCTTTTATTTTATTTTTAATAAATGTTTTATTTAATTATTAGCCCATATGAATTGCTTGATTACGTTAGATTCTCCATTTCCACACACACACACACACATATATATATGGTTAACATAGCATAGCCCTAAAATATATAGATTTTCCAGTAGAAGTCAATTTATTTAATCTGTCTGGAGATGATAAATCCCCATATTACAATGCTAATAATATATTCTACTTTGCTTAGAATAGGTGGTGATGTGGATAAAAAGATACCCGATCCTCATCATTATCTATCTTATATTAAATATGATAATTGATAATTTTGCAATGGTTTTATAATTAAATAAATGTGTGACATATGATTAAATTAATGTTACAGAATTGTTATTAATAAATGTTTTATTACTCTTATTTGCATCCTATAGGAAGACCATATCCTATAACCTCAACTGAGCTAAGCCATAGAATAATTACAATATAAGAATCTTTTAAATAAGTTTAAAAGCAATTTACAATTATAAATTTTATTCTATCTTGTATAGAATTGGTGCCTGGGCATTTATAAATCTAATAAAGTAAACAAGTGAAGAGAGCAGAGGTATATATTGTGTTCAATATTTGATTTCATTAATTAAAAATCAAAATAATTTAAAATTTTATGTGTACAAATACCTTGATCAAATTATTATTACAGATGGAGACATAATGAATGAAATTAATCATAGAATTAAACTTCGTTGAGTGATTTTGATAGAAATAATTTAATATTAAAAGGAATTATGTCTATGCGTTTGAAAAGGAAGATTTTTAAAGAATGTATTTTACCAATTTTTGCTTACAGATCTGAAACTTGGACACTTAACAGAAAAGTAATACAGAGACTTCAGACCACTCAAAGAAGTATGCAGAGATGCATGTTAGGAGTAACAAGAAGAGATTGAAAATAAAATGCATGGGTAACGGAATAAACAATTATTACTGACATCATTGAAAGAATTAAAAGATGGAAGTGGAGTTGGGTTGGACATATTGCTAAAAGAGGTGGTAATAGATGGACAGCTGAAATATTAAACTGGATTCCAAGAGATTGAAAAAGGTCTGGGAAGAGACCACATGTGAGATGGAAGGATGAAATAAGGAAGTGTGATGGGATGGTAAGGAGAAAAGAGACTAGAGATGGAATGGATTGAACTTCAAGAGACCTTTATTCTATAGTAGATTGATAATGGTTGAAAATAATGATGATGAGGATTGCTGTATCACATATTTAACTTGAAATTCTAAAAATTAAACACAGCAACAAATAAGCATTACAACCTAAAAACAGAAAAAGAATGAATATTATATATAAGTAAATACAATAACAGTTACAAATACCTTGGTCAAATTATTAATACAGATGGAAACATAATGGATGAAATTAATCATAGAATTAAACTTGGTTGGAGTGCTTTTGGTAGAAATAACTTGATACTAAAAGGAAATATGCCTATGTGTTTGAAAAGGAATGGTTTTAATAAATGTGTATTACCAGTTCTTACTTATGGATCTGAGACTTGGACATTTAATAGAAGAGTAATATAGAGACTTCAGACCATTCAAAGAAGTACAGAGAGATGCATGTTAGGAGTAACAAGAAGAAATCAAAAAAGGCAATATATGGATAAGAGAACAAGCAAGTGTTACTTATCTCATTGAAAAAATTAAAAGACTAAAGTGGAATTGGGCTGGACATGTTTCTAAAAGAGATGATAATAAGATGGACAATTGAAATCTTAAACCGGATTCCAAGAGATTGTCAAAGACCCAGAAAGAGACCACATGTGAGATAGATGTATGAAATAAGAAAGTGTGCATGGGTGATGTGGAGAAGAGAAGCTAAAGATTGAAAAAAATGGATTGAACTTTCAGATCCTGCAATGGATTGATAATGATTGATGATGATGATGACAATGAAAATTCACTATGACAATATATTGATTATTGTATTCGGTTTGCTTTCAAGTGAATGTAGGAGAGGAATATCTCGAATAAAGGAACATAGAAACTAAAATGCAAAAAAAGTTAAAAGAAATAAAAGAAATTAAAAGACTTAAAATATAACTATTAATAAAGATCTAACACTTAAAATTATATACAGAATATAGTGGGAAGGTATAATATTTTTTTTATAACATTTAAATTAGAATGATATTGAAAAATATTTAAAAATATTAGTATACTACAATATTATATATATATGCAATTTTTCGATAGGTAATAATTTTATATCAAAAGTTGAAAACCTCAATTGACGTTAAAACAATTATAATTAGTCAAAGTAAGATATAGCTAAACCTGAAATCGACTAAAAGGTTATTTAAAAGAAGACAAAAAGTAGGCATCAAATATTAATTAAAGATATATATAGTAGGTGCTTAAATAGTGGTGTTTCCTGTTTAGGCTAGATTACACTCTTGAAGTGAAGTAATAAAAATGCGGGATTCAAACAGATTAGTCAGTTTATCTTGCAGTAATAATTAATTACATATTAAGTCCAAGATGGTTATACCAATGGTTGAAGTTATCAGAATGCACAGTCAAGACCAAATTTTATCAAAAAGTTATAACAATCAAAACAAATACATAATGAAGGTCTTGTGATATGTAGTTAAATCTACCAAGGTGATTAACCAGAAAATCAAATGCTTCATGCATACCTGTCCAGAAGTGTATCCCCTATTTATCAATTTAGGAATATGTAGCTGATAGCTCTATATCCCCAAAATTGTATGTCTTCTTTCTGTGGTGTAGTCAGCCTGCGAATAAGAGTGAACTCATAAGCCTGAAGAATGTAAATCAAAATTTATGAAATATAATGTAATTTGAAAGAAGGCAGATGATAAGCAAAAAGAAAACTCTTCTAAGAAGAACACCTTTAGAACTAAAAATTCTGCATGCCTAGCTGGAAGTTTCTCACCTGCACTTATCTATAGATAATGTTATATTCAAATATATAATTGCAACTTTCAGAACTATAGGTAATATCATGTTATGTTACATAACAAAGTTTTTAGAATTTATTTCCAGTAGTTTTGATTGAGTTAAAATAATACGTTGCCCTTAAATACTTTATGTTTTATTAATACTTTTATCTTTCATATTAACTTTGAAATGCTAATAATTTTATGTTTGATATTTTTATTTTTATGCAATATATCTAACTTACAAATTTTATCGGAGACCAGCAAGAGAAAGTTTTCTTTCAATAATTTCTCTACTTATCATTTTTCTCCAAATTTCACATTTACCCAGAATGCAATGGTTTATTTATATACTTCTGAAAACCACATCAATATTGACTGTAATTTGAGATAGACCATTAGTGTTTGTTACACATTTTGCTGATATATATCAAACAATAATATTGGAGTTAAAAAATTAAATGCCGAATTTGTATTTTATTTAAAAATATAATATTTCGTAATCTGATGTAAATATTGATATGATAACGTAGTTATTAATTAATAGGTATAGGTTTCAGTTATATAAAATGGATTGAAATGTTTATTTGTGTTTGCATTTATGCTTTAATCTGATTATTAGTTTGTTTAAATTATTTATTTTAATTAAATTAAATACCTATTAGTTCTTTATTTATCATAACATTCTGTATTTAAATATTCGTGTGATGTATGTGTGAATAAGTGTTTATTTCAAAGTTAATTTTTGTTTAATGTTCAAATGAATTTAATTAAAGTCTATGGAAAATATTAGATTTTTTACTAGGATTGTTTCTAGAAGAGTGAGCCTCGAAGATTATTGTAATCATCCAAAAAGCAGGATTATTGCTGACATTCTGATGATCCAGGCATTGACAATACATTTAAGCCATCATCATACGATTAATTTGGGGGACACACATCATGTGATAATGCTATGGAGAATATACCAAAATAATTTAAAATATTTCATTTCAATATATATTGTGCTCAGATATGAATTCAAATTATAGGAAAGTTATATTTTTCGTTACATATACATCCCCCATTCCATCACAATATATAAATATTGTAACCCAATATAGAAATAATATAAAATACCAATAATACATTGTAGAGACTTATACCTGCATTTATATATGTAATATATGCGGATTCGAACTCTTATATTGCTGACCAGCTGACCAGGTGGGTCAGCAATATAAGATGGCACTGAGAATTGTAGTTCGTGTGGAAAGTCTTAGTTCGAATCCTGCATAAAATACCAATAAACAAATATTGACTCATAGATTTTATATATGTTGTCACTAATTATGTCTTTATCAATGGTATTATTGATTGGAACTTCAAAAAAGTTCAAATATTGGAAGTGCTGGAATTAGAATTGATTGAAGGATATTTATATTTGAAAATTGGACACCCTAATACTACTGCCCAGAAGTTATACAGGGCAAATAATCAAATGTCTTATATTTGGGAGTTTATAAGATGTTCAAGTGTTACATCGTCTAAGAATCTTACAATCAAGAATATGTCATTTCAGGCTAATATATGAATATCAGAAAATTTAAGCACAATAGATTCAGTGTAAGATGAAGGTATCTGCAAGTTTATTCTATTTTTTCCTCATGTGTCATGACATCGGCCGGGACACAAACCCGCAACCCAGGCAACCGCTGGTAAGGCAGTCGCGCTGACCTCTCGACCACCAATGCAAGACAGGTTTATTCTATTTTATCTCTATCTTAAATGTTCTTCTCCATACAACATCAGAAACATATATGTTTTATGCAGTCACCTCACATATGACCTTTTCATTTAGATCTTTTCCAATATCTTGGGATCCAACTTAAAACTTCAACTTTTATTCTATAATCAACTCTTCGAGCAAAACAAGCATACCAGTTCCATTTTAGCCCCTTAATTCTCTCAATGATGTCATTGATATCTGCTTTTTCTGAAATCTTTATATTACTCTTTTATTAAGTGTCCACGTTTTACATCCATAAATAAGAACCGATAACATCTATAAAAAATTTATTATTTCAAACTTATAAACATATTTCCTTTTAGTAATAAGTTATTTATACCAAAAGCACTTCATCCAAATTTAATTTTATGACTAATTTATACATTATTTTTCCATGTGTTTGATTCTTTTAATTCATCATTATCAATCTTTAGTTTTTTTCCTGGGAGAAAATTCGTTAAACATTGTTTTAGTCTTTTTAGCACTTATTTTTATTTCATATTTTAATTCTAATAAGTCTTGCAACATTTTTTAAAGCTCTGAAGCTTTATTTGCAAAAAAACAAGCACATCAAGTAACAAATTCTGGACATTTAAATAAAATTTATGCATTGTAGTCCCTTAGTTTCTTATTTTAATCCACAAATACTTCTTGCAACTGTGCTATAAATACTTCTGAGATATTACGTCACATATACCTTAACCTAATGTTAAACTGCTAATATTTTTATTACTATCATATAATCCAGTCACTATTGTTGAATTTTTATACACATTCTTTAGAATATGATAATAACTTGCAATTATAGATTGTGGTGGTCCAGTGATTCAATCACTGTACATAAGTTTATAGAATCAAATTTTATTTCATAATCTATAAATCTGAAATTTAATTCCAAGTCATATTCAGTAGTCCTTTCTATAACTGGTGTCAGTACTTGAATATGATCCATAATGCTAAAACTATTTTTAAATTCAGTTTGTTCTTTTTTAGTTGGATTGAATCCAAAGTTTTATTAACTGTTAAAAGTCTTTGAAATAATTCAAACTTTTTTTAAATTTTTCAAATGAATTTAGCTATTAATAATAGCACACAAACTAGTACATAACATGTTTCAAGAGGTATTATTCTCCTCTCTTCTTTAAATATTGCTGGCCTGAACTAGTAACTTTACTAGTATTTTAATGACATTTAATTGAAGGTAACACTAACCATCTAGGCTATTTTGAAATTTCATATATTAATCTGTGAGCATCACTTTGATTTTTCCTGTTTTTACTGACAAGGTTAATGATTTCCTTCCAAACACAATAAATTATGGCACTAGATATACTTTTGAGGTCATTTGCCATTGTCATGTTAGCAGCATCTTTAAACTTTTTCTGTCCAATATTATTGTTTTTATTTTCCAAATGAACATACATGGTATGATATATTAGAAATGTGCTTTTATTCTTATCACATTATCAATATGTGCTATTTTAATCACTTTTCAATAATATGACTTGTTTTACCAATATACACCATTCCACCTTCACATGATATTTTATAAATGAAGTTTTTTGTTTTACAGCATTTTGCAAAAAATGCATTTATAAAATAGTATGTGAATGTTGAAGAATTTTATATTGGTGAGAACAGGCATTCCATTAAAAAGGCACAAACTCGTGATTAGCAAAGAGATAACAGATTTATCTAAAATAGCAAATCACTTTAGAAAAGGACAAAAATATTGGACAGAGAGGAAAAATTCTATAAAGACAAAACTTAAAAGAAGCTGCTTGTGTGACAGTAGCAAAGAACTTCATGGAATTTTATGAGCCAAAGCATGAAACAAAAGAATAAACACTTTTGACACTTTCCAAAAGTAGTCAGAAATTGTGAAACCAAATTAAATGGAAAAATAATTACAAGTGTAGGTGGTGGTGGTGGGGGAGGGGGTAAAAATCAAAAAAGAAAAACTATAAATTGAAAAAACTTCTTTCGCTTTTTATTTTTTGTGGAAGAAATTAATCTAGAGGAAGTAATGTCATGAAGAGAAGCTAAGAAAAGAAACAGAAAGCTAAAAATAATGTCCAGCTAGAGTCTATGAAATCTTTCCTGGGGCATTCTCTCCCTAATGCTCTTCCAAAATGTCTTCTAAGAATTTATTGTATGCAGAATGACTAAGACCAACAAGCTAGACAAGGATGTAATATAAAAGAAAAGAAACAGCCAATTTCTCACTAGAACTCGACCAGGAAAAATGAATTTCATGTGGATCAGTACAGCAGGGAATGATTGAGGCATTCAGATAACCATAGCTTTTTTTGAATCAGATGGTCGATGCCAAACTTCAGCAACTTTTAAAGAACAATAAAGGAAAATGGATAAATGTAATCTGTTGTCTTAAGAACTATGAATTTTATTGCATTTAGTGCATAAGTTTCTATTAGATATTCTGTTTAAAAGATAATGAACCATAGGCCTGGGCATAACTTCTCAACAATAGAATATGATGTGTACTTAAATATTTTATTTATATCTTTGATGCTAGAATTATTGTCATATTAGCATTTCACTATATTAGTAATGTTCTTTGTGTAACCATTATGATTATAGAAGTGTGAATGTGTGTATTATATGCCATGGAGTTTGGGTTCAGAGAAATCTAATTAAGGTGAAGAGTAGTCAGATTTAAAAAGAAGTTTAAAGAGTTAATGTGGTCATAAAGACATGAAAATACTTGTGGTTGTTTATTGTCACTAGTTAAAATTGAATAACATTTTAAGATAAGGTAGAGGTTTGGGCATAGGCAATAACCAGTTGCTCAGCAGTCCTGTTTGAGTGAGATTCCAATGTAAACTGGGTATCCACCAATTCATATATGGTTCTCAAGCATATATCCTCAAGGTAGAAACAAGAAATCAATGGTATTCAATGCATAGTTACATAGTGGGAATAGGAAACAATTCTAATTTGGAAGCCAATTTAAAGATCATGTTGGAATACATATGAGGTGCTCATACTGTGAATGTCTTAATAAAGGTTGTTATATAAAATTTTCTACTGTATTTATTTTAGTTCATTTTAATGATTTTCAATCCATAGATTCTGGCTATATAATTGATGATGAAAGTGTATTTGGTTATCAGTTACTTTGGTTTGAATAACCATGTTACTAACTAAATAAATAAGCACTACGACTTGAGAAGTACAGTCTCAATCTAATGCTAGGCAGTCAGCCTAGTGGTAGTCTTTTACAGGTTATTCAATTTGGGTGATTGTTAAGAGAAAATGGAAAAAGCAAACAGTTGGTACCATCACAATATATATATATATATATATATATATATAAGAAAAACTAGTACTTAAATATGGTAATAAATGTAAGTCTGAAACATTAATAAAAAATAAAAGAGGCTTGGCATATTATCAATTCTCAAAAGTCTATAAACATAAGATCTAATGGCATTCCTCTTAGTAAACACTGGCCATTTTATATGATGAGATAACCTGAAGCTTTTCACATGCAAATTTTTTATAATCAGTACCAGTTTAATTTATATTTTACACACATAAAAATATGTTTATTACTTTTCTATTTTATTTCTTGGTTTGTGCTTACCAAAGATACATCATATCAAAAGCCTATATATTGTAATATAAAAGTCCCATGCCAATATTACAGGATTCTTAAAGTTAAAATTATTTAATTAAATGTATAAATGATATCTAATTTTTCCATATGTTTATTTAAATAGTTTCTTTATCACATGTAATATGAGAATTTTCAAATATTATTTAAAAGATAATGTGAATATTTGAAATGTATTATAATTTGTTAAGAGTTGTAAAAGAGAAAAATAAATAAAATCAAATACAATTTCTTGATATCTCTCTTCAGTAATATTAATTACATGCAAGTTTTAATTGTTTTGAAAAATTGATAGAGATAAATAATGTTTTAAAAGAAAAGGAAAAAAAATGATTTTGTTAATTTTTTATTTTAATTGATTAGAGTTGTGTTTTTTTCTCTTTATCTCTTTCCAAATCAATGGTAATTAATGGATTAACTTACTTTTAGCAAAGGATAAAAATACAGGGTATTTTTTATTTCTTTTTCAATCTTGTAATGAATGAATTGACATTTTTGGTGTAAAATTATATCTAATTGGTCAGTGTTTAATTTGGTCAGGTGAGAAACAAAATTGTTGTTGGTTAGAGACAGAAACATTTCAAAAAATAGAGAGGGAGTAAGTTAGTAGACCTGAGTGTCTTATAAATAGAGGTCAGTCTTAATCATTTTGTTGAAGAAGAGAATAGCAAGTCATGTTCCAGCTGCTGAAGAAGACAATAGGTGAAGAGACTTGGTCTAGATGTTGAGGAGAACAATAACAGTGATACTTAATGAGATTGTTGAAGAAGTCAGTAGAACCTTGGTTCAATTTCTGAAGAGAGCAATAACAGTGAGTCTTAATCAACTTCTTGTAGAATACAGTAGAAGTTTTAATCCATCTGCTGAAAAAGACATTAGGTGAAAATTATTAATCCAGCAGTTGAGTGGAGCAGTGACTCTTAACTCAGTTATTAAACAGATTTAGAAGTTTACCTGTTTAAAATGTTTTCTAAAATAAAGACAAATGTATGCATTTAGCTAAAATTTAACTATCATCTACCTCTATGTAACCTGCTTCACTGGAAAAATGTAAAAAAGAAAAATTATTTCTACAATAATCTGCAAAAACCTTGTTTTCACCTAATGGTAAGAGTGTCTTTGTATTTATGCTTTATCTTAGATTGAAAATATTGTGTTTTCAATTTTATTCTCATAGTTTTGTAGTTAAGGAGAGATAAAAGGTGGCTTCTGGAGGATTGCATTAGATCCTAAAATCTAGGTGCAGTTCTCTCAGATATGAGGCTCCTCACTGACGAAGATGCCAAGCCAGAAACTAGTCTGGTGATATTGGATGAGTAGGCATTAGATGGGGATTTTATGCACATGCCATTTGGCATTTCTTGATTACTGTGGCTGGCATGGAGTGGCACTACTGTATGGAAAATTTTGCCTGTGTTAATAACAGTTATGTGAAAGCACAGGAAATGGTGATCATGTGATATTTAATGGCTTAACACCAATCCTGCCTAATAGGATAATGGTGGCTATAGTTGTTAAAGAGCCAAAAACACCAAAATGTATGGGTACTGAACTGAGTTCAGACCCATATGACTATATAAGCTATTGAGTTTCGATTAAAAATATTTTCAAATTTTATTCTCATAGTTTTGTAGTTAAGTAGAGATAAAAGGTGGCTGCAGAAGATTGCATTAGATCCTAAGATTTAGATGCAGTGCTCTCAGATCCAAGGCTCCTCAATGACGAAGGCCACAAGCCAGAACTAGTCTGGGGATATTGGATGAATAGGCACTAGATGGGGATTTTATGCACAAGCCTTCTGGCATCCATTGATTATTCTGGATGGCACTGAGTGGTACTACTGTATGGAGAATTTTGCCTATGTTATATAATACTTCTGAATTACCAAGCATTTGATAAATGAAATGTGAATAAATCTATAAAAAAGTGAAAAGATTCAGTAAATAAATAATTAATTTTGATATCTTAAACAAGCAGTTGAAAAATACATTGTTTTGGCAAAATTATACACCAAATACATAAATGATAGATTCTTATTAAGCACGTAATATTTAAATAAGACTATAACCTTAGTATATGCACCTTGAGTGCTTCATTTATTACACGAGAAATCTCTACAAATCTAAACACAAGATTTGGCTTTATAAAGATAAGAGCGGCCCTCTTATCTTCAACCTATTTTTCTAATTATATAGAAAAATCTAAAGTATTTTGATTTGGGAGCATGATGCTAATAAATTCTTCACTGATTAAGTCCACTATTTCTGTTAAACATTAACAATCATGAAATCTTTCGATAGTCAGTTTTTAAATTTTGAAATATTTTGAATCAATTTAAAGTTGTAAATATTAACTCTTATTAAGTGCAATGTCAGCACATAATACTTAAATAAAGCTATAACCCTAGTACATGCATCTTGAGTGCTTAATTTATTGCAAGAGAGACCTCTACAAATCTAAACATAAGATTCGACTTTATAAAGACAAAAGCGGCTCTTATTTTCAACTTATTAACTCATTGTAAATTGAATGATTTCACAATCATTAATGTTTAACAGAAATAGTGGACTTAATCAGTGAATAATTTATTAGCTTCATGCTCCCAAATCAAAATCTTTTTAAATTTGCCTATATATTTAGAAAAATAGGTTGAAGATAAGAGTCACTCTTATTTTTATAAAGTTGAAACTTGCATTCAGATTTGTAGAGGTCTCTCTTGTAATAAATTAAGCACTTAAGATACATGTACTAAGGTTATAACTTTATTTAGGTATAAATGATAAATATTTAAAAAATGATAATAAAGAAGGTATTATAAGCCAACAAATCTGTGTCTTATATCCATTTTATACAAGATTTACAATGGACATTGGATTTCAACTAAGCATAAAAGTAAGCTGGTTTAGAAAGTGATTTTATAACAGATGATCACAGCCATGTTTTGGATATGATCTCTTAAATTTGAGTTATCATTATGTTTCGGATTTGTAGATTATGAAAAGATATCTGATTTTATAAGCATTTCTATAGTTATTGAAGCTTCAGATCATCAATATATAGATCAGGATAATATCATACTCTGAAAAATATTTAACCAAATACAAAAGCAATGATTAGATTAAATGGTTATACTAAGAAAATTAACACAGAGAAGATGCCCGATAGGGATATCGTAATTCCAAAACTGTTTATAACAGTTTTAATGGAAATATTTTGTGAATTAAAATAAAATCTGTACAAAATAATGGATTTTATTTATTTCATCTAAATTTTGCTTTCGTAATTTAGGAAACATTGCAAGAAATATTGAGCAAGACTAAAATTAAAACCTAAAAAAGTTAAAAATAATGTTTAATAAATTTCCATAAAAGAAAAAAATTAAATTTATAAAAGAGGTTATTTTAACATTATGCTTTGGCTAGATTCTGATATAAATGGAAATATACTGAATAAAATTAATAATAGATTTAAACTTGAATGGAGCACTAGTAGTAGAAATAACTTAATCATAAAAAATATACTTATGCATTTGAAAAGCTAAGTTTATAATACTTGTGTTGATACATATAAATCTAAGACATAGAAGCTTAAGAACAATGCAGAGATGTAAGACCATTGAACAAACAATGGAGAAATGTATATTGGAAATAGAAATGGAATCAAAAGCAAAATACTTGGTTGAAATATTTTAGATATTATTGAAACAATTAAAAAACTGACTTGGAAATGAAGATAAGATGTACATATTATGAGAACAAATAACAATATAGGAAAGTTTAAAATAGTTTCAAGAAGTCATAAAAGACCAAGAAAAAGGATCCATATAAATAATATGGTTGAATAATATAAGTAAGTTTGTTGGTATGATGTGAACAACAAAGGCTAGACATGAAAAGAAATTGACTTGCACTTGGGAAGATGTGCATTGTAGCTTAAAGTAATAAGCATTGAAAATGATAATTATTTAGTAAGTAAGTACATAGAATACATATCTAAGAAAGTTATGAAATTATAGTTATATAAACCAATTAAGTTCACAGACATAAGTTATGAATATAGTAACTATAAACAATGACCTAACAAAAAAAGAGTAATGTGTACTTAGGTTAGATGGGCATCACAATTATCATTTCCTAAATATTAATAATCCAGTGCGAAATAAAAATTATCCATGTTGAATCCAGTTTCTTAGATCAATAGCCTTTCCATCTTATACCAAAGTAAACTTCTGTATTTCATCCATCCTTGTCACGTGTTGTTTCTATCTAGATCTTTTAAATTTCTTAAGATTGAATTTAAAACTTAGACTGTGTGTTTTATACAGGTCCATTTCTTTCAATGCTATGAGTGGCATATGCCTGTTTCCTTATTCGAGTATTTTATTTTTAATCACTCTTTGTTATTCCTAACACACCTATCTTCATACTTTAATGGAGTATCTTAAGTGTTTTTACTGATTCTCTGATAAATGTCCAAGTATCATATTCTTAAGTAAAAATTGATAAAAGATGTCTAAAAAATCTTTCTCAACTACATAGACTTATTTTCTTTTTAGACTGTGATTCCTTTCATTTTGTTTGTATTAATAATCTGACCAAGATGTTTGTAGTAAATAAATTGTGCTAATTTCTGTTTATTAATCTTTTTTCCTTTTTCTGAAAAAATTCATTGGACATTATTTCAGATTATTTTCCAGTTTTCTTTAATCCTATTTTCTTACTTTCATCTGATAACTCTTGTAATATTTCCTAAATCTCTGAAGTTGTGTTTGCAAAATTATCCACACCATTGGCAAAATTTAGATGATTTAATAAACTAAAGATCAGCATTTCAAGCTAATGTACATGCACTTTTTTTTAGGAATGTTAATAATAAATGAATACTTTCATTTCCAACACAAGCTAAAGTCTTTGCAAAAGAATAGAATGAATCCACCTATTCTCTCAACCCAAATGCTGAAGTATGGGCAAATCTTAAGTACTGCAAATGAATGCGTGAAGATAAACCAATCACTTTAAATTACTTTTTACCATGTCTGAATGAATGATGCCTACAAAATTTTCTAGAATTTATGACATGTCATTCTTAATTGAAACTAAACATATGTAAATGAGATATTTATTTATATAGCACGATGTATATAAATTGTAATAAATTAAAGATCAGCATTTCAAGCTAATAACATGCACTTTTTTTATGAATGTTAATAATAAATGAATACTTTCATTTCCAACACAAGATAAAGTCTTTGTGAAAGAATAGAATGAATCCACCTATTCTTTCAACCCAAATGCTTAAGTATGGGCAAATCCTAAGTACTGCAAATGAAAGCATGAAGATAAACCAATCACTTTAAATTACTCTGTACCATGTCTGAATGAATGATGCCTATAAAATAAATATCTCATTTAGATGATTTAAATAAATTTTAATTTATGATCTCTATAGCTTTCTATTATATTAAAAAATATTTTTTGTAAAAGTGCAAGTTTTGAAGATTAGAATCACTTTCTAATACTGTTTTTTTTTTTTACTTTTTGTGAAAAAATTCATTGAACAATATTTTGGATTATTTACTACCTATCTTTAGTTCTATTTTCTAGCTTTTATTTGATAATTCTTGCAAACATTTCCTGAAGCTCAAAAATATTATTTACAAAAACAACTGCATTTACAAAAAGTAAATGATTTAATATATAGAGTACATGAGCACAGACTTTCACATGACCCATCATTGTCCACACTATCTCATAACACTGATACACTTGAATGCATATATGTTGAAAGAATAAATAATCACCAATATACGTATTTCATGCTAAACTAGTAATCATCAGTTGGTCCAGATTACCATCTCTACACATATATGCTATAAGTGCTCAGATATATATTAAGATAGCCAATCCTCATACTTTAATGGACAGGCTTCAATCCACTCCACACTCCAACTCATTTGACCGTCCATCCAATTGAAAATCTGATGATGGAATGCTCAACAGCCACCCTGAGGCTGAGATTCTTGTCACACCCTTGTTGACCTAAGATCAATCTGACCCCTCATGCACAGGACATAATTCATTCAATACATATACAAGGGATGGGAAGACATCTCTACTATGTAATAACTGAAACACCCAAGCTTATTATATACCTGTGTTTATATATGTAATATATAGGGTACATGAGCACAGACTTCCACATGATCTACCACTCTCCACACTGATACACTTGAACACATATATATTGAAAAGATAAATAATCACCAATATATGTATTTCATGCTAAACCAGCAATCATCAGTTGGTCCAGATTACCATCTCTACACATGTATGCTATAAGTGCTCAGATAAATATTAAGATAGCCAAACCTCTGCTTCAGGTTGGCCTTTGAGCATTCCATCATCAGATTTTCAATTGGATGAACAGTTGAAGAGTTGGAGTGTGGAGTAGATTGAAGTCTATCCATTAAAGTATGAGGTTTGGCTATCTTAATATATATCTGAGCACATAGCATATATGTGTACAGATGGTAATCTGGACCAACTGATGATTGCTGGATTGGTGATTATTTATCTTTTCAACATATATGTGTTCAAATGTATTAGTGTTATGAGATAGTGTGGCGAGTTGTGGGTCTTGTGAAAGTCTGTTCTCATATACCCTACATATTACATATATAGACACAAGTATATAATAAGCCTGTGTGTTTCAGTTAGTAGATAATTTAAATAATTTTCAATTACTTTTACTCCCATAACTCTTATATAAAATATTTCTTATAAAATTGCTTTAAAAATGTTTTGGAAATGTATAATCATTCTGTCATATACTAATTTTAATGTTAATTTTTCCATATCTCATTGTAATCTAATTAGTGTTGTGCAAAATTAAATTTTGATAACACATATTTAATTACCAATTAAATGCTTACAGAATCAAACACCATTTCATAAAAACTCAAACAATAATGACAACTAATATCATTGATCCTTTATTGTGCTAAAATCAATTTGAAATCCAGCTTGTTCTTTTGATTGATTAAAATTTAAAGATCATTGTAGATGAGTTGTAATTATCTTGTTAAAGATTTTATATAAAACTGAAAGAAGATGGATAAGTCTACAATTCTTTATATCTTTTTTTATCACCTTTCTTAACTACCAATCTTACGGTTACAATGTTACAAGCATGTGGTACATGTTATTTATATATATGATATACAGCTTTATCATCAATTTATTATTAATTTTTACATGTATTCCCTTCTTTTATAATACCAATAACAATTTCATCACTTCCTGGAGCTTTTCTGTTCATCATAGACTTATTTTCATGTCTCCTCTTTTCATTTAAAGTACTAAACATCACATGATCACCATTTCTTATGCTTGCTCATAACTGTTATTAAAACAGGCAAAACTATCCATACATAGTGCCACTCAATGTAATCCTGAGTAATTAATGGATGCCAGAAGGTTTGTGCATAAAATCCCTAACTAGTACCTACTTATCCAATATCCCCAGACTAGTTACCTAAGATCTAGGTGCAGTGCTCTCAGATCCAAGGCTCCTTACTGATGAAGATCTCAAGAAGAAACTAGTCTGGGGACATTGTATGAGTAGGCACTAGATAGGGATTTTATGTACAAACCTTCTGGCATCCATAGATTGTTCTCCTTGCATTAAGTGGCACTACTGTATGGAGAGTTTTGCCTGTTTTATTGATTTAAAGTACTGGTAATTTAAAATACTTAGTGAACTGTATAATTCTTTATATAATACTTTCAAATATTTCAATTCTTTATAGAACTCTTCCATTTATTTTAAGGCATTATCTCTCTTTTTAATAATAATTCTAACTTTTTATTACAGAAACTTTTCTTTTTATTACTAGGATGTTGTTTTCTACATTTGAGGTTTTTATTATATTCTATACCTTTCTGTGCTAATTTACAATTACATTTTTAATAATATTATTGATTCATTTTTGTACCATTTTATAAATTTTTTGACAAACAATGCTTCTTAATATATCACTTAAAAGTTCTCATATTTTTTTGTGACTTTATATATTGTCTTGTCTTAATAGAAAATTCAGGAGATAAATTGCCGAGATTTCTTTTTGTTAGCTAATTTTCTTGAAATTTATAAGAGAATATCAGTTATCTTTTTATTGATTTTAGTTAACTTTGAACCATCTTAATATTTAAAATTGCAAGTTCTAATTTAAATTTATTGCAGTGTTTAGTTTTTGTCTTTCTACTTTTGTATTAACATGTATCTTACATCTCTTTATTTAATAATTACTTCCTGTGTTGAATCTATTAAGAATAGTTCAGTCTTAGTAAAGATCACTAAATATCACATGTTCACCATCTCATGCTAGCACATAACTGTTATTAAACAGGCAAAAAATCTCCATATGGTAGTGCCACCTTATCAATGGATCCCAGAAGGCTTGTGCATAAAATCCCTATCTAGTGCCTACTCATCCAATATCCCCAGACTAGATAGGGATTTTATGCACAAGCCTTTTTGCATCCATTGATTACTCTGGTTAGCATAAGGTGGCACTACTATATGGAGAGTTGTTGCCTGTTTAATCTTAATAAAGATATAATCCTATTCTACTGGACATCATTCTGATGCTTTATAATATACAACTTTTCTTTTTTGGCAAATACCATCAATCTCTTCCATTCTGTCATAATAACCAATGATTCCCACAATTCTTTTATCTTTCAATAATTTACTTATCCTAGCATTAAAGTCAATCAAAAGCATTTTACATTCATAAAAAAGTTCTATACTTTTTCAACACGATGAGAATTTGATAAGACATAAATCTGAAATATCTGCATTTGATATCAAAAGCCCAATTCTTCTTGTACCTCCAATATTTATGTATTTGTAGGAAGTACATGTCCCTTTTTAAAATCAGTAATTTATTTGTCTTTTTTCTGGCCTTAAGATCCAACAATACTCCATTTAACCTCTTCTTTAGTAATTTACTAAGGCTGTAACTTCAAGAATAAGCATGTAAAAATGCGATAGTAGGGACCTCTACAGGTTTTAACCACAAGCTTACGTTTTGGAAGAAAAGAGGGGAACCCCAAAAGTAAGCTTGTGGTTAAGACCTGTAGAGTTCCCTACTATCGCATTTTACACTCATATTCTTGAGGTTACAGCCTTAGTAATTATTACTTATGCAATCAATGTGCATTTAAATAAATTTAAAATTACTTCTTGTTTAAGGGAAAGTTATCAATAGTTGTAGCTCTTTAATTAAAACAATTACATTCAAAAGGTACACTAGGTCTACAATCAAAGTAATTTTAAAAAATTCTGCTTTTGGTAGAGAAACATTACCTTGGAAGCAATTTTATAACATCTTTGTAATGACCATAATTTCGTTCTGTCTGTCATGATCGTAAATATACTATTTTAAAAAATCATTCATATCTTTATCTGTCTACAAGAAAAGTTAAATGATATTTCAGTTAAAAACTAGGCCAGACAATTGAGACGAAAGACCATGGGATTTATTGAACTTACTCTTAGATGTAACAAACTAATAAGCTCACCTTTTTTGCTGAGATTATGTTTACTTACCATACGAATAGTCAAATAATAATAATAATAACAACAACAATAGCAACAGACAGCAAAAGCATTTGGAATGGATATTAAGAATTTGCCCTACTCGTTTTTTTTTTATCGCATCTAAGATGAAAAAAGGGTCACCTTTTATAGCAATTTTTTTTTCTGCATATAGGTATTTAAATAAAAATCTGGGCAGAATTATAGATTGTTGAATGGATTTTTGATTGAAAGATAGTAATAAATATTTAGATATTAATTTCAAAAATACGAAAATTAAATAAATCGCTGCTCTAATACATAATTTGATAAATGCTTCCTTACGAAGAGATATACACAGATAAGTAGATAAAGAAAATTGGAAAGTTATTAAAAAGTAAAATCTTTTATCTTAAAAAAAAAGAAACAGATTTATTTATTACTATTGCGAAACTTTATCCTTTTTTTAACGTACTAATTCGAGCTAATAATAATAAAACTTTCTTTTGAGAATTCAAATATTTTTATTGTACATGAAGCTAAATATAGTAAAAATCGCCAGTTCGTCTTCTCTCTCAAACCTTTTCCTCGATGTTTTTTTTTTTTTAAAAAAAAATCATTAAGTAAAAGGCAATAAAATTGTAACATTATTTTTAATTCGCTCTTTAAATAAGGTTTCGTTAATTTAGTTTAAATAATAATAATAAAAAAAAGGAAACTATATTATTAAGAATTTTTTGAAATTTAGTCTTCGGTGAAATTTGTTTTATGCCTTCTGGTGGAAATAATTTTCATTTTCAAATACAGTTCGTGAACTGACGGAAAGCTATAAAAAATGATTTTTTATTTTTTTTGCAAAACATTATTTTTTTTTTCGCTTTTCATATTTTAATTTTATAAATATATACTGTATTTATAAATAAATGAAGTAATAAAAAATTTGCGTTATAATATAAACATTTTTTTTAAATCTCAATGTTCAAATAAATTAACATTAATTTTTAACCTATTATAGTGTATTCAAAGTTCATATATATAAAGACGTGCTAAGAACTCGTGAAATATATTGCATTTATAATGGTTTTACGTTGAATTAAAAAAGAAGCTTTACTATATTATACTAAACACAACGTTAACAAAAACACTTTCTATTTTTATTTCGAATATATAGAATAGAGTATATGAGCACAGATTTTCACACGACCCACCACTCTCCACACTATCTCATAACACTGATACACTTGATCACATATATGTTGAAAAGGTAAATAATCACCAATATACGTATTTCACGCTAAACCAGCAATCATCAGTTGGTCCAGATTACCATCTCTACACATATATGCTATAAGTGGACCAACTGGTTATTGCTGGTTTAGCATGAAATACTTTTTTAGTGATTATTTATCTTTTCAACATCAGGTCGTGTGAAAGTCTGTGCTCATATACCCTATATATTACATGTATAGACACAGATATATAATAAGCCTGTGTGTTTCAGTTAATATGTAGACTAACAATTCTTAAGAAAACAAGTATATTGTCAATATAAAAAAATTACAAGACCACAATTATTCTTCACGTATAAAGTGTGATAAACAAAATAGCTAAAATTCAAAAAACATTAATCACAAAAATTATTTACCAAGCTCTTTCGGTAAATATACTATTATATTTTCGTGTCGCGTCACCGTGATTCTGATATACTTGTACCGATAATGATTGGCAAATAGTTTTTGTGATTAATGTTTTTTTTTGGAATTTTGGCTATTCTGTTTATCTCGCCATGATTCCGGTACACGGTATTGAAATCGCTTGGCAAATAGTTTTTGTGATTAATGTTTTTCAAATTTTAGCTATTCTGTTTATCATACTTTATACATGAAGAATATTTTTTATTATCTGCCAGAGTTTTTGTATTGTTTACAAGCCCAAACTAACTTCTATGTGTTTTCACTGCAAAAATAAAAAAAGCTATAATTTAAATGATTTAGACATGAAACAAAAAGTTTGTAAATAAATATTACCTGCAATTTGATTAATTAACTCGCTAAATTGTGTTAAAATAACTCAATATGTCATCATCATCATTTTCAACATTATCAATCCATTACAAGATGAAGATTTTTCAAATTTCACAATCTCTAGCCTCTCTTCTCCACATTACTCCAGCACATTTCCTTATTTCATACATCCATTTTGCATGCGGTTTCTTTCTAGGTCTTTTACAATCTATTGCAATCCAGTTTAAGATTTTAACAGTCCATCTATTATCATCTCTTTTAGAAATATGTACAATCCAACTCCAGTCTCTTAATTCTTTCAATAATGTCAGAAATACCTGTTAGTTCTTTCACCTATGAATTTCATTTTGATCTCTTCTTGTGATTCCTAACCTGCATCTCCCCATATTTCTTTGAGTGATCTGCAATTTCTGTATTGCTCTTCTGGTAAGTGTCCAAGTTTCAAATCCATAAGTAAAAAGTGATAAAACACATTTATTAAAAACATTCCTTTTCAAATCCATATACATATTTCTTTTAACATTCATTTATATCTACCACAAGTTCGATATGTATTTATTAACAAATTAACGACCATGTTATATAAGATATGCAGTAAAACATGTAAAAATATCACTAGTGTTAAAGCCACTAAACATCCCATGATCGCTATCCCTTATGCTAGCATATAACTGTTATTAAAACAGGCAAAACTCTCCATACAGTAGTACCACTCAATGCCTTCTGGCATCCTTGATTATTCTGGTTGGCACTCAGTGGCATTACTGTATGGAGAGTTTTGTCTGTTTTAATAATAGTGTTAAAGCCCAAATTCCTTTTTTTTTGCCAACAATGATTAGGTCATTAATATTTGTGAGGTTTTACAAACTTTTTTTACATAAGTTACATCAAAGTCTTTTAAATTTATTACAATTATTTTAATTAAATATCACACGATCACTATTTCTTATGCTAGCACATTACTGTTATTAAAACAGGCAAAACTAGTGCCACTCAGTGCCAACCAGAGTAATCAATGGATGCCAGAAGGTTTGTGCATAAAATCCCTATCTAGTACCTACTCATCCAATATCCCCAGACTAGTTTCTGGCTTGTGGCCTTCATCAGTGAGGAGCTTTGGATCTGAGAGCACTGCACCTAGATCTTAGGATCTAATGCAACCCTCCAGCAGCTACCTTTTATCTCTACTTAACTACAAAACAATGAGAATAAAATTGAAAACACAGACCCATATGACTATATAAGTTATTGAGCTTAGATTGAAAATATTATTGTGTTTTCCAAATTTTATTCTTATACTTTTGTAGTTAAGTAGAGATAAAAGGTGGCTGCTGGAGGGTTGCATTAGATCCTAAGATCTAGGTGCAGTGCTCTCAGATCCAAAGCTCTTCACTGATGAAGGCTATAAGCCAGAAACTAGTCTGGGTATATTGGATGAGTAGGCACTAGATAGGGATTTTATGCACAAGCCCCCTGGTATCCATTGATTACTCTGGTTGGCACTACTATATGGAGAGTTTTGCCTGTTTTAATTATTTTAACTGTTTGAATATTCATTTAAATATATAATGAGGTATTATATATATATATATATATATATTATACAATAAAATTCTTGTTTCAATTCCTTTTATACAGATCATCTTTAGAGATATTGAACATACATTCTATAAATTAATAAACAAATCAAAATAATAAGGACATACCACTTCTACTAATGCTGCCATATTATATCTATATTTCTTATACAAAATAAATATGTAATTATCTATTATCATTATTCTTATTATAAGCATTATTAATTGTAAATATGTTATTAAATGTTTTATAACAATAAAATTGTGCCAACACACATATAACGTAAAGCTATATAAATGATAATTAACAAATTAAAAAGGTTTAGCACTTTCAAGAATGTATATTTCTCATAATCATAACCTGTTATGACTCCCTCATAGGAAACATTATGTATGTACAATATGCAAACTTTATGCAAATGAGTCAATTAGCCCATATTTGGATATAGCAAAACATGATTCTTTGTGATTAATGGTGAAGGAGTCTTTCACTATGAAGTAAGCCTCCTTTACCTTATGTTTAACATTTTGCCTTTCAGTACAAACTAATTTCGCAATGGTGGGTTTGAACTCATGTCTGGCTAGTTTTTGATGTATGAATATTGAACTCAGATTCTGGTTTGGTATGTGACTTATTATACCTATATTTATGCTGCAACAACCTAGTAGCTATGGTGACTTTGGTTTCACCATACTATGAGGCTTTACATCTATTGTGAGGAGATGCAATGTTATACATGGCCTGTGGGGTTTTATCAGGAGCTATGGTGTCTTTAGTGTTGGTAAGAAGCCTATTAGTTGAGAGAGTTGTGTGAAAGCTCATAGGTGTGTTGGCACAAATTTATTTTTATAATTTGATAAAGGTAAAGTAGAAATCTATGATTTATTAAATGTTTTATATATTATTTGTAAAATGTAATTTTGATATGTTCCCTTTTTGATTTATTTATTTCCTTATACAATGTATGTTTAATAATTCTGAAGATGAGGCTCATATATAAGACATAAAATATTTTGGAGTTTTTAAGTGATACAAAAACGTGTTAACACAAAATAATTAACATTATGTTAAAAATATCACAAAAGTAGAAACAAATCATAATTTTTAGCATGATTGAGAGAAAATAGATAAGAATTATATATATATGATGTAAAGTACCATGTGATGCAGAACTCCATGGCATTAGTTTTGTTTATTATAAATAAATATTTGCACTTTAATTATGAATGTCAATTCAAAAACCAAAAAAAACATTGTTGGATTCAATAAGATTCAGGTAAACCAGATATAGATGTAGTCTTGTCACTGATGAAGCCCATGATCCAGATACTAGTCTGAGATTATGGATATTGATTTAATAACTATTACTGGTTGCTTAAACTTACAATTAAAGTGTAATGAATAGTGACGTGAAAAGCATGTGTAATATGCAATTAGCCAAATAATTAAATTGCCTACAATTGTCATGCAAATAAATTGAATAAGGTATTAAATATTAAAATGTTATTTAGTGTCAGGCTTGTATTTTGATAATATAAACATAGTAAGAAGTTAATTGTGACAAGATATGTATTAAGTTATTTAAAATCTTCTAGGTACACTTGAACCAAGTACAAGTTTTGTATTGACAAAGCTCATAGGACAAAAATTGGTCTATGAATATAAATAAGGTAGCACCCTCTTTGAAGTTTAAAAGTCTTACTAACTAATATCTAGAAAGTATTTAATATTTATTACAATAGGAAGAATCACCTGGAATAAAATTCCCAGAGTTGCCTCTAAATATTTATTGTTTGTTTAGGTTTAAGTACAGTTTATGAGATATCAATAATATATATATATATATATATATATATATATATATATATATATATATATATATATATATATATATATATATATATATATATATATATATATGTACCATTTATTTATATATAAAGTACAAATTCCACTTTTTGATATTAGGTATTATAAAAAAAAAAAAAAGAGAGGAAAGAAAGAAAGCGAACACGATCTTTATTTGTTTTAGCATAATGTTTTGAAAAGAGAAAAAAAAAAACGTACAGTGAAAGTTTAGTTTTTTTTTAGAAATAAGTTAACTAAAATAAATTCAATGTTGGAAAGTGCATATTGAATCATTGATTAAAATAGCGAAAGGAAATTTCAAAAGGCGAAAGATTGTTATCAGAAACAATTTTCTGATGGTAATTAAAAATGGCCGAAATTCTTAGCGGAAAACAGACTTTGTAAAAAAGAAAAGGAGAAGAATGTAGAAGTTTGTAAAGTGGAACAAAGAAAAAGAAAGAATGTGCGCAGAGCTTCTAAAAAGAATCGAAGAGTATAAAAGGAGCGGACAGATTTGAAAAGGGGTCTTTTTACCTGGGTGTTCCAATAGTGCTGAGCATTTGGAAGTGTTTCATATTTCTTTTAATAAAATGTGTTCACTTAGATACCAGCTGAAATCGCTCGCCATGAGTGAGTAGAACGATATCTCTTGTTTAGTTTGCCGACACTTTCTCTCGGAAAAAGTCACCTAGATCGTCCTCGTGCTACCTAAATTAGATCGGAGATTCGGAAATAAAACTAAAAGAAAAAAAAAAACAGCTACTGTGGACTACTCACTAACTGAATTGTACGTCGGGAAGATCGATGACCTACTTAATGTTAACTTACCGGTAAGTAAATGTACATAAATTTTTTTTTACATAAAGCTTTATGAATAATGAATTGAATTGAAATATTATCCCATAAAGCTATTTTCTTGCGATCAGAAGATTTACGAACTGAGAAATGAACGCAAAATGTTGCTACAGAAAATCAGACTTTCTCTATTAAATAATTAATACTCCAATATTCGACGTAGATTAATGAATTCATATGCTTCCTACAATCCTTTCCAACGTTGTAATGTCTGTCTTAATCATAATTATTGAATGTTTGACGCAGTTATAATAAGATCTTTATTATTAACTTCACTTTCATTGTACGATGTCAAAAATTAATACCATTCTATGTAATTTTTTTTTACCTTTAGTTATTTAAATTAGATCGTATAATTATTACCTTACGGGCTACAATATTTGACGCAGTCTCAGTGGGTCTAACGACCCTGGCGCCCTCAAGTAGAAATTAAAAACTGGTTCTGCTCACGATTGTACCCGGTAATCATTCTAGTCCGAAGTTGATCAGGAAAAATAGCTGTGTTAAGAATTAAAATACAATTTTTTTTTATGTTGATACAGTTGGATCAACTCACGCTCAAATATAAATTTGAGGCGTATAAGGGCCTAGTAATACGAAAAACGTTACAATATATATATTGCAGTTCTTTTTGAGTAACTACTTATGTTTATAAATAGAGTTAGTTAGACATCTATTGCAGATATTTTTTGCATTATGTTTTATTATAGCTAATTCATTTTACACTGTCTTATATTTAATTCATTATTTAATCCATTACATATATGAAATAAAAGATATATCTTTATGTATCAGTTAAACTTAGGAACTAATAAATTGCACTCAATGTTTATCTCATATATGTGTAGCACAAATCCCAAAGACAGAGATAGGGTGGTTTTATGAACAAAAACAGCTCTGCTTTCTACTACATAAGAATTAATATGTGTCTCATTACATAAAATATTTTTTTCATTTGTTTTTAAGAAGAATAAGTATATACAGCTCATTAATGTAAATGTATCCATTAAATCCTGAGCTATATTGTTATAATACCATGGAATAAATTACAAACTAGAATCTTTTTTAATCTGATGACAATAAATACTAATTGTAAAAAGAAATTATTAAACTCAGGTGCTTATTATACATGTATATAATTTTAATGCGCAAATACGTGCACAACAACCGAGCTTCATCAGGATTAAATAACAATATATTATAAACTCAAAATAATTATAATATCTAAAGAATAATGCCCAAGCGCTTTCAAGAGAACTTAGCTCTCATAATCATGGGCAACAAAGAATAAGCATAGCGTATTGGTATATGCTAAAATATGCTGATATATGTAAATTAGTTGAAAATAAATGCGTCAGCTCTAAATGATCAATTTCTTAGAGATTTTGTAACACGCATCTTTCCTATTCATAGCCTTATCATCAATAGCAAACCCATCGAAAATTTTACTCAGTGTTTAATAAAGAATTTCAACTAAGCTTTCATACACCCCCTAATACAAATAGAATTATTAATAACACCAAAGACACTATAACACCCAACAACACCTCTCAGGCCATATATAATATTTCATGTCCAGAAAATAACTGCATGTTATCATACTATGAGGAAACGAAAGCAACTCTTTCTACAAGACTATCCCAGCATAGATATTCTTACAATAAGGCCCAAGTAGACCCAAATTGCAATTCAATATTTGCTATACATCAGAAATCAGCTGGTCATTCATGTGAACCTAAAAATGCAAGAATAGTTTGCAGGGAGAGAAATGACATTAAGAGAAAAGTTAAAGAAGCATGTTTTATTGCTATTGATGATAAGGCTATGAATAGGAAAGATGCGTGTTACAAAATCTCTAAGAAATGTATCATTTAGAGCTGACGCATTTATTTTCAACTAATTTACATATATCAGCATATTTTAGCATATACCAACACGCTATGCTTATTCTTTGTTGCCCATGATTATGAAAGCTAAGTTCTCTTGAAAGCGCTCGGGCATTATTCTTTAGATATTATAATTATTTTGAGTTTATAATATATTGTTATTTAATCCTGATGAAGCTCGGTTGTTGTGCGCGTATTTGAGCATTAAAATTATATAAATAAATACTAATGTATTCTACATAATATGATATAAAATACAGTTTGTTTATAATCTATGTTTATTATTTCCAAAAAAACTTCGATGAAAATAAGCATTTAAATTTAAACTTATTTCATGCATATATTATAAGAATTTTATAGTTTTACAATAATTGACCTTAATTGTTCTTGTGCCAACAAAAAATAACATCATTTATGAACTAATTCCAGTGAATACATTATTTATGATTGTAGAAATGTAAATATTTTTTTTAAATAGATAATGCTTACAATTTGTTAAATATTTATAAAATAATAATCAATGTTTTTAATGATTTCTTATCACCTATATTTTGTCATATAAAAAATTAAAACAATAATAATATAGAATACAAATATAACATATTTGAAAATACATGTGAAATACTATGTAATGGTTGATGGATTTTATTAGTGCAGTTTCAGATTACAATTGTATTTAGAAGGTAATAAAACCACCTCACTGATACCATGGTGTTAAATGTAAGGATTCTCTTGTTTCAGCCTATATAAGTCCATTTAGGTTTGAAAATAAGATAGTTGTTCTTATTTTCTTAAAGTCTTTATCTTGTGGCAGGAATGAGAGTATCCTCACATTTAACATTGCTGATTTAATATTATGTACAGTGCTAGTGACATGAAATCTATGGATGCAAAACATTTTCAGATTTGTGAATAGTTTGAATTCCAGGACTAAATCTTTTATCATTATTTTATAAATTCCAACTTTGCTAAAAATGTAAATAAATATTAACCTTACTATCTACAGTTGGAATTTATATATATATATAAATAATTTTTATACAATTTATACATTTATTTTATTAACAAAAATATAAAACTTTGAAATAAAAAAATTGAACAAGGAATTTAATGCAATAATTTTAAAACTGTAGAAGACTTGAAAAACAATATTCCTCTTTCAGTTATTTCTTATTCCTCCTTCAATTATTTATTCCGACTCCTGTCTTATCAGTTGGATATAATATTTTTTGAAGATTAATTATAGCACTGATTATAAATCAAATAGAATAATTGAATTAAGATAAAAAAACAAGTTGATAAATATACTTTTGTTTTTATCAATTGTGTTTTCCTGTTTATCAAGCACTGCAGCCTGTATTTTTGTTGAATATACAGTTTCAGGGGCATACAAAAAATATTTACAAAAAAATGGCTGATAGGAAATATTTAATATTTACATTTTTTTTCATTAGTATTATTTTATAAAAATAAAAAATGTGCAAAAATTAATTATAATATTTACTATTATCAAATATTTAGTAGTTGTTAATTAAAATTAATAATATTAAATAACAAGTAAATATAGTGTGTAAATACTGATGTTTATATATAGTATAAAGACTTTTCATGCTTTTCATTTTTTTTAGATTAATAAGTTAATCAAATATATAAACTCTTCTTGATGTTACATGTATTTTTATTTTTAGGTTAATAAGTTGAAGTCTACATTAATGGACAAGATATAATATTTTTATATTATTTTTTCATTTATATATTAATAAATTGATTTAATATAAATAATAACAAATAAAATATAATATATTCTAATTAATTTTTCCTTCTTTTTTTAAAAAAATAATATTAATAAAAATATAAATATTAAATATGGACGTTTTTATTTTATGCCTCAAAACTATATATTTATAAAAAAAAAAAATATGGGCTGCAAAGCTTAGTAGACAGGAAAATAAATACCTTTATTTATTGTAAGTTTTTGATTAATAGATATTTTAATTAGTGGCTTTCTAAATGTAATCAATCACTATAGTTTTCTTTATACTAGCCTAGCCTTGTTTTTTTAACAATCACTAAATATATAATATGATTATAACTCAAAAAGTAATGCATCATTGTAAATGCCCCCCCCCCCAATACATATAATTTAAAGAGAACAATTTGGATTATAATGATTATAAATTTCATTGTAGCTTTAAGTGATCTGTGTGTGTGAATATAAAAATATTGGTTGTTTATGATATAAAATGTCATTTAAATTAGTATATACTTTTCCAAAACTAGCTCTGTGTATAAAGATAAATAATTAGCTGTTAAATATAAAATAAAAAGTAAGATTTACATTAATTAAAAAAAATACAGAAAAAATTCTTTACCAGCTCTTGATACCCTAATTTTTAGAAATACTTCAATAAGTATAAATCAGTATAAATTGTTTTCAAATACAGGTATTAGCAGATTTTTTATGGTGGTTCAGACCTGAATGTGATCAATAGAAAATTATCATCATTAATATTATTTTTAAAAAAGGTATACAAATTGATATGGTTTTTGTTGTAATCTTAAAACCTATCAGACAATCTCATCCACCTATTACACTTTAAATATAAGAGAAAAGCTGATTGCCAGATTTCATTTTGATTTCACACCTTCAAGGTATTGACAATAATTAACTCATTTTGTTTACAATATAAGTTAAATACCATTATTCAAAAATTCTTGTCTGGTGCCTTGGACCTCATTGCCTGTTGTGATGGTTGGCACAATGCTGGATGTTCACCTATTCAGCTGAAGCATTTTGGGTCTTCACTTTGGGGCCCCAGGGATGGAGATCATTGGGTGATGATGACGTATCAGTGGTTGGGCCATGTAGATCCATGGACAGATACACATTAAACTAGATTATAGTAACCCTTTTATGGATATAATTGTTATTGAGTGTATGTCTCTTTTGTAAACCTAGTTAATTGTTTTACCTTTGTAACATTGAACGCTCCGTAATCATCATCGGGTAAGTAGACCCGAAAATTAATGTAATCTTTTAACTAATAAAGGTTACTTTTAAAACTAAGCTGTTTCTGACTCAGAAATTTTATGAATTTGAGAAAAGTCACTCAAATGAATTCCTCTTTTCATAGTGTTAAAAAGAAAACATATTCAAAGTAAAAATAGATCATTGATTTAAAGAAAATTAAATTTAAATAGTATTAAGTGAACAAATAAAACTTAATTTATTAAAGCGATTTAAGTGTATTTATTAGTGTAATTTATATGTAATTTATCAGCATAATTTATTCAATGTAATTTGTTAATGAATTTTACTTTAAAAAAAAAAATTTAAACAAAATTCAATTTATTATCATAATTAAATATGATTTATTTGTTTAATTTATTAAATGTAATTTATTAATGAAAATAGATTTAAATTAAACTTAAAACAATAAAACAGATATTTAAATTCATTAACTACAACAAAAAAAAAAAGAAAGATTGCAAGTCTGTTTAAAAATTTGATAATAAAATTTTGTGGGCGCTGTTTCGCAAATTGTGGTATATCATAAATATAACCAGATATTAGAAAGATTTAATATTATTGCTTTTCCGTGAACATATTGAAGATGAATGTTTAACAAAGAAGGTCCACAATGCAGAAAAGATTATATAATTATAACTACTTCACATATTTACAGCATAGCACATCTCTAAGATAGGTATGTAGAAGAGAGAACTTATAAGTTAATTGCTATGTAAGTTTGTGACTTTACATATGTCATTTGCATGATAATGCAAATCATGAGCCTTTTTTATTTATTGCATGGGTAATTATTTGCAACAAATCACATCTCTTGTATTTGCTTTGAAGTTAGTACATAGTTGACAATTTTAAAGATTATTTGGAAAGCCTGATCTGGAGGAAATTTGTCTTTGGTGCTTTCAATAGTTGATTGAGATTAGGAATAATTCTGAAGCTGATGTTGAATTCATTCAAGCAGATTGTCTTCAACTTTTGTGATGCACCTGATATAAAATGAAAGTTGTTCCATGTATTAGTATTGTTTAGTTCACAGGCCTAGTGTTTAGTGTGGAGTAAAATTTTTTTGAGTGCACTAATTAAATAGTTATGATCGTATCCTGATTTAAACTCTAAGTTTTTTCTTCTACATATTTATCTTAGTGCTATAAATATGTCTGGCCTGATTGAAAGCAGTGCTAAACTGTAAATCACTAAAGATGTTAATAATTTTATAACCTTTCCTGCATAGTGAATCTTCCCTATCTATGAAATTACAAAGGAGTAAGGAAAGAAAAGATAGATTGAGTTGTAAAGAAATGTATTGTTTTCATTTTATGTTTATATTTTAGACATGGTTGAAAATCAGTAATTAATAAAATTAGATGCTTTTTTTATCACCTTAACATTTTCATAAGAGTTAATTTCTTTAAATCCATATTTTATTATAATATGATAATTGATATAATACTAATCTGAAAATCCATGCTTTCACCATACAATTTTGTTACTATTTGTGTTCAGAATAAATTTCAGCATAGAACTGATTTTTTTTTTTTTGCTTTTATATATTATTCATAGTTGCTATTATACACATAACATATAAATAAGTGACACCTTTTATTTAACAAATAAACTTTTTTATAAAAAATTAATTATACTCTATTAAAACATGTTTACATAATTTTCAAAATATTTTTTTTAGTTAAAAATGTGTTTGTTTCTTTTATAAAAAAGAAGTTAAATTATTAAAAAAAAAACAAATCAAATATGTATATTCTGTGGTGATAATTCATATGATGATCAACTGTGTACATCTTCATCATCAATAGTAATTTGTCATATGGACAGCTCCAGAGAACAGTCATCATCAAAAATCCATTCATTTCTCCACTCCAATCTATTCATTGCCCAGCCCTTCAATTCCACATATCTCTTCCCATCTATTATATCATCCAGCAAGCTCAATCTTTTCCTTTCTTCTTGCTTCCATTAACAACATATAAAAACAAAAAAGATTTGCAATTTTATGCTTTAATAAAATGCTAGAATTGGAATTTTTGGGGTTTAATATATCATGCATAATTAGAAAGCAAATATATATTTCATTAATGCATAAAAAACAAAATAACTGATCCACACTTTAAACATGACAACAAAAAGTGGCAATGCAACAATCCTAATGCATAATATGAACATTATAAAAATTGCTACAATGTGTATGGGATAAATTCACACTACAGAATTACACAGCTAACTCATTTTCTAAAGAATCACAATTGTAATATATTTACCCTAACAGAAATAAAAATTTCATCAGCCAGTGATTATTAATGCTTTAAATAAAGACTATATTTTCCTACATAAACCAAACATCCAACCAGTACAGGGTGTAGGAGTTATGATAAATACAAAAAATTCTACTAACAAAAGTAAACACACTATACATATCTGTTAATTCAATTATCATTTCCTTTAATCATCAGTAATAACAATTTTAACTCATATCTACATACTCATGCCCAAATTCCAATGATGTACCCAAGACACTATTCATAGCCCAAGCAAAAATCTTATGCAGAGCTGCAATAACCATCTTTTTTGGTGACATCAGATGCTCTATCTACATTACAATCTAAAGTTAATCAATTCACCCTGCTATCATTTTCACTCTTGTACCTCTTGTAACAGATTCTTCTAATGGAGAGTCATATTTATCTTCTATCTATCACTGTTTTGCATTTCTATTTTATATTAAAACTTCAATCCTACCCAGCATTTCATTTTCAGACTAAGCTTGTGTGATTCTCAATTTATATAAACTTCATTACAACATGCCATTCTATAAGTTTACATTTACTTGAAAGGTTTTTGTAGAATTTAAATTAACTATAGATGACTTTCTAATATAATCATTGCAAGGCATTACTATCAACAGTTGCAGTACTTTCCTCTTGTTGATACTTGGTTAATCTTCAAAAAAATTTAAACAGTTGTTGCTTCAACTGATTAACAAATTATCACTCAACTACCTCGTAAAATAGCATGTTAAAAACATAGATACAAACTTGAAAATTGTCTTATTAACAAATGATGCCAAAGGTCTTATCCATAAACTACAAAATTAAGCAAACCAATTGCTCATGCTATACAACTAGAATCAAATTTCTCAAAGTTCATAAGAACCACTGTAAATTATGCCAGATCAGCTTCATCACAATTCTTCAGCATTCCTATTTTATCAAAAGATGACACCTTTCTTTCTGAAGCCAATGTTGACATGGAAATTCTTGAGTACCAAAATCTATTCTAAAAGCAACTGATCAATATCTATTCAATATTCACTACAGTACACAATCTTCTCAAGAAACTTTTATTAAAAAGTGTCTAATATATCAGAAAGTCATGCACCTTGAAACACACATCTTTAGTTAAAGAATTCATCCCAGCCAGAAAATAGTCTGGGGATATTGGATGAGTAGGCACTAGATGGGGCTTTTATGCACTAGCCTTCTGGCATCCATTGATTACTCTGGCTTGTGCTGAGTGGCAATAGATATAGAGTGTTTTGCCTGTTGTAATTTAGCTAATGGGTACAAGCAACTTGACTATGTCATAATTCCTATTTTATATATATACTGCAATCAACTCTGCTCAAGCAATCTTAACATCTCCGATCTTTCTACCAACATAATATTTTACCTCAGAAAAAAATAAAATACATTTAACCTCTCTGTAAATAACATGTGTTTTATTACACTTAATAATAATTTAAAAAAAAAACTGAATGAAATTATTTTTCCAAAACTATCAACTTCACATTATGCAGTAAAGGGTCTCTATGCCTCTTGGTTCAAGAATCTATTTTGTTTGCAAAAGAAAACAAACTTACAGAATACATTGCATGCAAATCAACATTAAGGTATCTTTTGATCTAGTCAATTGAGAATATCTTATCACTGCCTATATAAACATCTATGTAAAGCCAATAATCTGATGATTGCCATCCAGAATGACCTCACTAATTGATCAATTAAACTAAAAAATTATATGTGCCTCTCAACATTTTTTAAACCTAATCATGGCATTCCACAGGACTCACTTCTGATTTCCTAATTAAGAAAATTGAACAATGCTATAAAAGTATTTTCTTTCCTCATGTTGGAACTACCATTCAAGCCATATCTTGGAACTACCTTTCAAGCCATATCCTTTGTTAATGACGCTCTGATAATCTTCAAAAGTTTCCAAAACATTTTTGTTATTTTCAATTCTTAAAATATATTCTCATCAAATCATTCCACGATACAGGTTTACAAATCATCTTTATAACAAATGCCTGCATATCATAAAACTACCATATTTTTTTATTCTAACCTTCATCCTTTTTTGGCATCGTAATAAATCTGTCTAAAATTCAATTAAGTTATCATTTAAACAGTATCATTATAAACACATTCAGTACAAAAATGAAGGCATTTTGTCCAAAATGCTGTATCCCTTGTGAAAGTTCACATTGTGAATGAAGATTTTTAATGGAATGCTTGCCTATGGATAAGGTTACAATACCTATTATAAAGGAGTACATCTGGGACACCTCTGCAGATTTTCTATTCATTAGAACAACTTGCTTTCTTATATGCAAATGAGGGATTTCAATTCCATATGTCTCAAATTTTTTGTACTCTATATTTGTCCAAAATATATATTGTGACACTAATCCAATAATTAGTGCCACCCTACCCCAATACTATTGCTTATTTTATATGTTAAGTACTTCATTATCATATGCATGTCATTGAGCATTCTCATCTATTAGACCAGTATAACATCAAATCTTTTATTTACATATCATTTAAAGATTTAAATTAGATGACTTATCTATCCAGACATATGGGCAACTTGCAGTTGCTCAGACTCTAACTAAATTCCAGAATGTGTGTGCTCCTCAATCATAGTTGAATTATATTTTAATTTATTACAGGATACAATTCCAACCAAAATGTTTCTTATTGACTGATTCAACCTAATTCATGAACCCAAAATGTGTTTTATAAAATGTCCATACTTTTCATACCTATGTCTATTCATGTTTTGTAAGTATACAAACAATCTCAAGCAATTACTTAAAATATAGAAAATACTTCCAGCCCCATAATGAACCTGTAATTATTCATACACTAAAAATCATGTGGCTTGCACACTATTCCATAGTATTTGACAATAAATAATGCAATGTATTCAAAAGGAATAAAAGGGGATGTTCCAATTCATTCCTATACTATTTCAAATTTTTACTCAGGAACATCATGACCAAAACTTGGCAATCAACCAACTGTCTCAGTTTTGCTCTCTCATATCTTAAACCTTTATTTGCATTAACACCCTTTATTAGATTTTACCCAAATAAATAACTAAACTCTTCCTTCAATTCAGCCATCATGATTATGTTACAATATCACACTCTTCAAATTTGGATTACACATCACTAAAGATATGCAAATTATACCATTACAGTTGTTGCTTCATCAAACTTTGGCCTATAAATTTATTTTATTGTACATATATAAAATTTTCATATAGTTTGTTGTTAATAAAGTTATATATTGTAACAGTCAAAACACGTGTATCTCATTAACATAGTGCAGAATTCGACCACCACACAAAACAGCAGCACCATCGAGTAGCGACGCCACCCATGGTACTGAGTTCGAACATAGTTTATCGGTTCCACAATACAATCTACGGAACAATGCCTCTGATGTGACATAAGTAAACACTTCTTTAGGCACAGTGGTCAGGGAGATGCACGAGATTCATGGTTTTGTTTCCGAGTTGGCCAACAATCAAACGAATATTAATTCACATATATAATCGAGGAAATATATATAATGGGCATCGAATAAATGAAAACTTAACTACAGACGTACAGTTAAAATTATTTATTTATGTATTTAATAAAAAAACATTATTAATGTTATTAATCATATTTTATATTCAGAGTTTCAATAGCTAATTGGCAATTTTATTATATATAAAGTACATTTATTTATAAAGAGCATTCATTTATATGAAGGCGTAATCTAGCTACCTAAGGTTCTCGAGTGAGTATTTCTAATGCGTACTGTAGGGGATTTATACTTTGCACTGCAAGAGTCATCCGTGGTGGCGGACATACATTTATTTAATAAAACTATTTATTTTACGACTAAGGGCGAACATTTATTTGAGAGTGGATGATGAAGATAATGCCGAGGCGGAGTGATATAGAGAATGATAAACTAAATAAAGGAACACGTGGTACGCCTTAGAAGGGCGATATAAAATGGCAGCACTGAAACTGCAATGCCGTGAATAAATTTATAAGGGCTTCGGGTTGGTCTCTGCCTCGACCCGAAGAGGTAAGGTGTCACATGAGCATAACCAGTGACAAGCGGTCCGTGTCACAATTTGCCAGCTGGCTGTGTGATGGTCGTCAAGCCCTACGGGAACATTATCATGTCCACTTGTGTAGGACGACTGGGGTTAATTCAACCCTATAGAATCCGGAGTATTCACGGCGTGGAATGAGCCATCGGGGCTTCAAAACGTAACACATGTATAAGATCTAAAAGATTATGGTAATATTTAACTAGATTTCAAACTCGGCCCCCCATTATCAATGTTGACTGAAAGAAAATTGGTGACTCTCAAAGAAATGAAATTTCCGTAATTATTCATTAAAAATTAATAATAAAAAATATCTAAAAAGGGAATTATTACAGCGAGTATGCCAGCTATTACGAAGTAGTAGACCCTGCATTACAATAACCGATTCTTTGAATGCGTGTCAATTTATATGAAATTTAAGTTATTTATAAAGCAAATATTAATGACAATTCGACACACATTCACTGTTCAAGCGATTATGGATTTAGCTTTAAAACTAAGACAATTATGAGAAGGTAATATTTCAATGATAATTATAAATAAAGTGTAGATTTGAGAAATACACACCTAAGAAGGATAGAGGGAGGTAAGCTAGATTATGCGAGAAATTTACAGATTACATTAATTCTCAAATTTTAGTTTCACAAAATTACAATTTTAACATTTAGAAGTTAGACAAATAGTAGGAGATGAGCTATAGCTTATTTTACTAGAGTACTCTATAATTTGGAATACACACACAGGTACCTGTTTTATAAGATGTTTTCGTCCATTTGTTTAATAGTAGATTGTTCGTGATTAGCAGTTTTCTTTCTTGTCTTTGGTATTTTATTGATTTTAACAGCAGCGGCTTTCTTGTTTATTTCAGGCAGCATATCATTATGGTGTTTTTACGATGGGCAAGGTGAAGTTCGGCATACGGTGGGCCATCTCCCGATGGAGAATAATCTCGGTGCTTACTCGGTCATACCTTGGCAATATCAATTTATTTTAAGATATTTTAGACTCTCCACTCGAGAGCAAAGCTAAAATTTAAGTGAAAGTCTCCAGCAAGTCTAAGATGGCCTCCTTTTTTTATCTTGATCTTTTAATTTTTTTGTTGAGATATTTTTAGGTTTTCTTTGTCTTGCCCTCAGGATAATCAATGCTTTTGCTGGTTTTAATTAGAAAGAAATCTGCTGTGCTATTGTTTGTTTTGTTGTTGTTTTTTTTTTTTTTTTTTTTACATTCGTTAATTACATTTTTTTGGAATTTTTCTATAATTAATTTATTATCTATCACTGACCGATGCTTTTAAATTTTCAAAGACAAAAGGGAATAAAATTATTTTAACTTTAATTAATTATTGCATCAGATTTTGTTAGAATTATTATTTAACGAAATTTAAACTAAGCAATAAATACGAACTTTATAAATTCAAAATAAATGATTAATATTACACAAAATTTATTTAGCTAAAGAAATCTAAATTATATTACTTTATCCGTATTTATTGCCTTTAATTTGAGATCGAAATGTGTGCGTGTTTATGTTGAATTCTACATATATTTATACATTTTTAATATTGTTACACACACAACTCGATACCAAAAGTTTAAATTTGGGTGGGATAGACCGGTCAGTGAGAGACGACAGAAAAGGTGAAACTTAAGATTCGAATACGAATCTTACTGTTTCATTTCCCCGTACTTCCCGTGAACAATTAAGGAAGAACAAAGGAGGCAAGAAAGGGAAAAAAAATTTACATTACATAATTTAAATACGAAAGAATTATTATTATTATTATTTTTTTTTTTACAGATACATATAAATATAGAAAGCAGAGATTACATGAAGTAACGAACAATTTATATACCCGGATCTAGAATTTAAACTTTAATTTTAAAATGACCTAATTTGGCCGTGTCTGGTTAGCAATCATTATAATACTATTAGTTAAACTGATTTTCTATATATAAAAAAAATTCTTAGACTAATATTAATTAACATAATATATATAAAAAAAAATTTTTAAGAATAATAATAATTAAATATACATAACAAAATTTCTATATAAAGCCCTATTTGACCAATATAATTTCCATTCAACCAATATTTATCAAGTTCGTTTTACTAAATTTTATACACGGAATGGCCGTCCGAAATGCTCCAATATTGTTATAACCCCGGGTCAGGTGGATAATATATATCTCTCGTTGTTGATGACTGCGGCCTTGGGTTTTCTAATTTTTGTCTTCTATCCGGCGGTTCTTTGGCCCAATGGCTAAAATCTAATGTAGTGAGAAATTCACTCATTTCTTCTATGTCCTTTATACGACTGCCCGCCATCAACTGTTGGATGGCCAGCGGCATGCCATGCTGGGTCGTTCTAAATTTCCATGTCCCCATATTCCACCAGTTTTTGGCAGAACCTTGCAGATGGTAATTAGCTATAGCAATCTGTTCATCTGGCCCTGTTTTATGAAATTTTAAGAACCTCTGTAGGCTCTCAAGGTGGTTTTGAGGTTTTTTTCTTATTTCCCCTCTAAATATTTTGATGTGGGCCATCTTTGTTAAGTGGCTTTGGTATCCACTGTCCATTTTCATGTTTTCTTCCATGACTTTCGGTCCTATAATTTGTCTCCGTCCATCTTTGTCTCTTCTTTAACGCTAACTTCCTTCTCTGGTTCTTGTGGGCTTTCATCGGCTGGAATGAGGTCTCTTTGCTCATCATACTCTATTTTCACTACATTACCTGCTTGCACTTCTACTATTATAGGTTGGTCTGATCTCTCTGACTTCCTTTCCTTTTCCATATCTTTAATTTCTTCTTTTTTACTAACTGGGGATACTCCATAATGTTCTTTGATCCTTTCAAGATATATCAACATATCCCTATCAATTTTCTGATGCTCCCTAATTCTTCTCTCCTCCTCTTCCTGTCTCCTTTTTGATTCTTCATCGCTTCTTTTTCTCATTTCCTCCTCATACATTTTCTTCATTTCTTGCATACTCCGTCTGAGTATTTCCTCCATTTTCTTATCCATTTTCTTACTATTTATTTATTTATTTTACACTAGTAGCATTTAACTATTCCCCACCGGTATCTTGGCCCTATAATACTCTTTCATTGCCCTCTCCTACTCTACATTGCTGCCTTTAATATACTTAACATATATATTATAACGAACTATTAGTAACGCGTATAAGCCACTGCTGTCTATGATATATATATTTTTACTTTAACTAAATTTTATTGTTAAAAACATAATAAGCTTCTGCTGTCTCATTTAGCTACTGATTATTATTTTTATTATATAAAAAGATATTTCATTAGATCCGAGTATTTCGTTCCTTCTTAAATTACACACACATCCCTGCTTTCCTTAAATTTGTTATTACGCCTGCTGTCCTTTCACTCACTCGACCCACATTACTTCACTCGATTTATTTTTATTATTTTTATTTTTATCCAAACAAACTCTTATATATATAAAATAATTAGCCAACTCGGCAACGAACGCTAAAGGAATTTATCTGCATTATTTTTGCTCAGGGTATCTATGGGTTTTATACTCGAAGCCTCACGTTATTGGCGCCAAACGCTAAAAAAAATTTAACTATGTAACAGTCAAAACACGTGTATCTCGTTAACATAGTGCAGAATTCGACCACCACACAGAACAGCAGCACCATCGAGTAGCGACGCCACCCATGGTACCGAGTTCGAACATAGTTTATCGGTTCCACAATACAATCTACGGAACAACGCCTCTGATGCGACATAAGTAAACACTTCTTTAGGCACGGTGGTCAGGGAGATGCACGAGATTCATGGTTTTGTTTCCGAGTTGGCCAACAATCAAACGAATATTAATTCACATATATAATCGAGGAAATATATATAATGGGCATCGAATAAATGAAAACTTAACTACAGACGTACAGTTAAAATTATTTATTTACGTATTTAATAAAAAAACATTATTAATGTTATTAATCATATTTTATATTCAGAGTTTCAATAGCTAATTGGCAATTTTATTATATATAAAGTACATTTATTTATAAAGAGCATTCATTTATATGAAGGCGTAATCTAGCTACCTAAGGTTCTCGAGTGAGTATTTCTAATGCGTACTGTAGGGGATTTATACTTTGCACTGCAAGAGTCATCCGTGGCGGCGGACATACATTTATTTAATAAAACTATTTATTTTACGACTAAGGGTGAACATTTATTTGAGAGTGGATGATGAAGATAATGCCGAGGCGGAGTGATATAGAGAATGATAAACTAAATAAAGGAACACGTGGTACGCCTTAGAAGGGCGATATAAAATGGCAGCACTGAAACTGCAATGCCGTGAATAAATTTATAAGGGCTTCGGGTTGGTCTCTGCCTCGACTCGAAGCGGTAAGGTGTCACATGAGCATAACCAGGGACAAGCGGTCCATGTCGCAATTTGCCAGCTGGCTGTGTGACGGTCGTCAAGCCCTACGGGAACATTATCATGTCCACTTGTGTAGGACGACTGGGGTTAATTCAACCCTATAGAATCCGGAGTATTCACGGCGTGGAATGAGCCATCGGGGCTTCAAAACGTAACACATGTATAAGATCTAAAAGATTATGGTAATATTTAACTAGATTTCAAACTCGGCCCCCCATTATCAACGTTGACTGAAAGAAAATTGGTGACTCTCAAAGAAATGAAATTTCCGTAATTATTCATTAAAAATTAATAATAAAAAAATATCTAAAAAGGGAATTATTACAGCGAGTATGCCAGCTATTACGAAGTAGTAGACCCTGCATTACAATAACCGATTCTTTGAATGCGTGTCGATTTATATGAAATTTAAGTTATTTATAAAGCAAATATTAATGACAATTCGACACGCATTCACTGTTCAAACGATTATGGATTTAGCTTTAAAACTAAGACAATTATGAGAAGGTAATATTTCAATGATAATTATAAATAAAGTGTAGATTTGAGAAATACACACCTAAGAAGGATAGAGGGAGGTAAGCTAGATTATGCGAGAACTTTACAGATTACATTAATTCTCAAATTTTAGTTTCACAAAATTACAATTTTAACATTTAGAAGTTAGACAAATAGTAGGAGATGAGCTATAGCTTATTTTACTAGAGTACTCTATAATTTGGAATACACACACAGGTACCTGTTTTATAAGATGTTTTCGTCCATTTGTTTAATAGTAGATTGTTCGTGATTAGCAGTTTTCTTTCTTGTCTTTGGTATTTTATTGATTTTAACAGCAGCGGCTTTCTTGTTTATTTCAGGCAGCATATCATTATGGTGTTTTTACGATGGGCAAGGTGAAGTTCGGCATACGGTGGGCCATCTCCCGATGGAGAATAATCTCGGTGCTTACTCGGTCATACCTTGGCAATATCAATTTATTTTAAGATATTTTAGACTCTCCACTCGAGAGCAAAGCTAAAATTTAAGTGAAAGTCTCCAGCAAGTCTAAGATGGCCTCCTTTTTTTATCTTGATCTTTTAATTTTTTTGTTGAGATATTTTTAGGTTTTCTTTGTCTTGCCCTCAGGATAATCAATGGTTTTGCTGGTTTTAATTAGAAAGAAATCTGCTGTGCTATTGTTTGTTTTGTTTTTTTGTTTTTTACATTCGTTAATTACATTTTTTTGGAATTTTTCTATAATTAATTTATTATCTATCACTGACCGATGCTTTTAAATTTTCAAAGACAAAAGGGAATAAAATTATTTTAACTTTAATTCATTATTGCATCAGATTTTGTTAGAATTATTATTTAACGAAATTTAAACTAAGCAATAAATACGAACTTTATAAATTCAAAATAAATGATTAATATTACACAAAATTTATTTAGCTAAAGAAATCTAAATTATATTACTTTATCCGTATTTATTGCCTTTAATTTGAGATCGAAATGTGTGCGTGTTTATGTTGAATTCTACATATATTTATACATTTTTAATATTGTTACACACACAACTCGATACCAAAAGTTTAAATTTGGGTGGGATAGACCAGTCAGTGAGAGACGACAGAAAAGGTGAAACTTAAGATTCGAATACGAATCTTACTGTTTCAATATATATATATATATATATAACTAATTCACTATCATATACTGTCTTTCAATCTGCAGAAGTAGTTTTGGTTAATTCCTTAATCCTCCTCAGCTGCCACTAAATTCAAAAACAACAGAATAATTCTTAAATTAATTGATATTTTATTTGTATAATATATATAAAAGTCATATTTTGCGGGCTCATCCATGTTAAAAATTGAAAAATTAATATATCTTTTATCACCCAGTAGATGACTTGTGTGATCAAGTGGAAACGTTGGTATATTAATTTTTAAATTTTTAATACAGATGAACCCGCAAAATATGTCTTTTATATATGCAACCGGTGAAAGTCTTCATATATATATATATATATATGTGTGTGTGTGTGTGTGTATGTATTCCAGTTATTTACACTGTAACCATTTGACTACAATACTTATGGATGGAGAGTTTTGTTATTAACTTAAGAATGAAATGTTTTCATATGTCTCCATAGAGTGTTCTATCTCAGGTACTGCTCCAGCTCACTCTGTTTTCATATTTTACATTGTTTATCACGGTTCAGTTAACATAGTTCAGCAAAGATCTCAAGCCTCTAGATATCCAAGAAATGTTCTGTATTTTCCAACCCCCTAAGACTTAATGAAGCAGGGCTTTGCAAAAAATTTATATTTTTATTTTCGATTGTATGTAGTTTATAGTGTCTAAATAGAAACAGACCTTGGTGTGTTTATGTTGCAATGTATACTTATAGTCCAATTGCTGAATTCTGTAGAATTGCAAGTTACTATGCATTCTTTTGCTGTCAGATCCTCATCAGATATTTAAGAAAAGTTTTGAGAAATGATTTTTGACATGAACTTGTTTTTGTACATGCATTTGTATTTACAATAAAAATATTAGGAAAATAGAAATCAGTCACACACACATGCGAACACAATAGAATTGTAGAATAAAACAGGGGAAATAAATTAATTAAATAAAGCATAGTATTAAGACAACAAGGTTTTAAAAAAGAAGGTTAGAGATAATAATAATATTAGTAGTACTAGTTAAGGTGAAAGTTTTTATGAAAGAGCGTTTCATGTTAATCTTATTTTAGGAGACATTTTTAAAAGTTCATATTTGTATTTCCTGTGTAAAAATAATTTAACACAGTTGTCTTGAAGAGTAAAAGATCTATCATAGAAACATATATGATGATAAGAGAAAAAGTGAAAAAGATGGAATGAGAATGTGATTCAACAAAGATCAGCAATCACCTGAAGAAACACAAAAAGTAGAGAATATGGATATGTCAGTCCTGTTTATGGTCAGTCAAAAAAGATTTTTAAAAAAGCAAAAAAAGAATGCAAGAAATGTTTAAACAAATGAATCAACAAAGAGAAGAGTTTAATAAAAAGAGAAACCAACAAAGAGAAGATCCTAAACAAAGAGAGGAGATTAATAATAATAGATACCAACAAAAGAAAAAGATAATAAACAAAGAGAAGAGGTCAGCAAAAAAAAATCAACATGTGGAAAGTGTGAAAATAACAAAAGAAATGTTGCAGGAAATGAAAGTATATATGCTACAGAAAATAGATGAAAACAGAAAAAATATGGCTAATGAAATAAGAGGCTGAATCAAACAAATTAGAGAGGAAGTTATGAATGAAATGAGACAAAATAAAGAGGAACAAGATGTGAAAATAAAACAGAAATGTAATGGATTGAAAGACTGTATATAATAGCTAATTATTGGTTTATTTATTTATTATTACAATAGTTTTTTATTTATTAGGCATTTTATTTGTAACATGTATATATTAAAACAACCTATATATCCAGTAAGAAAGTATTTATGTCATGTAGACACTCTAATCTTATTGGCACAGCTGGTTAATTGTTTATATAATTTTAGTATAGGATTATGCATATTTGGATTTTATATATAAGGTAAAACAATTATACAATATGAAATAAACAGTATAACATTGATAATAAAATGGTACTATGGAAATATGCATTAAAATATTAACTATATTATGAAAAAGTTGCTTTATGTGATTTGAATCTCTTTTCCATAGTTTTGTTGAAAGTAATATTATATACTTTTTATTCATATGCTTTTGAAATATTTGTATTAATTCCACTATTCTCACTCCTAATTAAAACAAAATATATTTTTTAACAATATTCATTATTTAAAAAGAAAATGGTGTGCTCTTATCTAATTTTTGGAATGATTTACCAAACTTTGATATTGGACAATCACTAGTTTATATATATATATATATATATATATATATATATATACATAAGTGAATATATATATATATATATATATATATATATATATATTCACTTCTGTTTTTGTATAACTATATATATATATTAAACCATAAATGGACATAATTAATTGGTTATCGTATGCAAATCATACAAGACCTATCAATACTTAACCAATTAACAATTTGACATTTTCTTTTATTTCACCTGGTGAGAGTTTTTGAAAATCTTCAACCTTCACTACCATACAAAATTTGTATTTTATAACAATAAATTAGATGTAATTTCTATTTAATTTCATTTTATAGATGAATAATAATAAAAAATATATGATTTTTTTTTTAATATTTAAAAACTGATTTGCAAGTCAAATAAGGTATAATATAATAACAGCAATCAAGTTTGGGTAAACAGTTTTCAGGAAACAAACAAAATATTTTTTTTATTTTAAGTAATTTTTAATGTGAAAAAATGAAAGTAGATTTACAATAGATATATTGATTTCTGTTTTAAAATATATTTTCTTTATAATAATTACAATACTAAACAAAATAAACATTGTGTCGATTCTGACAGATGATAGCATTACACACACTGTCAAGTTTATTAACTTTGATTTTTAAAATTAAAAAAAATAGATGAATAAATTGAAAGTGTATATACATATTCTTTTTGTTTGAAATAATAATTTACCAATTAGTGTATAAAAATAATTAAAAAATATTTTGTAAGCAATTAAAAAATCATATTTCATTTATACCAAAATCTTTTTGTGAAAAGAGACTACAAGTAAGTAAATGTGCAGGTGTTTTCTTATGTATCAACCTATAGTGGTATCACTTATATCTATGCCAACTGTCCTGTAAATCTAAGTTAACTTTTTATAATATACTGATTTTTTTAGGTTTTTTAAAAACATCAATAAAAGCATTATAGGAAATTTTATATTATAAAACAAAAGGGAGGGCAGTATTACCTATGATAATATTAATAGTGTTTCCAAAATTGTGGAATAACCACACATTTTTAAATAAATAGAACACATTTCATAATGGCGGAAAAAATCTGATGATGGAATGCTCAAAGGCCACCCTGAGGCCAAGATCCTTGTCACACCCATGTTGACCTAAGGTCAATCTGATCCCTCGTGTACAGGACATAATCCATTTAATACATATACAAAGGATGGGCAGACATCTCTACTATGTAATAACTGATACACACAGGCTTATTATATACCTGTGTCTATATATGTAATATATAGGGTATATGAGTGCAGACTTTCACATGACCCACCACTCTCCACACTATCTCATAACACTGATACACTTAAACACATATATGTTGAAAAGATAAATAATCACTAACATACGTATTTCATGATAAACCAGCAATTATCAGTTGGTCCTGATTACCATCTCTACACATATATGCTATAAGTGCTAAGATATATATTAAGATAGTCAAACCTCTTATTGGACAGGCTTCAATATACTCCACACTCCCAATTCTTCAACCATCCATCCAATTGAAAATCTGATGATGGAATGCTCAAAGACCACCCTGAGGCCATGATTCTTGTCACACCCATGTTGACCTAAGGTCAATCTGACCCCTCATGTACAGGACATAATCCATTTAATACATATATAAGGAATGGGCAGACCCAGTTATATAATAAGCCTGCGTGTTTCATTTATTACGTAGTAGAGATGTCTGCCCATCCCTTGTATATGTAATAAATGGATTATGTCCTGTACATGAGGGGTCAGATTGACCTTAGGTCAACATGGGTGTGACAAGAATCTCAGCTTCAGGGTGGCCTTTGACAGAGAAAGAAAGAATAATAAAATAAACAATACAATACCAGTAATATGTTGCCAAGCCAATAGATTTCTGGTATTTTGTTGGTTTATTTTAACCATAGGTTGGAGTCATAAGACTTTAAGCTTTTAATACTTTATAAATTTTGTACATATCAGTAATGAGGGAGAATAAAAGCCAAAAAATTAAAATAACTTTACAATATTCTACAATAAAATAATTATTCATATTTACTTCTGGAGGGAAAAGGGTTCCAACTTTATCATCTCTATTTAATATTCCAACTAAGCATAGCTACATATTCATGATTGATCATAATGGATACATAGATAGGTTTTATCCTATCTATTTTAAACCTGCATGATTTTCACATAACTTCAGATACTATCTTATATTATTATTATTATTATTATTATTATTATTATTATATTGTTCTTTAGTTCTAACTTTTTTTCATGCATATTTGGGGAGGTTAAATATATAAACATAATATTCCAGTAAAATTAATATTAAACTCTATTAATGAATTCTTATGGAATTATGTAATATATAAAAAAAATTGTCTCTGCAATAGGTTTTGATAAGATTGTATTAAGAATTCATAAGAAATTATAGAGAAATTAAGTATTGTAAAGTTAAACAGAAATAGAATTATTGTTACATTTAATATTCCAATGTATAAATATATAAAGTGTGCTAAAACGCATGCACACCCAAAGCTGAAAACAAAGAAATCTTAATACTGTAGATGATGTAAACTAAATATATGTATCCAAGTATGTGGCTAAGTGCTTTTGAGGGCTAAGGTCCTAATATTCATATTCATGGCTATAAATATGAGGACATTGGTCCTCAAAAGCACTTAGCCACATACTTGGATACATATAATTAGTTTACATCAATCTACAGTATTAAGATTTCTTTGTTTTCAGCTTTGTGTATTCATGCATTTTCGTGCATTTTATATATTTACACATTGGAATAATTAGCCACAAAATCTAAACTTTTTGGTCATCACATTTAATATTGAAATAAGTATCAAAGTATATCTAGAAAATATAGTATTACCATAGATAAAATTAAAATGAGTAATAAAATTTCAGAGAAATAGTCATATATTATTGAAGAGTTATTTTTATTGATAAGTGATGCTTTATAATTTAAATATAAGGAAGAATTTTGGAATATAGCAAAGAGATGGATTAAAGGGTTATGCAATTAATGAAAATATATAATCAATTGTGATTGACTACATAGAAAATGTAACTGATATATATATGATAAACAAAACAAGTTATAAATTTTGTAACTTGCTTCTCTCTTGCATTTTATGATCACTAGATGGAGCTTTACAAATAGCTCCTAACAAGCTTTGTTTACATAAATGCTGAAAGAGAATTAAAATTCAATATCTCTTTCATTGTCTCCACCTCCAGACCATGGTTTCAAGCTAATTGGCTCACATCAGTGAAGGGTTGGAAGACTTCCAACCCTTCACTGACATGAGCCAATTAGCTTGAAAGCATGGTCTGGAGGTGAAGACAATGAAAGAGATATTAAATTCTAATTCTCTCTTGGCATTTATGTAAACAAAGTTTGTTAGTAGCTATTGGTAAAGCTCCATCTAGTGATCATATATATATATATATGTATAAATTATAGAATATTATAGGTATGTTGATTATATAATTATAATGGTAAATAGCTGAAATATAATTAATGCATTTAGATAATTTTATAATAATAAATGCAATACAAGTTTACGATGGAAAACAAAGAAAAAGGACTAAAATATTTAGACATTTTTTAAAGAAAGGGACTATGGGGAAATATCAATTAAACATTACATGAAAGGTAAAGAAAGAAGAAGTAACTCATTCAAGTTCATATCATCCTTAGCCTCATAAAGTAGCAATTTTGAAAGATTATCCGTTTAAAAAATGATAGAGTAATGTTTAATACAGAAGAGGCAATTTGGTCAGAAATTGGAAGTTGAGAATGATTATGTAGAGATAGGTTATAAATAATATTAAAAACATTTTAATAATAAAAATACTAATAATAAAAGAAATAATTAAAGGATAAGACAAAATATAAGGATTAGAAATAGTATAAAAATAAAAAATGTGTGTCAACACCATACTGAGTAAGAATGTATGAGACATTAATCATATAAATGTTCCATGATAATAATAAAGTAGGATGGAAAAATAATAAATCATTAGGAAAATGGATTTGTAATGCTAAAAAAATTGATAAATTAATTGTGGTCATTGCAATATATATATATATATATATATATTGCAATGACACCAGACCAGCATAAAAATAATATTAAAAAACAACCAAAGGTTTCACTGCTACAAGCAGACTTTTCAAGTGTAAAGAACTACAAAAACTACACAATATATCTAATATTAAAAACTACCCACAAATCCATTAACTTCCCATCCACCCTTAATATTAAAAGAACTCTTAAATAAGTTAATTGCTTCAGAATACTAAATTTTCAATAATAAAGACTCTTTAATTCTTTTTTTGATTTTATTTCTCTCAAAGAAGACAACCTTAGCTTCATCAAAATCAATAGTGTGGCCTGTATCTTTTTCATGGACATACAAAGCAGAACTAAGATATCTATTTTAACTCTACTTTTATGAACCTTTATTCTTTCATTTAAACTCAAACTACTCTGACCTATGTAAACCTTCTTACAAAATAAACAAGGGATAAAATATACTACACCAGGAATAGTCTTTCTATCAAAAACTTCTTTTGTAATACAAAAGAAGTTTTAATATTAAGTTTTAATATTAAGGGCGGATGGGAAGTGAATGGATTTGTGGGTAGTTTTTAATATTATATATATTGTGTAGTTTTTGTAGTTCTTTACACTTGAGAAGTCTGCTTGAAGCAGTGAAACCTTAGGTTGTGTTTTAATATTATTTTTATGCTGGTCTGGTTTAATTTTGGATTTGGGGTAGTTTTGAGTTTATATTGACTAGTTTAGCATTATGCTTGTAAAGGTTATATATATATATATATTGTACCGGTCGGTTTCGTCTGTTCATATAACAAGATCTAGCATCTAGGCAAAAGTACCTCGAATCCAATCCTGTGCAAGATACATAAGTCAGGAACATTCATGAACTCTGCCCTATTTGCCTATTTTCCAGATCTACCCACTTATGAGCAACAATTCCAATGATACTGATCTAATTTATTCCTACCCCGCCGGCATCACAAAGTCGTGACACAAAAAGACTCTTATTCGAACTTGGTTCATGTCTAGAATATTATAATTAGCGATTTTCAATCATCTAGTAAGTGAAACCTTGTTATATTGCATCAAAATTATTTCTATTCAATGAATGAAACAATGACTTAGATATTTAGAAAGATATAAAATTTATTAAATCAACTTGGAGTATATATGATTGCACATGTTATTGGTGTTACAATGTCAATAAAATGGGTGTTTATCTCCTTTGGACAACATTAACCTCCCTTACAATACTATACAATGAACATATTTAATCATCAATAACAAATCATTCATGGCTTTATTCTAGTGCGGCTATTTATATGTCAATAATTTATCGATTGACTGGGATACATAAGATTTTTAATAATAGCGCTAGACTACGGTACCCGAAGTTATTTGAATCCACCAGTAATAAGAACAGCAGCATTCAGACCAATACGTAAGTTTATTCAGTTGGACGATAAGGGTAATTTTATTTAATTAATATTTGCGTTTTGCTATATAAGAACGTGTGTGGGAAGCTAATTTGGGAAAGAATAATAATGGCAGAAGTGTCGTATCTGAAAGCGCGAATGAAATATATATAAAAAAAATGGTAATCCATTTAGTATAATCATAACAGTACGGTTTAGGAGAATTAATAGGCTTTTAACAAAAATGAAATATGGGAGAGTGGTACGTGTATGATGGCAATGGAACGATCTATTTTAAGATCTAAGAAGATGCTTCAATTCACCGTTAATGAAATGCGACTCTCTGCAAACGTCGGCAGGGTCGGGTCATAAACAACTAAGAAGGCGCTTTATTGAATTGCCATAGGCTGGACTTTTGCCAGAGCGAACCCTATGCAATAATATCTCGCACTGAAGAAATCCAAAGAGGTTTGCCAAACCTTGTCCTTGGTATTAGAAGTAAAAATGAATGAAGCACAAAGATATATATATATCACGAAAGGCCGGTATACACGTAACGCTTGCATTAATATAAATATATAGATATTTAGCTAAGGAATAAATAATTATCGCGTATCTTTATTAATAAAAACCCCTCGTACCGGTATGATTTGATTACTACGTGGATGTGGAAGAATTACAGTTAATGCTAATATAATATAGCTCATAGAACTAAACGATCCCCCCCCCTTATGTATTATTTTAAACTACACGTAACCTTTCCACAACGTATAAAGATAAATCTTTGGTTTTGAATGCTTTAATCAATAAATACTTTTCATATTATTAAAGATATATATAGTCGGTGGTGGCTATTGATTTCAATAAAGTAATATTAATTTTACTCATATAAATCTATTTGCAGATTTTAGAAGTTAGCGCTATTATTTAATTAACCAAATAAACACATTTCTAAGAAAATAGATTTTTATTTAGTTTTAGAAAATAACACTGTATAATAATTATCAAATTCTGATTTTATTTCCCCAGACTGGCAGGCACCCGCTATACTAGGAATAACAAATTTATTTTTAAAACTACTAGGTTAATTACCCTCTGAAAAGTAAGGAGGGTTTTCTTTTATTAAAAGAGATAGCGTAAGCATTTGCGATTCTGGGGGAAAATTATCGACATATAATTTAGTATCTGAAAGTATAAAACATAATAATGAGAATAAAATATTGCCACATAGACGTGACATTAAGAACTAACAATTATTCAGGAGAGGTTTAATGTAGGAGAGATTACAGCTAAGTTATATAGAGAGAAAACCAGGTACAATTAACAAAAAGGTAAGAACTTTACAAATTAATTCATAACTAATATTAAATTTTACAAATGAAAGATTTACAAAATGTTTAAAGAAATAGATAGGTGAAAGTTAAAATTATTCACGGTAACTTTAAGAGTCTAGCAGCATTTGAAATGATTACCTCTGTAAAACATGGCGGTTCTTTTGATGATTTCAATTCCCGCAGAGACTAGATCTAGTTTATCAAACATAGTTATTCAGGCAGGTAGTAATTTTATGATTTAACGAACAGGCATATCAGTATAGTCTATGAGTATCGGGATCCATGGGCACAGATTGCAGGGAAGGCCATCTCGAATGGCGAGAAAGGCGATTTAGATTTACTCAGTACACATTGAAATTAACGAACGCAAATTTTCTTGGTGACTGCTCTCCTTGACTGTCCTAGTTACTCTCCAAATTAATTCATAATTAATTCCATGCCTCGGTATTTTTGGAATCCCTTTCTGATTGGTCATTGCAATCTAATTTCCAAAAGAATTTGTATACAAGCTTTTACCTATTGTGATGGAAGATGCCATTGTTAGATAAGTATTCAAACTTTAATTAATTTTGATAAAAGAAAATGTTTGTAACAAAAGTAAATCAATTAAGTTTAGTTTCTAATTTTGATTTTAGAGAAACTTTTAATTAAAGTTATGTTAGAATATTATACAAGATTACACTTCTCACCTTTAATTAATTTTGACTAATTACAATCGCATCTTCCATATTGGATTTAAAAGAAAAGTGGAGTTTAATGGCAAAAATAATTTAAAAACACAATTTTATAAAATTACATATCACGAACTTTTCCACTAAATATTGGCTCAGTACTTTTGTCTCTACAATATCTATAGATATCTGAGCTGCAATTCACAAACAATTACTATAACTTTTATAAAATAAATAAATACAGAAATTATAATATATTTTGATATTATAAGTCCGTGATAATTAATCCCCCATTCCCTATTGCGTATACGAATTTTCAGATGCTACATTTATTAATTTTATTTTGCATGTTTAAATTCAGATATTTATGCCAATATCTTCATTAATACATATGTTAGTTAATAATACTCAAACAAAAAGATACAAACAAATGTGTTAGTGAGTGGAATATATATGCAAGAATAGGGTTTGAATTTAGGTTGGTAGCGGAAGATTGGAAGTGGGCTGTGAAGCGCAATCTGAATCTCAGATTCCACTTCAATATATATATATAATTAAGTCACATGATATATGACTTGATTTTCTTGCATTATATATATAATATTTAAATACATGTATATTGTCTATACTAAACTTAATATAATTATAAGGACTTATAAAATTGATTATTAGTTAAATAACTATTAATATAGATTGTTATCTCTATTGGGATTATTTAAGTGTTGAGTGTTTTCTAATGGTTACTTGTAAACCCATTTAGCCTTGAGCATTATTACACTTACAATTTAAGTATATTTTGAGTGCAATTTCAAAATTATAATTGCAATTTCTTATGTTATAATTGACTATTTATTAGTCTGCAACCAGAACAGGTTATATTTACCTGCTTAGGGAGGTTTATTTAATCTTCTTTATATCACTAATTTATCTCTTCGGTCAAGTTGCAATCTTTCATGTCTGTATAAATATATGGGACCATAAAAAATACCATAAATAAAGGTGGGATTCCTCCTTTATTGTTAAAAGGAGGTTGCCTTGATAATAATGTAATATTGTTGATTGTTATCTATATTGGGATTGTCTAAGTGTTGACTGGTTTCTAATAATTAATTATAAACCTGTTTAGCCTTGAACATTATTACACTTCTTATTTAAGTAATACTTTGTGTGCAATTTGAAAATTATAATTGCAATTTGAATGGTCAAGTTGCAATTTTTAGTGTCTATATAAATATCTGGGACAATAAATAAAGGTGGGATTACACCTTTATTGTTAAAAGGACCTAACAACAGTTTGAGATTGTTGATTGTTTTCTATATTAGGCCATATATGTATTTTTACATCCCGGTCATAGAAGGAATTATGAAAAAAATTTCATTTAGTGAAATATATTACAAATTACTAAGAAAGAAAATGTTATAAAATTTATCTATTAACAATTTTCTCCATTAATATTGCAAGCCATATTAATCAAAGAATGCTAGAATGTTAGTGCATCCACCTAGATCTTTGTATCTAATGTAAACATCCTGTAACCATATTTTACTTTTGTAGTTAAATATAGAGTTATGAGACCTAAGTTAAAACATCAATCCTTCTCACTGATGAATGTCAGAAGCTAGAAACAAGTCTTGGAATATTGGATGAGTAAGCATTAGATGTTTATTTTGATGCACTAATCTTCTATCCCTTATTGATTCCTATGGCTTTCCTAGTCAGCAATATTGTATGCTACTATGTTAACAAATTGTGAAAGCATATGAAATGGTCATCATGTAATGTTATAATGGTTTAAACTTTACATATTAAGTAAAATTTTAAAAATGTGTAAACATAAAATTAGAAGAAATGTTTATTATTAAATTATTGGAATCTTTAGAGTTATAAAATTAAAATATTGTTTTATTTGTAAACTGAAAAATTGGATAGTAATAAGTTTTTATTTTTTAATAATGGGATGGGGTGAAATGATGGTGGTAGCATAAAATATCAAACTTACAAACAGTATAATATTTAAGTCAGATGTTATAAAACTTTTAAAGTAAGATAATGATATTAAAGAATTGTTTAATATCACAAATATATAAGAAATGTTGTATATTAAAAAGAGATGAACATGAGATCATAAGATCTCTGTAAGACCATTAAAAGATCAGCCAGCTTGATCAGTTAGATCAAAAGAGATCAATTAACTTCTCAGAGCAATTAAAATATAATTATCCATCATCCAGCACTAAAATAATAAAAATAAAAATCAGTAATACTCAAAAGAAATAACCATTCATCATAAAGGAATAGCAATAATATTTCCAATAAAATCATACTCCATCTTGTGGCTGGATTGGAAATGGGTCTTTTGTAGACCAGGATAACTATTTAGCCATTGCCAGTTTGTGATAGATTATTGAAACCATTAATTTGGATGCACCAACTTAGTGCTCATTTATAATAAATACACAAAAATCAGAACAATAATGCTGGGACATTAAAACATTCTGCTCATCATCCATGCTCTGGCCACTTAGTGCCATTAATAAACTTCATTGCCAAGACTAAACTAAAATAAACTGTAGTACAGAGACTTTGAAAAAGATATTCTTATTGCCAAAATATGACCCTTGTCAACTGAATGCCCCTAAAGCACTAAATACATCCCTATTTATATATTCAGCTCATTATATTTGGATTTAGCTCATGAGAACACAATCTCTATTACTATATGTGACCAAGAGATGATGGAGTCAATATATTCTAAAAATATTTAGAACCACCAGAATAATTTTCACAATTGAACACAAGTTTATTAAAGGCAATAAAAAAATTAATGAAATTAAGATCTCTAGAATATGGCTATACATATGTGTCTTCTAATTTTGATTAACATACTACAAAAAATTATTATATTGTGATTTACACTCACATGATTTACGAAATTCAAATTATTACATTGATTTACATATATGTTCCAATAGGTTTATTGTTGCTTAATATGAAATAAACATGTTTGAATTTATCAAAATAATGAAATTATTAAAAATATATTTTATAATCAATTCAATTTGAAAACTATATATAAAATTTATGTATACATGAGTATCTATGAACATATAGATGATATGAATTAATATTATTAATTAGTCTCTTTTTTCAGTCAATAAAAATATTTTTTTTCTTCTTTGTTGTTAAAATAAAGTCAATTTTTTGACAGAGAACTCAAAAGTTTTTTTAGGACTGGTTACACTGAATTAATTAAATTACATGTTTAAATTAATCTAAAAAGATTTTTGAAGGCCTCTTTTTTTGTTTTCAAAATAAATTCCCCATCATTACTTTTAGATTTTAATTCAATTCAAGTAAAATTATTTACTTTTTTATTCTTTAAAATATATAGATTTTTAAATGTTGTTTTTACCAAAAAAATTTATTTAAAATTTCATTCTTATTATGTATAATACAGGTATAATCCAGTATTGTAATAATCATAAAGGTATAATTCAGGTATGGTTGTTGGTACTTGTCAGTTTTCTTCTGGCTAGGATTAGTTCAGGAAAGTTAGCTGCTTTCTTGGAAAACATTTATAGCTATGAATTACAAAGAATCTTGATCCTTTTCCTCCATGTGAATTCAAAATTTACCAGTGAATTGTAGAGCAGCTGCTTTCTTTCATTTTTACATATTCATGGTAGTTTTCTGTATAATTCTGTAAACTGTGTCTGCAGCTAGCTTTCTGTGTCCATTGTCTGCTACGGTTACCAACAAACTGCAGCTAACTTTTACAAAAAATATTAACCAAACTATTTTAGCCAACTCTCTTTTCAAAAACTATTACCAAGACTTTGAAACTGGTCTATTTGGCAACTGCTTCTCAAAATATTAAAATGAGACTTCTGACAATCTCTTCTAAAAACTGCAAGCTAAACATAATTTTTATCAGAACTTTTATAGAATCATCTGAGCTAGTAATACAGATTGTAGAATGTTTTTAATCTGACTAATCCTTTTTAATCTTAGGGTGATAAAACACAGTAACTGAAAACAGAGTTTTTTCAGTCCAATCATTATCTTGATTAAAATCAATTTTAATCCTTTCCAATGACTACTTTGAAATTTTACCAAAAGATGTGTTCTACATGTTATTTCTTTAATCCTTTGTAATTTTTAATCTACAAAGATTTTTAAAAATAGACAAATAAATATATACAAGCATTAATTACAAGATTTTCAAAGATAGATATTTTTACAATTATCAGTAGACATGATTAATTTTAAATTTTAAAATCATAGTTACAAATAATAATTTATTTAGACCTTTTTAAATGTTTTAATTTATAAGAAAATTATGTTTTCAATTCAGAGATGTTTAACTCTTTATTTATTATTTTTATTCTAGGTGAAATGTGAAAATATCTACAAAAATTTATGTTTTGTTTATACCTACTTTTCCTTTACTTTATGTATATATGTGGACACAACTATTGTTACTGTGTGCCATGTAACACAACTGCTTACAATATGTTCTTGTTAGTGTGTTAATTCTACTATAATGCAATTAATGCCCACTGGGTAAAGTTGCTGCAGAATAGTTTGTCATGTGATGTAAAAACTGAGACATTATGATAAGGTTTGTATAAGAAATGAAATCCTGGTTTGGTGTGTTAAATAAATTTATATTTATTTTTAAGCTGTTTATTTCAGGTTTGCTCAAAATTATTATTTTAAATTTGATAAAGAAGACAGTATTAATAAAATAAATTTTAATACTAAACACGATTGTGATAATAAGATAGCTATTGTAGAAGGAAGATATGTTGTGAATAGAAAAGTTAAAGTAATCTAATATTTTAATAGCATATGCTTTAAATGTTAATAGCCATTATATTTTAAAAGAGTGAGTATGAGAAGTCTTCTCTGCTTAATTTTGCTAATATATTGCATTTATCTTAATAATTATTATTATTAGTAGTATTTATTTTTATTAATACTCCTAATATTGTGGCAGTTGGTATTTGAAACCCTCTGAATTTAGCCAATATGTTATTATGATTTAGCCAATAGTGACATTATACAGTTATTGTGTTTGTTTTTGGTGGGTTTTGTGAGAGTTTTATTCTTTTTCTCATTTTTTTAGGTTTCAATATATATATAATAAATAATAATGTGCAATGTTAAATATTTATGTGTAATGTTTTGAAATTAACTCATTGCAATTGTTTAAATATAAATTAATATTCCTCTAGTGTCAGGAAATGGTAATACAGTTTTAAATAATAGAATTACTATATTATTATTAAATATTAATTAATTAATTTATTATTATTGTTGTTGTTGTTATTATTATCATCATCATCATCATCATCATTATTATTATTATTATTATTATTATTATTATTATTATTATTATTATTATTATTATTATTATTATTATTATTATTATTATTATTATTATTATTATTATTATTATTACCATCATCATTATAATAGTAGTAGTTAGTAATGGTCAATATAATGTTAATGGAAACAAAATTGCCAAAACTTTTAGGGATATTATTTTCACAAGTTATTATATATTTACGAGAATATTTAAACAGTGGTTAATAAATCTCTTAAAATTATGGGCATGAATTTGAGATCTAACACTCAATTTAAAATAGAAATATGTAGGTTATTATTTAATACTTTAATTGTACCGGTTCTGCATTATGACTCTATTGTTTAAAACCCATACAACCAAACGAATATAAGTAAATTACAAAAAATACAAGATAAATATTTTAAATATATTTATAAAAATATATACTAAAAAGATAAACAATATGTATAATAAAAGACTGTTAACAGACATGTCATTTTTATTTAAATTAATACATGGAACTGTATCCTTAGAATATGCAATCACAAGAATCTCAATTAGAATTCCAACTTATAATTCTAGATGTTATGATTTGTTTCATTTACCTATATTAAGATATTCCATTAATTCACTATTGCATAGATTGCAACTGGAATATAATAAACAGTTTTCAGATATTGATATTTTATCTTTAAACTATAAACAATTTAAGGACAAAATAAAATCAATCTTACATTGACATTAATAATGTAAATAGTATTTCAAACATATCTATATGTACTACTTTGTAATTTATAATACAGACATACACTACTTTGTAAATACTTGTGGCCTTGTTTGAGCTGTTTATTTATGAATAAATTGAATTATCATCATCATCATCATTATTATTATTATTATCATCATCATCATCATCATCATCATCATCATCATCATCATTATTATTATTATTATTATTATTATTATTATTATTATTATTATTATTATTATTATTATTATTATTATTATTATTAAATGTTAAGATTTAAATCAACATTGATAACATTAAAAATGAAAGAAATTTTATATTTGCCAGATATATAGGTCCATGAGGTTTAAAAATATTTAGAAATAAATTTGTAATTCATTAAAAATGCATCCTTTCTAGCGCAAACATTGTACACAGTCCTCCTAATATATGAAAGAGGATGATCTTAGAGAGGTATCTTTTAACTTTAAAAATGTATTATCATTTGCTGATATTACAGGGATGTTCAATTATATTTAGACAGTTTTAATGAGTTATCTCAAAACATTATTTATATATACACACATGTTAAAATTATTTTTATATGCACAAGATATAGAAGATATTAAAACAGGCAAAACTCACTATATGTATTGTCACTCACAGCAAGCTAGAGTAATCAATGAATGCCAGAAGGCTTGTGCATAAAATCCCCATCTAGTCCCTACTCATCCAATATCCCTAGACTAGTTTTTGGCTTGTGGCCTTCGTCTGTGAGAAACCTTGAATCTGAGAGCACTGCACTTAGATCTTAGGATCTAATGCTGGCAGATACCATTTTGATTGGATCACATTTGCCATCTAATCAATAAGAAATGTTATAGCATCAATCCATTGATAGCAGATGCTATCCAACTAAAACTTCAGTACGGTAGTAATGTTAATCACAAATGGATAAACCCAGATAAGATATCTTATATATGCATAGAGTAAATATTATATACTTAAATAAGTTCATATAATAACTAATACATAAATAGACTAAATATTATATTTTCAAATGTGTACATTTTTGAAAGGTAGGAATTGTAACAAATTGTAATTTTTATAGTTATAAAAGTGATTGAATGTATTCTGTACATTTTAAATTAATATACTATTTTTTACCAATTTATTGCTATTATTCCCTTTTTTTTTTATAAAAAAAAAAGGGGGGGGGAGTCTTATTTTTTACTATTTAGTTCATCTTTTCTTTTGTTTGGCATTTGCTCAAATTTTCAAATCATTTCCTTATCATTCAACTTTAAAAACAAATTACATTCTTTTTTTTCATTCCTCTCCCCTCTTTCACTCTTTTTTTTCAAGGAATGACATATTCGTTGTGCCTCTACTCTTTTACCAAACTCATTTCCATGTCAATTTAGTCAACAAATATTCATCTTAAATCACCAGCATACTAATCATTCTATTTTTTTTTTCATATTTAATTTCTTATCATTAAAATTAAAAAAATATGTGTTCATTATATATTACCTATAGAATGCACACCCACTATATAAATTATCACATATTTAAGTATATGAATATTTTTCCTTTCCAAATAGCTTTACAATCTCTAATTATCGTAGTCAGTTTGCGACGTTCTTACTCCATGAACGTTCCAGTGAAGTCAATAGCGTTAATACAGTCAACAGAAATTAGTTACAAAATCTTTTTAAGACTAATCTTTAAAAAACATTTTTAACCCAAACTTTTCAGCTTTTTATCCTATCACTAGTATAGTAAAATTATCAACCCATGTTGTCAGTAACCAATCTTATCCAAATAAAAAATATAGCCGAGAGGTCAGTGCAGTCGCCTTGCAAGCAAGCAGTTGGTTGCAGACGGTTGTTGCGGGTTCGCCTCCTGCCCGATGCTATGACATATATATAAAATAAAGCTCAAATGAGACTGAATTTTAAATTGTTAGTGCAGTGACCCCACTGAAAATGTCACTATAAGAATTTTCACATTTACTGAAACTAAAATGTAAAAATGAAAAATAAAATATGGAAACTGGTAATTCATTGAGGTAAATGGGAATGCAACTACTATATTTCAAAGTATTCAAAACCTGCTATATACAGAAAAATAATGCATATTTATTCTGATAAAAATATAACTATGTTATAGAAATAAATAGAAGCCAGTAAAATTCTCAAAATAAGTAGAAGACTAATTTCCTAGTGGTATTCTTTACTTGTTGTTATTGTTTTTTCTTAAATAATTGTAAGTATTGGAAACATATCTCCCTGAAAAAAAAAACATCCTATCATATATTGTAATTTATTTATCAAATATTTATGAGTATACCCTGCTTTTCAAATTCATTCCATTGTGTTGTGAGAATTTACCAACATAAACATTCAGCTTTTCTTGCTCGCTATAAATGTAATTTGAAAATATCTTTTAGTTATCAGGTAAATGGGAGGCAGTAAATACATGCATCAACACATTTTTTTACCTAGTGTAAGATGCTAAATGTGAATAAAAATAGAAGTGTCAAAAAATTCATTCTTATATTATTAACATAAGTTATGAAGAGTTTGTGAACATATTTGATATAGGTGTTTAATGTCTCTATTTTATACGATAAGTAAAAAATTTTCATAAAATGGAATGTATTGTGAGAAGGAGACATCTGAATTTTATGGTGATGGAAGGGTGTAATATATTGGAGTTTGGGATGTGAGTTGTACTGATAAACAGATATATAATTAGCAATCAGTAACATCAACAATAATATTTTGAAGCTACATGCCATTATGTTTCTGTTCTCATTTAGGCCTTATACATACATGTTGCAATGTGGATAGTATGTCATAATTTCAACAAAGTTATTATCCTTTGGAAGTACATTCACTAGCACCAACAAATAATTATAAAAAGTGAAATTGTAATTGGCAATTTAATCAAATGAAATTAAGCTAAATACCATCGTGGTCAAATAATAATTAAGCTCAAATGTTATAAATATTCTTGAAATATACCCTAATTCCTACTTTTAATGAGGGACAAATTATGAATAAAGGTGTAATTTGAATGATTGAGCTCAAATTTTGTGGAACTATGATTCTACTGAGTCAAATCAATTTTTTAATAAACATATACTTTTTGTGGTTATACAATACTTCATGAATTGCTTTAATAAAATGTGAAAATACCTGTTGGCATTGTGCACAGTGTCTAATGTAAAGAGAAAAAATAATGCAATTAAGGATACCAGAAATTTCAAAATGTAAAAACTCCAACTATAAACATCATTACCAACACAGTTATGCATACAATAGGGTTAAAAATAAAAATGAAGGAACATCAGTCTTCTGAGACCACCAAGCTGCTAGAGGCCATGTGTTCGAATCCAGTTCTGCCCAAATAATTTGCACAGAGAAGAGTGATGCCAAAAGAAAAGTCAAAGAAGCTTTTTTACATAGAAAATGATCTCAGTGCCATTAATAAAATAGAGGCATGCTTTGATCTCTCCAAACAATGGACTAACTAATTGAAAATTCAAACTCATTTGCATATGCAGTACAATAAATCACAACAGACTTCATTTGTAAAGCTATGAGTATGAGATTCGAACATTAAATCTGTGCAAAGCAGATATATTACATATAGTATAATTATAGCTTCACTAACATATGTGAAATAAGTCGCATATTTATAATTACAATCATCACTGGTGAAGAGAAAAACAATTTATTATATACACATCATGACAATTAAAGAAAAATAAATATTAAAAAAGTATTTACTAAATACTATGTTGATATTTAAATATTAACTAAATCAAAACATTGACTGGAATTTTGTTACTCTTAATAGAAGCCACATAACTTTTTCAATTGCAATATTCATACTCTGTAAATAAATAAAATACTTATTACTGTTTTGCTGTTAAAAGTATAGAAAACAATTTAAATAAGAATCATCTCTTAATATCTTACCTCTAGTGCTATATTGAGATGGAAACATAATTTCACACCAACATTTTATTTGGAATTATTAGAAATATTAAAAATAGTTACTAATCCAATCCACAAAATGTTTATTTTCAAATTCACACAAGTATTTTACAAATCTCTTTTTTCCATTATACTCTACCAAAACATATATTTTATGAATGCAGATAATCTCACAAATAAAACATCTTTTCCATTTACATTATAAAGAGCTATTATTGCTCTACAAAGAGTATGATAAACTTAAATCATAATAGTGTTTTTCTTGTTACTATTTTCAATATATAAAATAGAAATAGCATTTAAAATTTTATCACAACTGTACATTTGTTGTGTAAAAATTACCAGATAGAATTTGCTTGCTGTGTTAATGAATTGAGTTCATGTATAACATATAAGGCACAATTCTAAAAATTAATCATCTGGAAAAGTATTATATCAAGAATTTTTATTATCTTTTTCCATAAAATCAAACATAATTGTGAATAGAATATAATGGTTTAAATTCAGTCTGTCACAATCTTTTTCCATCTTATTTACTGGACATATCTTTTTCTGCAATATGTAAATAAACATGCTCATTTTTTTGATTTCTTTATTTAAGCAGTAATATAGATATGAGATGTATGGAAGAAATAAAAAAGGGTGCAGGGGTGATGTGGAGAAGAGAAGCCAAAGATCAGAGAAGATGGATTAAACTTGGAGAGACCTTCATCCTGCAGTGAATTGATAATGGTTGATGATGATGATGATATAAAGTGAAAGTTGTGGATTATGTTGTCAAACAGGTTTTTGACAGAAGTGCCGGTTTGTCTACTTAAAATTTATTTTCAGTCATTTATACTTACTATTGACTCTCAAGATTTCATTTTCTATTTCATTCTATCTATCAATTTTCTTGAAAAAAGAAATAGTACTTGTAATCTTGTCACTGTTGAATTGTTTAAGATTGTTAGTCATCTAAAACATATATTTTTGGTAAAATATAATTTACAACCTATATTTGAAATAATGTTTAAACAGATTTGGAGTTATGGTATTACTCTCTACACTAAAAGCCTTGTGGATGATTTAGATGTACATGGTATTTGATTATAAGAAGGAAAATGCCATGGTTCAGATTAAAAAGTAATATTTCCAGGGATATACAAAAGATGTATCATAGAATATACATTCAGTTCTGCATATGATAATCAAACAAACTACAGTTATTAACAGAAGATGTAAAACTTTATATTGTCATAAAGAAGTTCATTAGGATAATAATTCCAGAAAAAATATATTTCTTCATAATTTTATAAGATATAATTGAATTAGTGTTTATCCCAAAATTCTGTGAAGTATTGTAACATCCATAAAAGTATATCCAAGAAATGATTATACATATCTTCAGTATCTCCAATAGGCATGTTGATATATTAGCCATAAATATATCTCACACTTATTTAAACTATGGACTTAATAAGTGAACCATACACTCTCCACAAATATTTTAGTGCTCTTTCATTACTAAATTGCTCAGCCAATTCAAAATGATCATTTGAATTAGCTATCCAAGGACTAGCCAATCTATTAACTTTATCAAACAAAGGTAAAACAATTATAGCTATTATAGACCAGATGTAAATACAATCTCAATTATATATGACATCTTTTAAACTTTTACAGGAGTCCATTACTTACTCAATTTAAAGCCCACACATGCGTAATAATAAATACAGCAATATATTTAATTTTAATGTAATCTCTGGTATTGACCGACAACCATACATTGTTGATAACACCTAAGTATTTCCACTTCATTATATTTCTCAGCCAAAGTAAAATGATCATCATCAGCATCTACCTTGAATTATTGACCTAAAATTCTTTATTTGTGTAGGATGTAAAATGAGTACATAATGAATTCCACTGTGGAAGTTTGAATTAACCATATATAAATGAGGTTGCATTTACATATCTGAATTGCTATTAGTTTTTTCTTGAATAAAAACATTACTAGAATTTTTAATATTAATATAAACCAGGTTAGTTAATATAAATGAAAATTTTGCATTAGCTGAACAATCTAGTAAAGTAGGATGCAGAGTGTTTATACGACAAATTTGGTTGATTGTAATTATATATAAAAATTGAAAATAATGTTAATTATTATATCATAAGAAATATACCAAGTGCTTATCACTAACTAAAAATTCAGTTACAAAATGTCAAATCACCTCTCTCCCTCAAACCTTATGATTTATCAGTAATACTACCTTGTGAATAAAGATAAAGTCTGACTTTCAAACAGGTACCATATTGAACAAACATAACATTGGCGTGTTGACATTTATATTTTAATTTCCAACTAGCAATAAGCACTGAGTCTATTTCTTATATATTTATGTTGTGAGATTGTAAAGTTTAAATTAACTAATGTATATATATAAATTAAACATGTTTTTAGAGCAATTCAAGATAATTACTAATTACATTCAAAGATCAGCCTTTCAAGCTAATTGTGCGTGCGTCTTTTGAGAATGTTAAATAATAAATGAATACTTCCCTCCACAATACAAGATATACATTCAAATATCACAGCCTTTTAAGCTAATTGTGCATAGCTTTGCGAGTGTTAATAATAAATTAATACTTTCTCACCAATACAAGATATAGTATTTATGCAGGAATAAAAGGAATCCTCTTATTCCTATGACTCAAATGCTTATATATGAGCAAATCTGAAGTATTGGTGAGAAAGTATTCATTTATTATTAACACTCACAAAGCGTATGCACAATTAGCTTAAAAGGCTGATATTTGAATGTATACAATTGTAAACATATGCTATATAAAATAAATGCTTATTTAAATTTAAGATATAGTATTTATGCAGGAATAAAAGGAATCCTCTTATTCCTATGACTCAAATTCTTTTATATGAGCAAATCTGAAGTACTGTTGAGGAAAGCATGAGAGTAGAATTCTCACTTTAAATTACTATTTACGATGTTTGGATGAATGATGTCGGTGAAATTGTCTAGAATTTACTAAACGTCACTCTAACTGAAACATAATTATAAGTAAATAAGCATTTATTTTTATATGATGCTATGTGTACAATATTTAAATTTCACATTCTTTGCTTGAATAAATCTAGATTTTTTTTTATATAACAACTTTGTGGTGTACAAAAAAGAGATTATTTCTTGGCAGAACTATTTGCAATTCAGACTTTATTCACAAGATAGCATTGTTGAAAAAATGTTAACATGTAGTGGGGCTGTTTTGCCATTTTTTATTTTATATATATATATATCCATATGTTTGAATTGTTATTAAAAAAATACTCAGGCATGTCAGCCATTGAAATAAATCTATTTGAAGCATATTTAAATACATTGCATGATTGATTGAAATATTCATTTTTTTTAATCTAAATGTTTGAGACAAACATCTATATTAATAAATGTGGTACAAGAATAAGAAGTTGCTCTGTTCTTGTTAATTATTGTCTTATACTGTGTCACGAAGTATTTTAAAATAATTGTTCTAAAGTGATATAAGTTTCAATCTCAAATATAAGTATAAGGGATTTGAACTCAGATTTTCAAGCACCCTTCAACTATTAACACTATATCATACAACTGATACACACAACCAAACACATGTAGAAAAGATAAATAATCACCAATATACATATTTTGTGTTAAACCAGCACTCATTAGTTGGTCCATATTATCTCCCCCCTATTTTTTTTCTTTCTGATGAAAACCAGTCCTCTGGTTGAAATATAATATTATTTATTGGATTTATAAGTCTTTATATATATATATAATCAGTGCTCAGTTTATACTAATTTATAAGTCTTTATATATATATATAATCAGTGCTCAGTTTATACTAAGATAGCAAATCTTCATACTTTAATGGTCAGGCTTCAATCTACTCCAATCTCCAACTTTTCAGCCATCCATATGATTGAAAATCTGATGATGAATACCCAAACACCATGCTGATGCCAATAGTAATATATACACTTTTTATTTAATACAAGCACTAGAAATGCTGAGTAAAGAAAGCTTAAAATAAAAGTTTTATTCTATTTTTCTGATCAGCTTTTGATATCTTAATACTGTTATCATGGTCATAGCAATGACTAGTGTTTGAGAGGGTTGTAGGTAAAAGATATAATGCAAATTTTATGTAAATATATACAAATGAGTTATATGCTTAATGTTTTTAAAGATGGATAAAACAGGATTTCTTTTTTTTTCATATGTCATAGCATTGGCTGGGAGGTGAACCCATGACAACTGTCTGCAAGCAATTGCTTGCTTGCAAGGCAGCTGTGCAGACCTCCCAGCTACCAATGCTTGACAATCCTATTTGTCAAGTTAACATTGTTGGTAATATATGAAACATCCATTATTTTGCATTTAGAATGTACTTTCTATACATACAACACTAGCTGATGTTGTCACAAATGTGTGGTTGAGTTTGTTTTTGTGCTCTAAAAATGGTCTGGATTGTTTTAGCCCTTCTATAAAGGTATTGGTGTTGGTACTGCATTGTCATGAGGCTGGCACAAAATTCTCTAATGTAAATAGTGCTGGAGCTTGTTTGACTGTTAGAAATTATGTAAATGGATGAGGTTTTTCTTTATTTTCAATTGAAAAAATAAGTTTTATTTAATAAAATAATTATTAAAATTAACTCATTTCAAACTATTTTCATAAAATCTTGGTGAAGGGGTAAAATATCAACTCTGGAGTCTATGGTCTGCAAATCATGACTCCAGGTCCATTACCTATAAAGCTCAAACTTTTTAAAATATACCTAAGCAATAAACCATTCCTTATTATTAGTAGTAGCTAAAAAGTTATTAACTGACCTAAAAATGTGATTATTACGAACTGAACATCATTACAACCACTTATAAGATTTGCAGTTTTATATCTTTAGTTGCTTACTTCCATGAAAGCATTTGTCTCTGATTGCATATAACAAATTTTAATAACTTTATGTTATTGTATGCACATTTTAAACTAATGCTGATTTGCTATAACATCACCATAATCGGCATCATTGCTTTAAACGTTACCAATTCCTTGCAGGATGAAGGTATCTCCAAACAGCTTCCTTTTCTCTAATTTATTCTAGCAAACTTTCTTATTTCATCTATTCATTTTACATAGTGTCTTATTTTAGGTCTTTTACAATTTTTTTAATTACATTTCAAGAATTTAACTAAACAACTATGATTGTTTTTTAACTAATCTTTCCAATCGAGTTTTATTTAAATCATTCAATTCTTGTGTTCTTTCACTCATGTATTTCATGTTTAGTCTCTTATTTTTAATGTCAATAATATAATAAATTACCAGTATCTATATTGTCGTTTTATTAAAGTTTCCAATATCAGATTACCATTGGGAAAACATATTTTATTTTTTCATGAACTTATCTATTATAATTTAATATTTCACCAATGTTAAAGATAAAAATGTTTATAGATAGCTTTTGTTTGGTTTTAATTTTTAATTAGAAAGCTAGTCACTTCTTACTAAGGCAACAGCCAATCAAAGTGACTCACTCAGTCTTAGGCAGTCAAACTGGATTGGCTGCTGTTTTAATAAGATGCACTTGTAGCTTTCTAATTATAAATTGAAAACAGGAAACTTCATATATATATATATGAAAAGCAGTTGAGGAGGATTAAGAAATTAACTGAAAGTACTGTATATAATAGTTAATTACCATTATATTTATTATTTTTATTGTTATTACAATAATTTGTAATTAACTGATATATATATATATATATATATATATATATATATATATATATATATATATATATACACACAATTACCTTTATTGTTAAAAGGAGATTGCCTTGACAACAGTTTGAAATTGCTGATTGTTACTGATATTGGGATTGTCTAAGTGTTGACTGGCTTTTAGTGATGTGATATATATATATTGTAACGATATATAAATATGTCATTACATTAATTTAAAATAAAATTTTAAAGTTCGCAAATAAAAATAAAATCTATTAAAAAAAAAACTAAACGCTAAAATTAAAATGTTTGTTAAATGTATATATTCGCACAGATTCAAAACTTTAAACATATTTTTTTTAAAAAACAAATAAATTTGTATTTGAACATATTTTTTTATAAAAAAAGTACAAGACTTAAAGATAAAATATTTTTGTAGACGGAAATGATTGTTTATTAATTATCCAAAAGCTGTGTAATTAAAAAGTCAGATCAAAATTAGATAAGGAATAAAGAATTAGCTTGTCCAATATAGAAGCAGCAAATAAAGGCCCGGACCATAATGAAAAAATGGAACAGTGATGTCTTTGTTCATGGAATCCATAGGAGGACTATAAAAATAAAAATATTGAGTTCCAGTGAGTTTCCAACTTGATTTGGTGAGACAAACGATAAAGACGCACTTGTCATTCTTTCTCACTTAGTTTAAAAAATGAAAAGACTGTGATACCAGAATGGAACCAGTTAATGCTACCTCCTAAATATCAGACCGGTCTTCCCTGGAAGTCTTCATGGGAATTGCCAACAGGAACATGGATTCTACTGTGAGCTATATGAACTAAACAATGTTTAAAATCATAAAAAAAGAATAATTAAGAACTTTCATCCGGGTTTGATAAATTAATAAACAAGCCAACTTAAATGTTAAAATGGACTCTTATCTGACTTTTGTAAGTTTTTAGATCAAATTAATAATGTTTAAGTTTATATGGTTTCTGATTGATAAACATCATTTCCATTTTTTTTCTTATTGTATAAATTATTTATTGTTTAAATTTTAAATGAGGAAATTTAAGGTTGGGTATAGATGTTGCATAGATTCATTAGTGGTTGATTATGTTGTGGTTTTCATATTCGACTAGAATATATAGGTCAACGATGTCACTGCAGCATTGACGTTATCGATGATTTCGTATTTTGATCAGTTGTGTTTATTTTGAAATGTTTTTAACTGTGAAATCTGTGCTGCCGATCTATACTTGACATTATAAAACAAATTGTATAAAATTCATCTGTGTGAATGTATCTAAATGTTAAATTTAAGTCGGGCATGAATGGCTATATAGTTTTGTAAAGTTATATTAAGGGAGGGTAATCTTAGGTTATTCGTTTTGTAGTTGAATTGGCTCAATGGATTGGATATATTTGTGTAATTAGTAGATGTAGTATAAGATCCGCTATGGGCAGGATTGCATATATATGCCACACCTTCTGTTTGCCTATGGATGGGTTTGTAAAACAGCAAAGGACCGCAATCCATTCCTATGGAGTTTTATGTTTATTGTTCTACTCACCAACAGATGTAGTATTCCTGTTGGTGGAGAGACAATGTCTTCTCTAACTCTACTTACTGTTCAGATGTACATTCCTGACAGTATAGTATTTTGTGTTGTCGTATTTCCATGCTACATTGAATACATAAATGTATCAGATGGATTGACGCCGGTTTGACTGCGAACTTTTTGGCCTAAGGTTAAATAAGGGATAGAATATTTTCTTTTCAAATGCAGATCTATGTAGTCTATCCACACTCGGCAATCTTAAAATAAATATAAATTCATCTGTAGATGATTTAAAATTTTAAAATAATAAGTTAAATTAACAGAATATTAAAATCTAAAAAAATAATTAATGTTGTTCCTCAAAATTTAAAAATGATTCAAAATTATATATGTGCATAAATAAATATTTTTATGTGTTAATTTCTGGCAGTGGCTTTTATTTATTTATATTTAAGATATAAATTAAGATATAGAGTATTATCTCTGCATCTCCATTGAGCTAGTGACTTGGGCTAACGATCTAAATATTAAATAAAGTGGAATCTTATCAGCGCGTATCTGCCTATTTTATAAATTTTTCTAGGCTCAAATGCCTAGATGGTGCCCTGGTAGTTGCAGATACGATTGACTGCTGTCTCCACCTTCATTTGGATCGTTATAATATATACAATATTTTGATCTATAAATATCAAACTTTCTGCATTTCACATTTTTGACATTGTTAATTTTATGTAAATGCATTAAGAATTACAATTAATTCATTATTATGCTAAACGTTATCAACTCATGCATGTGTGATTTTGAGAGTTGAGACATGGTTTGGAGTGGTATTGCACTACAGCTGGCAAGCAGGACTGTAGCTATTTTGTTATCGTTCTAATAAGGCTGCATTTAAATATCAAATAATTTACAAAAGCATAATTGTACTTACTTAGCATACTACTTTTCAACTGCACACAATCTTGGAATGATAGTATGTGTGTGTACGCGCGCTTGATATATTTAATGATAATCATTATACTTCAATTATCCACAATTTCTATGGCATTATTTTTTCGCAAGATGAGACCAATATCTATATATACATAATAACGCATTAGAGAAAATAAATATTGCATCACTAGCTATAAAGTAATTAACAGCTGTTTACAATATAAATTAAAATAATTTATGTAAAATGTGATATTGAGCATAAGTACTCGAAAAAATAATAAGTACTAGAAATACGAACTAAAAATTAAACAGTTTATACTAAGAAAACATAAAAAATTGTCATTTACAATATATATAAAAAAAAAATAATTTCCTTAAAACGTTTACATCTAAAGGTAATTTAATAGTAATCTTTTTAGTTCTGATCGAAGATGGATATCCCACTGATTTCTTAAATCTATTTTGCTGATATAAATGTAATTTGTTTTTAATATCAGTATAGGACCTATAGAGTATTCATTGTTAAAGATAGTATCAGTGACAAAATATATTGCTAATATATATATAAGTTTTATCTAAGAGATAAAACAGTAATTAAAAAAAAAAGTTTATTTTTTCTAAATAGAATATTTAAAATATATTTCATTTAAATTATATACGTATTTATATGCTAATAAAAAATTTGTTGTAAAAATATATTCTAATATATAGAATAAACTATATAATATCTATATACTGTAGAAAATATATTTTATAAGAGTATGTAGATAATTATAGTAATCAATCTTAACAACCTTTGCTTTTTTGCTGAGCCAGGCTTTCGGATACAGTCAAAGCGGCCTACAGTTTAGCAATTGATAGAACGTCCGACTTGGGATCTGAAACTCCTTGATCTATTCTGCCGCTCGCAGGTCAGGCGCTCAAACTTATTTGAACCCCCAAGCAATAAACCTATATGCTTTTTGTAATCAAAGCAAGACTACAATGAGACATTAGCATATATATATATTTCTCATGTGTCATAGCATTAGTCGGGAAGCGAACCCGCTAACCCGGGACAACTGCTTGTAAAGCAGCTGTCGCTGACCTCTCGACCGCCAATGCTTGACATTAGCATATATATTAACATATCCATATGCGTGTAAAACATAAATCAAGTTAATCGTTTATTATAATAGATGTTAGCATATTTGCATATAAATAACTATACATTTATCTAGATACTGGCTAAGCCACTACATTAAATATAACAAAAGAGGCTAAGCACATAATTAATTCTAAGAATTCTATAAATATAAGAGCTGATATCATTTCTCCCCAACAAGAACTGGTCGCCTAATGTGGAGCCATGAACAATGTCTAGATTAATTTACAGTCACACACATGCAAATATGCCAATATCTATTGTAACCAGTGACTAGTTTCATTTATGTTTACATGCATGCAGATATGCTAATGTATATGTCAACGTTCATTGTAATTTTGCTTTGCTTCAGATTCTCTGAATCAAAGCCTGGCTCAGAAAAGCAAAAATTATTCAGATTTATAACCACTAATTATTGACCAATTGTCTACATACTCTTATATTCTAATATATGTATATAATGATTATTTAAAGTTATAATTGAAGTCAACAGTAAACAATTGTACTGACAATTCAGAAGATACTGATATTTGAATATTAGGTGGCAGGTTGAATCTAATATTTTTTGTCAACTGATCAAACGTAGATTCATAAATTTTTAGCTCAAGTATGTCACTTTATCCCATTGTTAATTAAAATAGAACAATCTAACAAATAATTACCAATATGAAACTACTAAAACATCACACAATGGTGACTGTAGTTTTTGAAAAACCAAAGACACTAAAATGAATAAATCATTATGAACAGGATTAAGATCTGTATGACTATATTTGGATTGAAAACATTGCTGCGTTTTCATCTCAGACTTATTGCTTTATAGTTAACTAAATAGGTAAAAATGACTGTTGGAGGGTTGCATTAGATCCTATGATCTAGGTGCAGTGCTCCTAAATCCAAGGCTCCTCATTGATGAATTCCAAAAGCTAGAAACTAGACTGCAGATATTAGATAATTAGGAACTAGATAGGGATTTTGTGCATGAATCTTCTTGTACCTATAGATTACTAAGTCTTTCACTGGGTGGTATTACTATATGGAGAAGTTTCTGCTGTTACAATTATCAACATAGTGAATCAGTTTTATACCAAAATAGTTAATAATAAATTCATAAAATTGTATTTATTCTAACTGTATGTTACTGGACAACTCTCTTATCAGTTATCTTGAACCAAATTCAAACCAGAAGCATACAGTGAATAATCAAAGTGTTTAATTTAAAAATGGAAGTATACTATCTTCATGGATTTATAAAATTTTAAAATTATATTTGCAAATAACGTATTTCTAAAAAATATTTTATTAGGTATGATTATGCATTTACATGTCAATAAAAATAATAGGGATTTGAATTCAGACTTTCAAGCAACCTTCAACTATCCACACTATCTCATACTACTGATACACATGGCCATACACATGTAGAAAAGATAAATAATCACCAATATATGTATTTCATGCTGAATCACCAATATATGTATTTCATGCTGAACCAGGACTTATCAGTTGGTCCAGATTATCATCACACACACACACACAAACACACACACACACATATATATATATATATATATATATATATATAATCAGTGTCAGTTTATATTAAGATAGCAAATCTTTATACTTTAATGGACAGGCTTCAATCTACTCCAACCTCTAATTCTTCAGCCATGCCTATCATTAAAAATCTGATGATAGAATGCCCAAATACTATGCTGATGTCAATATTTTTGTTATGCCCAAGTTGGCCTCAAGTCTAGGACAGTATCTATTTAAATACATAGAAAAGGGATGGGCAGAATGCAGGCTTAATGTGTAAGATTTGAAGTTCATGCATTCTTATACCTGGAATTTAATTGTAAATATAGGGAATTTGAATCCAAACTTTCAGGCAACCTTCAACTATCTACACTATCTCATACTACAGAAACACATGATCACACACATGTAGGAAAGATAAATAATCACCAATGCATTTGTCTGCTGCAGATGATTGTAATAATCTTTAAAGTAATTTTGAAAACAAAATGGTTTCATACACTGTGTAGCTAATAAGAAAACTCCATATGATCAAAGGTTACTAAATATAAGTTTAAAATACTATTTACTTGAGAGAGCGCCACCTAGGACATATCTTAGTATATACACTGTCATTCAGCTGCCTCTTTTAAGCTAAAATTACTAGTGAAGCAAGGAAGAAATTGTGCTTAAACCTCCTGGAAAGGCAAGGTAAGCCTTATTTTACCTAAAAATCTATATGAATCAGTTAGGAAAAAATCATTTGCAAGGCAATATGAATAGCAATCAACAGTATGGTAATATAATGTTGAATCACAATGACGAAAATAGTCAAATTGAATGAAAAATTACACTTAAATGAGAAAAAAATAATTAAACCTAAGAAAACAAATTATATAAATCAAAATGATAATATAAATAACTCTATTGCACAAGATTTAGGGGCTGTAAGTAAAATTACTAAGGATATGCAAATTACAACCTTAACGTTAAAATCAGATTTTCAACCTGCCAGAAAAGATGCACTAGATCATACTTCGGACTCGATTTTAGTTGACAGACTGATGCAGAACACTCTAAATAATATTGTCACCAAATTACATGCAGAAATATCAAAAGATAAACATGCCATGCCTTCCGTTGTTAAAAAAGATGAAACCTCCGATAAGTTTAAAAAAAGTTTGTTGCCGATGGAGGCCCAAAATTCTAGTATTTTTGCTACAACTAATCTCAGTAATAGCCAAATAAATGAAAATATATGAAAAACACAAAATGGTACTTATGAGTTGGGGAAAGACGAACATAATACAACAAATATTTCTGATATAAACATCCCTACATATGCAAATATCCTTAAAAGCAAATCGCTCTCAATTGCCTCTCATAATATACCTAACATTAGTGATAATATTGCTTTGCTTGATTTAATGGAAATGGATGTTGATCAGAATAGCACTTTTAAACAATCATCCACCAACACATATTTCTTTAATACACATGACTATAATGAGGAGCAGTATCAAGACCTCACCGAACGATTCACCAGCACTATACCCAATAATCTTTATAAGTCATTGATCAATTTCAGTGGTGACAAGAACCTGATCCTAGCTGTTACTGATGCTAACTGTGCATTACAAGTTCCCCACTGAGTTGCTATATGAAACTAATAAAGAAAAAGACTTAAGTCATGATATAAGATCTTGAATCATCCTAATGATCGCTACATTGCTCTGGAATTTACTAACTGGGCAGCCAAGAATTACTTTAAAAGCAATATCAGGGAATTAAATGATAAATTCATCTGTTACATTGATCTCACTAGGCCTAATATAATCTCTGGTAAGATTAAAAATTGTCCTATGAACTTCTACCAAGAACATCTACAGTAATCACTCAAAGCATTTGGCAATGTTAGTAAGTTTAAATACCTTCCTGTTGATTCAGATGGACTACATTTTCTATTTAACAATGTAACCTTTCAAATAGCAATTAAACAAAATATCTCACCCACTGACATACCTACCGTGTTTAATTACAAAGGCTCACACATGATTCTCACTTTACATGGAGTTAGACCACAGTGTTTTCATTGTCTTGAGAGGACCCACTTGGTGAAAGATTGCCAATCAAAAATGTACTCTAATTGTGGAATCAAAAAGAGTATTTATCATAAATGCAAAAAGAATTTTACATCAACTTCTCAAAGTACTGCACAATGATGCATCAACAACAGAACCTCAAGTTAGAATTGCCTACAAACAATATCAAATGAATAATCAACAAATATCTGTCTTGCAACAACCTGATTACAGAAGTGTAGGCAGAGAAGAAGAAACATCAGATATTACTCAAGATCCGTTTCTTGTAGATGAGCCTCTACTTCCACCGGCCTCTAAAGGAAGAAATGATACACAAAGCCAACTATGTCATGCTGAAATAATGGGATCAGCACAACAAACTGTGGTGGAGCAAGATACTTCAGACAATCCCACATGTTATCAGCACAATGATAGCACTACTCCAAGCAATCCTGTCAAGAAGCCTCTGAACAAAAGTTTAGTTCCTTATCAGACTAAAACCACTACTTTGAGATGCACAAGAAGTATGAACAAGCAGCTTAAAAGTAACAACAAGCCTATCAACCCCAATCAAGGAGATTTTAGCTCATAAGAGGAATCTTCAATGGAAGTGCCCATAGATAAGTCCAGTACTAAGAAAAGGAAGTCAGCCATTATACACAAATCCAGCTCAGAAGATGAAAAATCTCTGGGGAAGAAAAACAGATGTTTATCTCTTAAGCAGAAGAAGAAAAACAATATTCCAATACATAAGGAAAAAAGTCCAGAGAAGAAATGTCAGTTATCAGATGAGGATAATAGGATATTGAGTCTTAATTCATTAGAAGTGACTGCTGGTGATGTACATCATGTCATTAATGTTGACGGTTCAGATGGCACCCTGGTGATTAAACCCATGGGTTAGAAGAAACCTCAGGTAACACCATTGATGATCCAGACTACAAAGATCGAGACTATCCCAACTAGAATTTACATTTTATTTATGCGGAGAATTAAAAGGGATTCTTATATTCTTTGCGGTAGTTTTAATAGATACATAACCCAATTATGTTGCATAAGTTTGTAGGTGTAAATGTTAGGGGTATCAACTCATTGGAAAGGGTATATGCCATTGAACAATGGATCACAATCAATAATCCACATTTATTTTTTATGAGTGAAACAAAATATCACTCAAATTCTGATTATAGAATTAGAGAATGTCTTGAATCTCTTGGATACATAGTTTTCTCTGATAGCGTTACTGCAGCTGGCAGAGTTGGTTTACTTATAAATAAAAAACATCCACCTAATAAATTTATAATACTCTATAAGGATAATAACCTTATTGCTATATCAGTCACATATCAAAATTTGGTAATCAATATAATATATGTGTATGCAGATAGGTCCTGCTGCACGTTAATGAAAGTCATTAACATAATTAATATGCTATTGGTAAATAATAACCCCACCTTAATCCTTCGTGACTTTAATATCACCTATGCAAAATTTACAAAAACCTATATTCACTTGATAGATAAGCCATTTATGAGTGGAAAGGGTCATCTGCCTGATAATTCCTACTCTTTTTACACCAGAAAATACAGGTCACTGATTGATCTATTCTTTTATATGCCTGACTCATATTTTTTCATCACTGCAAAATTAGAACATGTGGTCTTTTTTGCCCATCTTGCCCTAGTAATTCAGATTGAAGCTGCTAATAATGTCACTCCCACTTGCAACACCATTAGAATGTTGACAAAATCGCATATAACAGAAGCCATACCATCTGAGGCTTATATATATTTAAAAAAAATAGATATTCTTGCCAAACCTATAGAGGAAGCATGGTTTGCCTTTATTGGCATTCTTCAATCGATCATTTCCTACCATACAATTAAGCAAAAGGGACCGTTGGCTTTACTTAAAGACTTGGATGAGCTTGGTTTCAGAATGAAGTCATTTAACTCTGCCTCATCTTCTATAGATGAGATTATATCTGTTAAGCTACAGTATAAAGCCAAACAGAAGGCACTTGCAGATTATCTGTCTATAAAGTGTGCCAAGGTGTTTCTGGCTCAGCAGAACTGTTGGACTAGAAGCTACTTGCATTGGGCACTGGGTGCTATTAACCCCCCTACTCCCACTATCATCAATATTGATGGTGAGGCCTTTGTTGGCCTTCAAATGATTAAGAAAATCCATAAACACTTTGAACAAAAATTTCATTGTCTCAGCCATCTTAATACTCCCATTGAAGACATTTTAATTTGTCAAGATGATTATGGTATCACTGAAGATATGCTGAAAGCCAAACTCCAAGCATTGCCAGATAAACATCCCGGACTGCATTATATAAAATGCTTCCTGCTAGATCATCTTAGCCACTTCACAATTCCCATCCTATTTAAAATGACCAACCATTTGGCACAGGAGAAAAGAACAATTCCACACCTATATCCTATTGCTTTAGTATCCTTCCTAAAAAAGCATGAAGATCCTCACACCCTCAAAAACATTCGGCCTATTTTTTAAGTCTCCGCTCATCATTAAAATCCTGGAATCTGTCATAAAAGATAAGATCCAGGATAAGATACTCCAAAATATATCTTCTTCCCAATTTGTGAAGAAACATTCTTTACCAATTTTAGCCATTGGTCAAGCTAAAATATTAATTGATTATGTTAGACAATAGAGAAAGCAGGCTGTCATAGCTATCCAGCTTTATTTCAATGCAGCTTTCAACTCTGTTAACATCAGTACTCTTCTAAACCTGCTGAAAGGCCATCACATCCCAACCTCTATCATACAGATCATAGATAACCTCATGTCTAACAGAGAAATTGCTGTCTCACTGAATGGCAAGCTCTCTTCATTTTTCCAACCTGACACATCCATTCCACAAGGCTCCCCCCCACTGCTTTTCTCTTTATAGTCTACATTGATCCGCTATTGAAAGCCATCGAACAACAACTACCTGGTGTTTATGTACCAAGGCTTGCCAAATTGATAAAGCTCATGGCTTATATGAATGACATAATCATCTTCCACCCTTCAACAACCTATTTACCTCAGTTATATTTCATATTGGATAAATACAAAGCTGACTATGGTCTCACCATCAACCCATTGAAATCAGCTATATGGAAGGTATCCTCAGGTCAGAACAGCCAATCCTCAAACGTTTTTGGGCTTTGAGATATCCAAAACATACTTCCAAATGTCCAAAGATATTCAAAATCACATTCTGCACTCAATGGAAAGACTTATTAAACGTCTGTCTAAAGTCTACCTTTCCCTATATGGTAAGGTAATGCTTCTCAATATGAAGATCATGGCCAAGCTCAACTATTACATGCCCATCATGAGGATCACTAAGACTTTTATCAATAGAATGAATTCTATTGCATCTCGACTTTTCTGGGGGTAAAGTTGTTGCAATTAGCATTAACAGGATGCAACTTCACCAGAAGTATAATGGACTTTCTTATCATGCTATTCAAGCCATTCTTATTCAAAAGATATTTAATTTTATCACCATGCTTATTAAATCATTTGGATATGAGCAAGTCATTTTTCCAGTTATCCCAACTGATAGACCCCCTCCTAGAGTCAAGAATTTCCTTGATGCCACGATTGATTTGATCAAAAGCTACATGGTAATTATGAATGATATGTTTGATAACAGGATTAATATTTGGCAAGCACATAGTCTCATTCACCCTGTCACAACTCCCATAACACCTCTACTTGCCCTGACCAATAATAAGATCATCTCCCTCTTCAGGTGCTGGGCTATGGAACCAAATTTTTTTGATTTTATTATTAAGATAAATTTAAATGCCATTATCACTAATTGGTTTCTCTTCCATAGGTGAGGCATCAACAAAATTGACCCAATCTGCCCCCTCTGCCAGACTCATGATGAAACATTTGACCATCTGATTTACTCGTGCCATGGACTCTGGAGGTCTAAAAGGATTATTGCTGATAACCTTAAAACAAATTTTTACCTTGTTACCTCTCTTAAGGATAGTATTAAGACAAGATCCATCCCTACTATTAGGCTGTCATTATTTATCAACTATGAATTGTGGTCTACTCATTGTAAAATGGTTTTCAATCCCAGTGCAATTCATGAGGGAAAATTCTTTCTGAATAAACTTATAAAATTTAAAAACCGTGACATGCTCCTAGCTACAAAAGTATTATTCAAGGAAACATGGACTCTGATTGCATTGTAAGGATGAATGCTGGTAAAACACTTTGTTTCTTCTGTCTAATATATTGCTGAAAGTGGTTTTGTTAATAATCAGAGGTTCAGATCCTTATGTTATCAAAATGGATAATATTTAACTGAATACATCAGATTTAGCATAAATACCTAAGCCTTCATAGTTGTAGTGATTTTTCCAATGGTGATCTGACCAAACTCTAGATTGACTACGTGACTCTTGGTAGTGTGAGGCAATTTGTCTAGGTGAGTTGGTGAGCTTAATTGGTCTACTTGTGTGTTAACAGTAGATCAGGTATTCGGGTTTACTTCTTGCCCAGAATAATACTATCTTTTATTTATTTATAATCATGTAATTCGTTTTTATGTTTGTAATTCTAGCTTTCCTTTATTTATTTATAATCATGTAATTCGTTTTTATGTTTGTAATTCTAGCTTTCCTTTTAATTTACCATGTATACAATTGTCACTGTAAACATTGTACTTATTTAATAAAATTTTTGGAAAAAAAAATACTATTTACTGGGTCAAATTTAAATTAATAATTTCATAATTTATTTATGACAATTTATTATATTTACAATTAAGTTCCAGGTATAAGAATGCCTGTATTTCAAATCTTACACATTAAGCCTGCATTCTGTCCATCCCTCATCTATGGATTTAAATGGATACTGTCCTATACATGAGGGGTCAGAATGAGTTGAGGTCAACATGGGCATAACAATAATATTGGCATCAGCATGGGATTAGGGCATTCTATCATCAGATTTTCAATGTTATGAATGGCTGCAGAGTTGGGGATTGGAATAGATTGAAGCCTGTTCATTAAAGTATAAAGATTTGCTATTTTAATATAAACTGAGCACTAATTATATATATATTAAATTTAAACATGAACAGATAATATTATAATAACGTGAAAGCTAAACACCTTCAAACAGATACGCTTTAAAAATGCTTACGTGACAGCCAATCAGATGGAATAATGGCATCACATGGGATTCTAAATTCTAAAACACAAGCCAGAACTATTAGAAAAAGATGGGACCCATCTTAATCTATGCCTCAATTATATTTAAATAAGCCAGACTCAAGCATTTTGAACTAAGAGTGTGAAGCTTAAATACCTTCACATTTAATCCACTAAATATTATATATTGTAACATAGTGTTATTGACACTTGGTTTACTTGGCATCATTTCTGCAAGAAATTAATGCTATTCTTTAAAGAAATAAAAAGATAAAATAACAATAGTAATAATTGATTAATAAAGTATGCTATTCACTCACTTTGGCATGTTTTGGGTGAATAACTAATAGATGTAATAACTCAATGTCAATTTTAAAGAGAGAACATGAATAATTTAATTGAGATATTAAAAATTAGAGCAAATTAATATGGTATAAAAACTAAACAGTAATTGATTTTGGATGGGTAGAGGGGAGAGTGGATGAGTGTCTTATCATAAAGCACAATAACTTCTGGTAATTTATTTTTGTGAAAAAAAAAAAATAATGTTTAAAGAATTATACATCACTGATTGTTAATTTAATGTATTAATTATTATTTTTTTTATATTGTCAAATTACTTTGTAATCCACGTAAATAATACTAAAACTATATGATTGTAATAGGTTTTTCCTTTGTTTTGTTTAAGGTTTTTCCTTTGTTTTGTTTATGTTATAATCAAATGATTATTTTTCTGTAAGAGGTCGCTAAAGTAAAAAAAAAAAAAAAAAAGAAAGAATAACAACAAAACAGGACAGCCAATTACATAATCGAGATTTTTTTTTTTTGAAGAAAGATAGTCTGCTTTTAGTTTTCAAGGAAGGAACAGTGCTGAAATTTGGTAACTCAATTTTTTCATTTTATTTTGCAGAAATAAATGTAATCAAAGTAAAATTTTAATAATATAATGTGTGGCTAAAATTTTTTGATAAGGCATCCTGATTTTCTTTGCCATCTACCTATTTAAAAACCTTTTATACTTAAAATTTTATTGTCTCGCGCTAAAGTTCAAAAATGACAGGTGTAACTAAAGGAGTCACGAAAAATTATTTTATATCTAAATTAAGGAAAAGAAGTGATTTCCAAGAAAAAAAAATTAATTATTTATTAACTTTATGTCATTTATTGATATTTTCTTGGTATAGAAAGAAAAAAAAAAATAATTGAAAGAAATATTTTGAAACAAAGGAAGATTAACTAGAAACATTTTCGCGCTCTTTCTCAATATTGTCTGCCTTTACAAGTAATGTAGTTACATACGTTAAAATATGTTTTATTCACCAAGAATTGTCTGGAAATAATAATAATGATAAATAAGATTAAATTATGCACCTGTATGTTTTTTTTTTAAAAAAAAAAAATATATAAACTTTCTCAGAGTAAATATAGGAAAAGTTATATAGGGGCATTCTTACGGAGAAGTTACCGTTAAAAAAAATTTATAATTCCTAAAGTATGAACAAAACCAAATATCTTAGTGACTTAATGATAAAAATAAATGATATATTATATTACACATCAGTAGGAGTTATTAAAACTTCCTAGACCTGTAAATCAGCTGCAGTTATTATCAGAATAATCTCGGAAAAATTGCGCGTTTTCGTCCATAAGTAAGCTAGCTAATATGAAGTATACGTATCATCAATAAAAAAAAAAGAATTGTGGATGTTTATTGTCTATCATCAACTGTTCGTTATGTTAGAATATGTATATTTTATTTTCAATGGATCCCAAAATTGTAGCAGTTTAATTCAAGTAAGAATTAATCTTCAATTCTGCTATATTTTTCTTTACCTAATTTATTAAATGCACAAAATAAGAGAAAACTTTTATTTAAAGGAAATAATACCATGCGTTTATTGTTTTTAAACTTGCTTCATAAAATACGACTGGATAAAGCTCTTCACCTGGACCAATTGCTCAACAGAAAAAACATTTTCTAATGAGGGAATATGCTCTTGTTAATTAATGATTGTTTAAAACTAAGTTATAAATGATATGTATTTTTTTTGTTATATCACATAGGTTAAAGTCTGTATGGTCAAGGGATATTTAATAGCCTTGTAATGACAAAGGTATGTTTTAATATAATTATTCTAGGTTAAGTTGATATTTAACACGAAAGAAAAAAATCTATAAAATATGTTTTAATTATTACATACAATTGTAGGTAGAAATTTTGTATGTTAGATACGTAAAAGAAAAATATTTAGATATTTAAGGGGTAAAATAAATATTGAAAATTATCAGAAGTAACTAAAGAAAAAAAAAATGCTATAACAAAATATTTCTTGTTAAAGTTTTGAAAGGAATTTATACTGTATTAATTGAGGAATTTATTCCTAATTATTCTTAAATAAAACATCCACTTTATTTAGTTTAAGATAGTATGCTACCAACTATTTTTGAATGTTCCTTCATTAAAATTAAAATTATTATACTTTTATTCTATGATGTCCATTGATTTCAGATGTTGATCAAAGTATACACGGTAACATAAGTTTATTATAATCAGTGTATTTACTTATTCTGCCCAGATATAGCATTGGTATATGCTTAATATTCGCATAGGTAATAATTATAATGTATTTAATTTGTGGGATGAAAAATGATCTCCCCAAAAGCTTTGTTTTCCATGAGAGGAAGATTTTAAATATAATGTTCGGGTATGTTTATAGCCCAAGTGATCTATTCTCATAGATAGGACGATCAAGAATTTATCTAGCATTTAGTATGCTTCATTCGTTTAAATCCCAGGAGAGGATTGTATTTGGTGTGTGTTTGTTGTATGCCCAAGTAAGAGGCAAGAAACCACCAAAATATTTTAATGTAGTAGATTACTCTACAGACCTTCGTTGTTATTCCATGTTCCTCATGTGAAAATAAAGATAGCTCCACCATGGAAGGTGTTGATTATTGTGCTTAATTTTGAAAGTTCGGGCAAGATAAAGGTTATATTGGAGGTGTTAGTTCCTCAAGATCCACTTTAGTATAAATAGTGCATTAGTAACTAGGATCAATATCTGTATTGTGCTGCTAAATATTGCTAGTATTTGACAAGTAAATCAATGGAGAAAGTAATTAAAATTGCGTAATTTAAAACGCTTATAACATGAAGGAATATTCAAATGCAATATTTAATTCTGGTTAGTAATTAAATAATACTCATATTTAAAATTATACGTATGAATAAAATTTGTATCATAACTTAAGTTAGCATTAAGTTAAACGTAAGAAGGTAAATGTGACTTCTGATAACTGGCCTATAATTAGAATAGGTTATCCCATTAAAGACCATAAATAAAGTAAATGTATTAGAAATAAATTTAATATTTTGCGTATTGCAGATGATTGGATTAATCATTTAAAAAAAAAAAAATAGTTAGTCAATAATTTTGAATAAAAGCTGCTACAAGGTTAACAAAATTTAATAATTAATGTATTGGTAATGAAATGTACTTGTAGTTAATCAATCCATATGATTGCATACAGGAGAAGTAGTAACCTCTAGTCCATAACCAAAAGAGTATACAGATTAATATCAGTTATATTTTATATTTTTGTATTACTATGGGATTATTGAATAAATGTTCATATATATTTTTTGTGATAATAATAAATTATAGTCTTGTTAAAATTTGTTGTAGATTCATTTTTTTTGTTTTTATATGCTAAATATAAGTGTTTGCATAATATTTGCAAAACCTTTTCTGGAGTCCGAAATCATTTCAAACCCTTAAAAACTTAATAGACCAGAGAAATAAATTTAAGCAGATTGGAATATGTCATTATATTTTAGTTTAATGATAATTATTTATGGAGTTGAAAACTTAAGACTAAACATTCACCTTTGTGTAAAAAAAAAAAATGAATTTTTTTTTTTTTTAAACCATTAACTTTGGTTGCACATTATTCCATTCCCATTTAGTTAAATTGTCTAAGTAATAAATCTTAGTTATATGATTGTGTTGTCATGGATGATGGAAGGACACAAAAAGCACCCTTGTCTTTTTATTATTCTGACTGAGATTCTGGAAAAAAGGGCTGTGTTATTCAAAATTATACATCATTATTGAATAGAATTATCATCTCTTTAAATAATATAGCAGTTGATATGAGAGATGAAGACACATTGAATTTAAGTAAAATAAATGTTTCCTATAGCCGACCAGAATGCCAGTCATATGCGACAACACAATACCGCCGAGCATTTCCTTACATGAAACAAAGAACCCTGAGATTAATATTATTATAATTATTCTTTAAATTAATAAGTGATCAATTATTGTTGTTATTACAATCGTGGCATGGCTTAAGAGAATTGAATGTACAATTGTATTATATGAAAAGTATTTTAGATCATATTGGCAAATTAGTGGATATTTGTTTTATTTTGGTTGCCTTAATTTCCAACAACCTGAAAAATTGGTATCATTGGTGAAAAGTGAAAACAAAATAACCTAATACAGTTCATAGTATGGTTAGTGTCATAGGTGTAAACAAATAAATAAATACTTACAGTAGAGGGTATATTTATTAGGTTAGAAATGGCCGCCCAACTACAGGGGCCATCGATGGCTATAGCTGGCCACGATGAATTTGGTAAACTTTTCTTGAAGTCACTATTAATATTGTTTGCACTTGAATGGATTAGTTATTCATTGATTAAAAATATTTGCCAATAATGAATTGTTTAGCCATAAGATATTATGTGAATATCTATTATATGATCTAATCTTTTGCCACTGAAAAATAAATAATTAAGTTGTTAGTTTATGATGTTGTAGTCTGTAGGCAATTCCATAAAACACTGTAATGATTTTATCATTTATGATGATCTGTTGGTCTGGTTTTGTGATTGGCACTTATGCTATATTACATAATATCTAACAAGATTTCTATGGACCAAGAAGCATATGAAAAAAAAAAAGAGCATATTTAGTAGTTAATGTTGGAGCTTTAGGGATATTAAATGTCAGAGCATAGTTTTTGGTGTAGATTGTTTTTGGTAGGAGAGGCATGGAGGCAGGATGTCTTGTCAATAATTTCTTATCAATAATTTTATTAATAGTTCATTGCTAATATTTCAGTACTGTTAAATACTAAAAGAGTTAGAATTTTAATATGAGTGAAAACAAAGATAATCATAGTATTTCTGAGGATTTGGGAGGATCCCAAGAGTTACAATCCCCTGATACGCAGACTCCATATTTTAGTGTAGAATTAAAAGAGGAAGGGGGAGATTTGGATATAGCTAACCCAGAAGAAGCCACAATAATAAAGGGAAAACATGAAAATGAGCCAGATCAATTAATAAGAAATACATTGGAGGAATTCTTGAAAAAATTAGAAAAATCAAATAGTGAATTAAAAAGTGAATTAAAAAGTCAGATCCAAAACTCAAATAGTAAATTAGAACAATCAAATAGTGAATTAAAAAGTCAGATCCAAAACTCAAATAGTGAATTAAAAAGTCAGATACAAAATTTAGATATTAAATTAGACAATCAAGTACAGGAGATAAAGGACTTAAGGGAAGATTTGGGAAATCATGTAGAAGAATCAAAATTAGCCTCTGAAAAGCTGGAAATAAGAATAAGGAAAGAGATCGAAATAAATTCTGAAAGGGCAGAAAATATGATTGAGGCTATCCAGCAGGACTTTAAAAGTCAATATATTGTATTAAACAATGAAGTACAGGAAATAAGAAATTATCAAAAGGAAACAGTAGTATTTCAAAGAGAAATTCAGGATAGAGTTGAATCTATTAAGGGAGAATTAGACAGTGCTAGAAGTGAAGTTAGTAATTTGAAAGAGGAAGTTAAAAATATAACTCTAGAACCTGACAATGTAGTGAAAGGATGTCAGAGCTAGATTACCAGATTAATAGCTAAACTAGAAACTCAAGAGTTAACCCAATGTGAGATTAATCAAAATCTAGAAAGTGAGCTAAGTCAAGTTATGGGAAGAGTAGAAAATTTTAATGATATAATAAAGAGTAATGCACAGCTATTACATAATAATCTCCAAGATGAATTAGGGGAATTAATGACTCAGTGTGAGAGTAAAGTCTATCAAAGGTTAGAAGATAAATTCGGGATAGATAAAGATGAAACTATTAACCAATTGGAACAACAGATTAAACACTTAAATGTAGGCCTAAAAGATAGTTCAAAGAGAATAGACTGTGAATGGCAGAACTATAAGTTAGAATTAGAGAGTCGAATGCAAGCTATAGACTATAATAGGGATAATTTTACAAAAAGTAAAAAAATTGTTCAAAGTAAAGGTTTATCTGAAACTCAAGTAAAGGAAACAAATAATGGTCATAATAACCAAGTAATCTCTGAGTTACATACGGTAATTAGTCCAGTAGAATCAATGTACAATCCATTAAATGAGGCTAGAAGTAAAGTCATGCTAGAGCCAGAAAGTAATAGCTCCATGGCCTTAAAATTCTTAAAAATAAAATTTTTTAGAGGTGAATATCTGGAGAATCCACACGAGTATCTCCAGAATCTGGAGGAGTTATTCACCTTATGTCATTTATCTGAGATTGAAAAGATTGCTATTGCCGCCAACCATTTGTGTGCAGCATCTAAAGACTGGTGGCAATCATTATTTATTAAACCAGAAACATATGGAGACTTCAAATATCTTATGTTAGCCAGTTTTTGGGGGGAAGACCACCAAGATAACCTGAAATATCAGATATCTCAGGAAAGATATCATGTAAATAAGGGTAGTTATACTCAGTTTTTCAGGAGTCAGGCCGTCAAATTGAAAACCTTGACAGCTTATCCTTTATCTGAGACACAAATTGTGCGAATAATTCGCCATAATCTGCCGAGGCATATAGAGCAGATCTTGATTGCTGCTGACAGACATACCATAGAAGAGGTAGTAGAAATTTTAGATTCGTTAGAGACCAGCGATAGGAATATTGATAATAGAATTAGGGTAAATAGAGGCACCCATCTGATGGTGAGTAATATCAATTTCGCAGATAGGTCACATATGGGAAGGAGGAAGTTAGTTAGAGAAAAAGGATATTATAGGACGAATCCCTATGGTAGACAGAATAGCCACCTCAGTAGACCAACAGTTAAGAGTAGAATTCTGAATAAGAATCAGCCTTCTACTAGTGGTATCCCAACAATACCAAAGAAAAATATAAAAGGTAGTAAAAGTAGCGGGGCATTAAATTAAAAAGGACCTTGCAGGAACGTTCCTCACTTCGGGGCCCTATTTTTAAACATATGGGGAACAGCATGATGTGGATTATCAATAATATAGACCTTGACATTGATTATTTGGAACCTGGCAAAATGTCTGAGCCACCTATCTTGTACAACTGTCCCATGATAAAGATTATCATTTCAGGAATTGTTGTCAACACTTTAATTGATTCAGGCAGTCAAGCTTCCTTGTTGTCTGAAGAAACTTACTTGAAAATTCAGTCAGCTGACCAATCTATTCCAATTTTACCAACTAAGGTGATTAGGGTAATACTTGCTAATGGAAAGAAGACTAAGTTATCTAATAAACAGGTTTTTATTACATTAGAAATTAATTTGTGCAAATTTGAGCATGTCTTTTTAATCATGCCAGGTTTGATTCATGAAGCCATAATTGGTTCGGATTTCATGACTCTAAATAATTGTTATATTAATTATAGAGATGAAACTTTTGGATGTAAAGAGGAGATTTGCCCTCTTGTAGTCAATTGTAATAGTCAGATGAATCAATTAATGACCATACAGGAGACAACAGTTGATGTAAATATTAAAGTTAAGTTGGATGGTTCATGTATTATTGGCACAGAATACTATAAACCATTTTTCCAGTTGTTGTTCCAGTATCGTTGTGTTTTCTCCAAAATACCTGGTATATTAAAAGGGTATGTCCATAGAATCAATTTGAAAGATAATGAGCCTTTCCAGCAGTGTACTTATCCTATTCCTTATCAATACCAGGCAGAGGTTCAACAGCAGATTAATAAGATGATTGACTGGCAGATAATTAAACCCAGCCCTTCGTCTTATGTGAATCCATTGGTAGTAGTCAAAAAGAAAGATGGATCCATTAGAGTCTGTCTGGATGCACGTACACTTAACCAGCATACTGTCCCAGAGCATGACATACCATCACCTTTTCAGGAATTATTGACGAAGTTCAAAGGGAAGAGCATATTCTCCACATTTGATTTAACCGCCAGCTATTGGCAAATCCCACTCCACAAAAATGATCAAAAGTATACGGCATTCCGTTACCAGGGCCAATCTTATATTTTTCAAAGGATGCCCTTTGGTTTAATTAATAGTGGGGCTGGCCTTATCAGATGCTTGAATATGGTCTTTTCAAAAGAACTGAAAAATTTGTTAGTTATATATGTCGATGATATTGTCATTGCTTCGGAAAATTTAAATGATCATTTACAGCATCTTAGCATGTTTCTTTGTGAGTGTTCAAATAACAATATAAAAGTCAACTTAGAAAAATGTATTTTAATTGCCCGAGAAATCTCTTTTCTTGGTCATTTGGTTAGTGCTGAAGGGGTCAAACCTCACCCAGACAAAATTGCTGCCATTCAAAGGTTTCCCGTCCCTAAAACCAGAAAGCACTTGAGATCGTTTTTGGAACTGTGTAATTACTATCACAGGTTTTATAAAAAAATTTCATATGATACTATGCACTTATCTGTTTTATTAAAAAAGTGTGAAAAGTGGAGGTGGACCCAGGAACATACAAGGGAATTTCAAATTATTAAGGATAACTTTTTGAAAACAGTAATTTTAGCCTATCCAGATTTAAATAAAGAGTTCTATTTGCAAACCGACAGTAGTGGGTTCGGTTTAGGGGTGATTCTATACCAATTTAATGAGAATAAGGAACCTAGAGTCTTATATTTCTTAAGCCGACATTTAAGGGGAGCGGAACTTAACTATTCCACCACAGAAAAAGAGGCATTAACTGTTGTGTGGGGATTTCAAAAACTTAGACAGCTTTTGTTGGGATCAAAAATTATAGTATTAACTGATCATCGTAGTTTGGAGTTTCTCAACAGGAGTTACCTTAATAATGAAAGATTAATCAGATGGAGCCTCTATCTCCAACAGTATCAGTATGAAATCATATATTGTTCAGGACAGGATAATGTCATTGCAGATATTCTTAGCCGCAATCCTGTTTCTGTTAATTATCAGAACCCCAGTACCGAAAATATAATTATTTGTAATATGTCTAGTTTGTTAGAGGAAGAAATAGTTAGAGATTATACAAATTTAGAATTACTGCAAGCACAGGATGCTAGGCTGGAGAGAATAGTTCACTTCTTATCAGATCCAGCTAAATTAGGTCAGAAAAGTAGATATGCTGATAGAATTAGAGAGGGGTATAAGTTTAAAGATAGAATTTTAATGAAGAAATTAAAAAGGGGAGATGAAAATTCTTGGAGAGTGATTATTCCTTTATGTTTAGTCAATAAACTCATAGATTATGTTCACACCCAATATGGACACTATGGAATTCAGAAAATTGAACCTATTATTAAGAAGCATTTTTATTTTCATAAGATGTCTGAATCCATTGTCCGTAGACTTAGGGAATGCGAGATTTGTTTAAAAACTAAGTTTCAAAATAAATCGTATGTGGGAACACTTCAACCCATACTGCCCAGTCAGCCCAATGAATTATTGGCACTGGACTTTTATGGACCACTTCCATCTTTCAACCATCAAAAATTTATTCTTGTGATGTATGACGTTTTTACCAAATATGTCTCTGCTTACCCAGTTCCAAAAACAGATGCTAAAAATGTTATTAAGTGCTTGGAAACTTATCAAATTCCATTAATAGGAAAACCAGCTTCAATACTTACTGACCACGCTACTGCATTCATTTCTGGTACATGGAAAAAGTGGGGTAAGAAGCAAAATATTCAACATATCATGTGCTCGATTAGAAATCCCCAATCCAATCCAAGTGAAAGAATCATGCGTGAGATAAGTAGGTTGTTCTGAGTATATATGGAACAGGATCACAAACAGTGGGTCAATAAGTTGCCACAGGTGATTAATTATATAAATATAACTATTAATGAGTCTACTAGGATGTCTCCAATTCAGCTGCACTTTGGTAGACCTGAACCTTTACTAATCAAAACACCGTTACCCGTAATAGTGGAAAATATTAATGTGGAACATGACCAAGCACTGGCCAGAATTAACCTTAAAAAGATGGGTGATAAATGCACTCGTTATTCCAAAACCAGTCCACATCCTTTTAAAGTCCATGATTTTGTTTTAATTAGAACTCCCCATGTGAGTAATCTCCGGAAACATATGTTTAGAAAATTCATGTATCTTTATGGAGGCCCCTATGAAATTGTGAAACAAGTGGGTGAGAATGCCTTTTTGGTCTCAACCCCTGATGGAACAAGAGGTACCTATAATGCCCGAAGCTTACTACCATATCCCAAGAAAAATTAAATCCTTAAAACTGTATTTATTGATGTAAGAATGAAGTAGGATGTAGACTTAGTAATACCATAAGAAGTGTTAAAAATGCATATATTATTTTATTTTTATTTATTATAACTGTGGAAGAATTGTAACCTAGTGTTATTGACACTTGGTTTACTTGGCATTATTTCTGCATGAAATTAATGCTATTCTTTAAAGAAATAAAAAGATAAAATAACAATAGTAATAATTGATTAATAAAGTATGCTATTCACTCACTTTGGCATGTTTTGGGTGAATAACTAATAGATTTAATAACTCAATGTCAATTTTAAAGAGAGAACATGAATAATTTAATTGAGATATTAAAAATTAGAGCAAATTAATATGGTATAAAAACTAAACAGTAATTGATTTTGGATGGGTAGAGGGGAGAGTGGATGAGTGTCTTATCATAAAGCACAATAACTTCTGGTAATTTCTTTTTGTGAAAAAAAAAAAAAATAATGTTTAAAGAATTATACATCACTGATTGTTAATTTAATGTATTTATTATTATTTTTTTTATATTGTCAAATTACTTTGTAATCCAGATAAATAATACTAAAACTATATGATTGTAATAGGTTTTTCCTTTGTTTTGTTTATGTTATAATCAAATGATTATTTTTCTGTAAGAGGTCGCTAAAGTAAAAAAAAAAAAAAAGAAAGAATAACAACAAAACAGGACGGCCAATTACATAATCGAGTTTATTTTTTTTTTTTGAAGAAAGATAGTCTGCTTTTAGTTTTCAAGGAAGGAACAGTGCTGAAATTTGGTAACTCAATTTTTTCATTTTATTTTGCAGAAATAAATGTAATCAAAATAAAATTTTAATAATATAATGTGTGGCTAAAATTTTTTGATAAGGCATCCTGATTTTCTTTGCCATCTAACTATTTAAAAACCTTTTATACTTAAAATTTTATTGTCTCGTGCTAAAGTTCAAAAATGACAGATGTAACTAAAGGAGTCACGAAAAATTATATTATATCTAAATTAAGGAAAAGAAGTGATTTCCAAGAAAAAAAAATTAATTATTTATTAACTTTATGTCATTTATTGATATTTTCTTGGTATAGAAAGAAAAAAAAAAAATTGAAAGAAATATTTTGAAACCAAGGAAGATTAACTAGAAACATTTTCGCGCTCTTTCTCAATATTGTCTGCCTTTACAAGTAATGTAGTTACATACGTTAAAATATGTTTTATTCACCAAGAATTGTCTGGAAATAATAATAATGATAAATAAGATTAAATTATGCACCTGTATGTTTTTTTTTTTTTAAAAAAAAAAAAATATATAAACTTTCTCAGAGTAAATATAGGAAAAGTTATATAGGGGCATTCTTACGGAGAAGTTACCGTTAAAAAAAAATTATAATTCCTAAAGTATGAACAAAACCAAATATCTTAGTGACTTAATGATAAAAATAAATGATATATTATATTACACATCAGTAGGAGTTATTAAAACTTCCTAGACCTGTAAATCAGCTGCAGTTATTATCAGAATAATCTCGGAAAAATTGCGCATTTTTGTCCATAAGTAAGCTAGCTAATATGAAGTATACATATCGTCAATAAAAAAAAAAGAATTGTGTATGTTTATCATCTATCGTCAACTGCTCGTTATGTTAGAATATGTATATTTTATTTTCTATGGATCCCAAAATTGTAGCAGTTTAATTCAAGTAAGAATTAATCTTCAATTCTGCTATATTTTTCTTTACCTAATTTATTAAATGCACAAAATAAGAGAAAACTTTTATTTAAAGGAAATAATACCATGCGTTTATTGTTTTTAAACTTGCTTCGTGAAATACGACTGGATAAAGCTCTTCACCTGGACCAATTGCTCAACAGAAAAACATTTTCTAATGAGGGAATATGCACTTGTTAATTAATGATTGTTTAAAACTAAGTTATAAATGATATGTATTTTTTTGTTATATCACATAGGTTAAAGGCTGTATGGTCAAGGGATATTTAATAGCCTTGTAATGACAAAGGTATGTTTTAATATAATTATTCTAGGTTAAGTTGATATTTAACACGAAAGAAAAAATCTATAAAATATGTTTTAATTATTACATACAATTGTAGGTAGAAATTTTGTATGTTAGATACGTAAAAGAAAAATATTTAGATATTTAAGGGGTAAAATAAATATTGAAAATTATCAGAAGTAACTAAAGAAAAAAAAAATGCTATAACAAAATATTTCTTGTTAAAGTTTTGAAACGAATTTATACTGTATTAATTGAGGAATTTATTCCTAATTATTCTTAAATAAAACATCCACTTTATTTAGTTTAAGATAGTATGCTACCAACTATTTTTGAATGTTCCTTTATTAAATTTCAAATTATTATACTTTTATTCTATGATGTCCATTGATTTCAGATGTTGATCAAAGTATACACGGTAACATAAGTTTATTATAATCAATGTATTTACTTATCCTGCCCAGATATAGCATTGGTATATGCTTAATATTCGCATAAGTAATAATTATAATGTATTTAATTTGTGGGATGAAAAATGATCTCCCCAAAAGCTTTGTTTTCCATGAGAGGAAGATTTTAAATATAATGTTCGGGTATGTTTATAGCCCAAGTGATCGATTCTCATAGATAGGACGATCAAGAATTTATCTAGCATTTAGTATGCTTCATTCGTTTAAATCCCAGGAGAGGATTGTATTTGGTGTGTGTTCGTTGTATGCCCAAGTAAGAGGCAAGAAACCACCAAAATATTTTAATGTAGTAGATTACTCTACAGACCTTCGTTGTTATTCCATGTTCCTCATGTGAAAATAAAGATAGCTCCACCATGGAAGGTGTTGATTATTGTGCTTAATTTTGAATGTTCGGGAAAGATAAAGGTTATATTGGAGGTGTTAGTTCCTCAAGATCCACTTTAGTATAAATAGTGCGTTAGTAACTAGGATCAATATCTGTATTGTGCTGCTAAATATTGCTAGTATTTGACAAGTAAATCAATGGAGAAAGTAATTAAAATTGCGTAATTTAAAACGCTTATAACATGAAGGAATATTCAAATGCAATATTTAATTCTGGTTAGTAATTAAATAATATTCATATTTAAAATTATACGTATGAATAAAATTTGTATCATAACTTAAGTTAGCATTAAGTTAAACGTAAGAAGGTAAATGTGACTTCTGATAACTGGCCTATAATTAGAATAGGTTATCCCATTAAAGACCATAAATAAATAAATTTGATATTTTGCGTATTGCAGATGATTGGATTAATCATTTAAAAAAAAAAAAAATAGTTAGTCAATAATTTTGAATAAAAGCTGCTACAAGGTTACCAAAATTTAATAATTAATGTATTGGTAATGAAATGTACTTGTAATTAATCAATCCACATGATTGCATACAGGAGAAGTAGTAACCTCTAGTCCATAACCAAAAGAGTATACAGATTAATATCAGTTATATTTTATATTTTTGTATTACTATGGGATTATTGAATAAATGTTCATATATATTTTTTGTGATAATAATAAATTATAGTCTTGTTAAAATTTGTTGTAGATTCATTTTTTTTGTTTTTATATGCTAAATATAAGTGTTTGCACAATATTTGCAAAACCTTTTCTGGAGTCCGAAATCATTTCAAACCCTTAAAAACTTAATAGACCAGAGAAATAAATTTAAGCAGATCGGAATATGTCATTATATTTTAGTTTAATGATAATTATTTATGGAGTTGAAAACTTAAGACTAAACATTCACCTTTGTGTAAAAAAAAAAAAAATGAATTTTTTTTTTTTAAAACCATTAACTTTGGTTGCACATTATTTCATTCTTATTTAGTTAAATTGTCTAAGTAATAAATCTTAGTTATATGATTGTGTTGTCATGGATGATGGAAGGACACAAAAAGCACCCTTGTCTTTTTATTATTCTGACTGAGATTCTGGAAAAAAGGGCTGTGTTATTCAAAATTATACGTCATTATTGAATAGAATTATCATCTCTTTAAATAATATAGCAGTTGATATGAGAGATGAAGACACATTGAATTTAAGTAAAATAAATGTTTCCTATAGCCGACCAGAATGCCAGTCATATGCAACAACACAATACGCCGAGCATTTCTTACATGAAACAAAGAACCCTGAGATTAATATTATCATAATTATTCTTTAAATTAATAAGTGATCAATTATTGTTGTTATTACAATCGTGGCATGGCTTAAGAGAATTGAATGTACAATTGTATTATATGAAAAGTATTTTAGATCATATTGGCAAATTAGTGGATATTTGTTTTATTTTGGTTGCCTTAATTTCCAACAACCTGAAAAATTGGTATCATTGGTGAAAAGTGAAAACAAAATAACCTAATACAGCTCAGAGTATGGTTAGTGTCATAGGTGTAAACAAATAAATAAATACTTACAGCAGAGGGTATATTTATTAGGTTAGAATATATATAAATTAACAACTCATCTGATTTACAACGAAGCAATATTTTTAAATCTAATGAAATGATATTAATAAATGTAAATATATTAAATTTAAGCGTAAACAGATAATATTATAATAACGTGAAAGCTAAACACCTTCAAACCGATATGCTTTAAAAATGCTTACGTGACAGCCAATCAGATGGAATAATGGCATCACATGGGACTCTAAATTCTAAAACACAAGCCAGAACTATTAGAAAAAGATGGGACCCATCTTAATCTATGCCGCAATTATATTTAAATAAGCCAGACTCAAGCATTTTGAACTAAGAGTGTGAAGCTTAAATATAATTATTTAAATATAATTGAGACATAGATTAAGATGGGTCCCATCTTTTTCTAATAATTCTGGCTTGTGTTTTAGAATTTAGAGTCCCATGTGATGCCATTATTCCATCTGATTGGCTGTCATGTAAGCATTTTTAAAGGGTATCTGTTTGAAGGTGTTTAGCTTTCACGTTATTATAATATTATCTGTATACGCTTAAATTTAATATATTTACATTTATTAATATCATTTCATCAGATTTAAAAATATTGCTTCATTGTAAATCGGATGATTTCGCGTTGTTAATTTATATATATAATATTTAGTGGATTAAATGTGAAGGTATTTAAGCTTCACACTCTCAGTTCAAAATGCTTCAGTCTGGCTTATTTAAATATAATTGAGGCATAGATCAAGATGGGTCCCATCTTTTTCTAATAGTTCTGGCTTGTGTTTTAGAATTTAGAGTCTCATGTGATGCCATTATTCCATCTGATTGGCTGTCACGTAAGCATTTTTAAAGCGTATCTGTTTGAAGGTGTTTAGCTTTCACGTTATTATATATATATGGGAGATGATAATCTGGACGATGATAATCTGGACCAAATGATGAGTTCTGTTTCAGCATGAAATAAGTATATTGGTGATTATTCATCTTTTCTACATGTGTGTGGTCATTTGTATCAGTAGTATGAGATAGTGTGGATAGTTGAAGGCTGCTTGAAAGTCTCAATTCAAATCCCCTATATTTACAATTAAGTTCCATGTATAAAAATGCCTGTATTTTAAATCTTATGTCAATAAAAACGTAAATAAAACAAAAAGAAGAAATTTACATTTACATGCACTCACAAGCAACGACGACGTATACACACATATCATTAATTCTTATATATTTCTTTCATACTGGTCTCGGATTATCGATTTGCTTTTATTTCAGTAGTATTTTTAATATAGTATTATGTTTATATTTACATTTTATTGTAATTATTATTTTTTAAAAAAACAAACAAACTATTTCATATAGTCGTCAAGCTTTGGGGGCCTAGCGGTTAGCATAGCTGCCTTCTAAGCAGCCGGCCCGAGTTCGCTTCCCAGGCAACGCTTTGACATATATAAAAAAATAAAGTTAATAATAAGGAGAAAAAGAATAATAATAGATAATTAATTTTTGTCATGTGTAGGAAATATAAATATACTCGACAGAATTTGTAGACTCATGAAAAAAATCTGATTTTGATAAAGCTCACAATTTTTTCTTTATTTACTGAATAATGGATAATATATTTAATATCCATGAAGATAATTAGCATATAAGAGATTAAAACATGTAATTTGGGAATACAAATCATATAAAACAATTATTCACTGTCTTTAATAACAGATACAAAAAAGCATAAATTTAAAAATAATTATACATTATGTGTACATATTTAAATTATAGAACTTTAACCACAATTCTTTGTTTACTTTAAATTAATTTTTCAGTTACGATGTAATGAACCAAAACATTAATTAAAAACAAGTATTGTTAATTGAAACTACATCATCTAGTAAATGAATTTTTTAAATAATTAACTCAAAATAACGATATTTGAAATGAATATGTCCCCCAAATAAGCTTGAAAATCGTGTGGCTCTAATAACAAGTTGTTTTTTTTGCTGATAAGACTGAATTTCATTCTTATTATTTAGAAAGTTATATTTAGTTACAATTTTGCCGGGATAAAATTACTTAATATTTTGTGTTGAAAAAGTTTTTAATATATATATGAAATACATTTAGTTGCATATCAGCAACTAAAATTCAAATACAAAACATTTCTTATAACAAACATTATATTAATTATATTGATATTTCCCTTCGTTTTGATTTAATATTTTAAATTTGCATGTTGGTCTATGTAATGAAGTGGTATCTTTCTTCATTGCAATCTAAACTGAGGGCACTTTCGGTGAAGTTCATCATTTTGATGATATTCATTATAATCATAGAGATTATTATTATTATTATTATTATTATTATTATTATTATTATTATTATTATTATTATTATTATTATTATTATTATTATTAATTTATTTTTACATGTAAATTCCACACACAAGATTTTTCTTGTTTGGAGTTTTTAAATATTTGTGATGTACTTTGTTTTATTTCATAGAATAAATTGAAATTGAATTGAATTGAGTTATTATTATTATTATTATTATTATTATTATTATTATTATTATTGTTGTTGTTACTACTACTACTACTACTACTATTACTACTACTACTACTACTACTACTACTACTATTATTATTATTATTATTATTATTATTATTATTATTATTATTATTATTATTATTATTATTATTATTATTATTATTATTATTATTATTATTATTATTATTATTATTATTATTATTATTATGGTGAATTTCATTGAAAGTGTACTCAGTTTTAAGTTATAGAAAAGACAGAAACCACCTTGTGCAGATGAACAAATGGAAAATTGTATTATATTAATTTTAGTAGTATTACCTTCTGAAACAAACATATAATCTGTCAAATCTATTGCTTGAGTGGCATAATTGAACAAATTAATAAAACTTTACTTGGAATCTCTGCATATTCCTTTATGGTATTTTGTTAATAGTTACATTTTCTAAAAATATTTGTATGATACATAATAATAGTTGATAAATATGTAAAATAATAATTTATTCAAAATATACTATATGAAATAGTTTGAAAATATAATAATGGTAAACTAATAATACAATTATACAAAACCATTTTTGATTATTTAAATTATAAACATTATCAATCGAATTTTTGTCATTGACCAGAAAGTGATGTCACAGTATTTTCCAAGTCCTGTTTATATCAGTATTAAATAAGGGCTCATTTATTAAAGAATTTTAAAATTTATTTATAAACTTTGTCTTTAATTTTGCTCTTTCTATTATGTTATTCTTCATGTAATATTTTAGTGTGATCTGAATAGAAAGTAAATTTTAAATTACAATATTTTTTTCATAATCAAAGAACCCTGAAGCAGTATCAAAGTGGTAGCAATTTATATGGTTTAAAGTTGTTGATATTAGTTTAATTTTTTGTTCTAAAGAATATTTCGATTTATTAATACAATATTTTTTGAATCCACAGTAAGATTAGATAAGTAATAATATTTTTTTAGAAATAAAACTGTTAGAAATAGAATTTTTTTTTTTTAAGTTTAGAGACATTTAAAATAAAATATTGTATTTCTCATTTAATGTTTTTTTTTTTTTAAATATAAATTGTAAATTATATAGAAAGGAAAGAGATATCTACTTTTTTTCTTTGTTTGCCTTTATTTATATTATAATATTTATTATTAAATTTAATTAATATGTGTAAAATTAGTCTTCTATCCTATCCTACATTTACTTATAATCAATCTCCACATATATACTTTAATGCAATTTTTTTTATATAATTTCTTTAATTTCCTAACAGTTTCAACTGTCCTGCAATCTTCATCAGAGCACTTGCACAACCTTTTCTGATGAAGACTGCAGCATAGTTGAAACTGTTAGGAAATTAAAAGAATTATATTAAAAATATTGCATTAAAGTTTATATGTGGAGATTGATTATAAGTATTGTATATATGAAGGAATGCAGAAAAAGAAAAGAAGAAGATATGAGAATATCCTACATTTCCAAGTCCTTGAAAAAACAATTAAATACTTTCAATTTTATTACTTTTATAAAGGCATAGCTTTTCATTATGATATAAAAAGATTTCCAAAGTAACCATTTCAAGTATAACTGATATATGTGATTTAAAGTGAATATCTTTCCTACTGTGGACAGATTTGGTAAATAATTCATACTTTAATCTTTTTAGCTGCTAACTCCATGTTTCTATTTTGAACAAGATCTAATATATAAAATTAAAAGTATATGAAGTGCTTGAAAGAGAAGCTATACAGAGTGCAAAAAATATTAAATGCTAAGCGCTTTCGAGGCCATTTGCCTCATATTCATAGTGATAATGCAAAGTGCAGAACAGAGAAACAAGCTCTAATGAGAATCACATATTCCCTAATATTTGAACATTTTATTTTTTCAATTAAATCTCTTTTGTATAATAGATTGATTATCTAACACTATTACAAATGTAAGCTTTCAAACAATAGGCATTTTTTCCATATGTTGAAGCATCAGCTGGGAAGCGAACCCACAACAACTGTCTGCAAGCAACTGCTTGCAAGGCAGCTGTGCTGATCTCTCAGCATCCAATGCTTGACTAGCAATAGGAATTTAAAAGTTAATATTTGACATTTTAGAAATATGAAGGCAAATATCTAAATGGAGTTTTTATCTTTGGCAATGATGCTTGGCATCATTGGAAATAATTTGCCTATTCAAAACGTTAGTGGAATAAAATATTAGATATTTGAATTTTTAAATTATTAAAAAGGGTATCATTGGAGTTAGTTATCATCAGTGTAGGAAAAAATATTAAAAATAAAAATACTATGTATTATTAAAATTTTAAAAAAAAATTTTTTTTACTTATTTGATGAAGATGATTTTATTATATCTACTAGATATTACATCTGCTTACCATAACAAACTTTATTACAATTTTAAAAAGTAAACTACATGGCACTTGTTGTAACAAACTTTTTAAAACTTTAAAAAATAAATTGTTTTCAATAAAAATGTTTTATTAGTGATGTAGTTTTTTAATTAAAAATACGTATTTTACAAAAATATACCACCATAATCTTTAATTTGTAAACAAATTACTGAAAATTACAATTTTTATTTCAATATATATATATATTATTCACTTATTTGCTCTCAGACAAAAGCACACCACCAAGCATAAATTATTTTTATTTACTTCAAGACCACCTCCCTCATCACATTATCATGCTATTTGGATACTGTTAATCATACAAAAGATCCACATAATGCTGACATGTTCAAATGTATTTTCCAACTAATGCAATAAAATTGCAATTATTGGTGGAGGGACTGCACACTGTAATGTAAGTTAAGATTAAAAAACTCTGTTTTTTATAAAATTTTTATTTTTTGTACAATGCTTACATAACACCCATGAACATCAACAGTTTCAATTGCCCCTACAATCTTCTTCAGAACTTTTTAAAACTTCTTTATCTTCCTCCTTACAAAATGGAAGGAGGAAGATAAAGAAGTTTCAAAAAGTTCTGAAGAAAATTGCAGGGGCAATCAAAACTGTTGATGGGTGTTATGTAAGCATCGTATAAAGAATAAAGGTTTTATAAAAAAACAGAGTAATTAATTAATTAAGGCAATGCAATAAAGAAACAAATTAAGATTAAATAATTCATTGGAGAAGATTAAAACAACATAGAGAAGACTAAAGATTGCAGCACATAACACCAAAAGTGCAATATTTGCTCTATTCAGGTAAATCTGGTTAAACAATCATTTCCTCTAGAAATTTGTACATCTAAAAAAATTATAAACTTTATTTTATTCTTTATTGATAGACCAATTTAAATTTTATAAATTGTTTAATTTATATACAGAAGCTTCAATAATGTTTTAGAATCACAAATGAAAACATTATTGGCATATCTAGCATATATTTTAATATTTGTAAAAATATCAGTAGCTAAAATAGCTTATTTGTATTTAGATAATGCAAAGTTGTGTATTTGCACAATGATATGAAAACACATGGGCCATCTATTAGCCATTTTATAGTACTTGTTATTAATATTAGCAACAATGTTATTATATAATTTCAATCAATCTATAATAAATTTTAGTCCAAAATTATTTGCAAAAATTTCATGTAAAGTATTATCAATGTTATAGAGAAATTCTACATTATCTATGATATGAAAAAGAATGGCTGGTTATTGTAGCCATTTGGCTAAATTGGTGTATTAAAAATAAAAATAGTTGACAGAATATGTCTTAAGTTTAAAATTAGTTAATTCTGGGGGAAATAATATTCAGTTTTCCCATATGATTTTTAATAATGGGTAATTCATTTAATTAATTTTTTTTTCTCAAATGATAGTATGAGAATTCTTGACATTTTTTAAAAATAATTGTCAAACATTCTTTTTAAAAAAGATAACATGAATATGTTGATAAAAGAGAGAGAAAATTATAAAATTAGATAAGTATTTTGTTTATACTCTTCAATAACATCATCTAATTACTAGATGATTTTAATTTTTTTAATGTACTAAGAGAAAAAACTTTCTTTTCAATAAAGTATTTAGCAATTTTAATCATTTTAGAGAGATAAAGTTTTAGGTTTAAAAATATTTAAAAAAAAAAAGAAAATATACATATGAATTTAACATTTTTGTTAAACTTTTACTTTTATTTATCAGTAGTGTTGTTTTCCTTTTCTCTTTATCTCTCTTCAATATAATTAACTGGTTATCAAAAGAAATATCAAAAGTTTAATAATTTTAATTTTAAGTTTTAGACTTCTTTTCCAATGTTCATGTTGCTGAAAAGAAATTTCTGAACAATTGGGTTTGTAAAAATTGATTTCATTGAGTATTACTAAATTGTCATGTTCAAGACAGAACTGTAATTGATCAGAGACAGTGTTGTTTCAAAATTAAGAGGTGGGATAAATCAGAATATCTAAGTGTCTGTAAGAGTCAGTCAGTCTTGATCAGGTAGTGAAGAAGACAGTAGGAAAAAAGAAATTCCTGGTACAGCCAGTAAAAATGAAAGAAACAGATGTCTTATCCAAGCTGTTAGCATACTATGAATTTAGCTATAAAAATATTTTCTATAATAAAAACTATGGGCTAAATTTAGCTAAAAGCTAGTATCATCTTCTTTCATGTAATAAATTATAAAGAAGAATAAAATAACCATGAAATAATCCACAATCTCATATCCAACTAAGAGCTGGCATATCTCTATTTATTAGCCTAACATGGAAAATTTATTGCAAAAAATGGATAAAATCTTGCTGTTTATTAACCTGAAAATAATGCATACCAAAAAGGAACCAATTAACCATGAACATTGTAAAGAAGACTTCAAGAAAAAACCAGCCTGAAGAGAAACTAGAAATTATAAATACAGAGAAGAATTCAAAAAAAATTTAAATCATGGATAAAGGTATTTTGCTTCATGTGTACATTGTATTTTCATTTATAGTTAAAAAGTTTTTTATAAAAGTAATAATTGAGATTTTTGAATAATTTTATTAGTTTAATATTTTTTATGAACATTTGTTTTTTTAATTCATTTGATTTTTTCCTTTAAAATTATAAAAAAGTGTTTTAAAGTAATTAATTTAATAAACATTTAACATGTTTTAAACATGTTTTTTTATTTGATTTTCCCTCCAACTTAACAAAGGATTAATTAAGCTATGTTAAAGATTGTCATCTCTGATTATGGAAAAGTTGCTTTTCAACTTTTGTTATTTAAGGAAATAAAACAATAAAAGCAAAAGTTAATTCATTTAATTAATAGAAATCAATAGTTAATTATAATTTTTATAAAACTATATTTTTTAATAAAATGAATAAGTGTAAATGTTCATATTATCATGTCATTTTCTTAATTTTTTTAAATTTTATTATTCAGTTAGATTATTAAACAATTGTTAAAAATGTTCTAGTGATAATGTCTTTATTCCTTCAGCAATATGTTCCATAAATTGGCAGTGTATGTGACTTGATTTCAATACAACTTAGAGTTTGGGGACTTTTAAATTAACCCAGCAAGAGTATTTTAAAATATTACAGTAAGTTTTTGTAAATATTTATTTATTGTTCATAGTAACAATTAATATACTTTTTACTTATGAGCTTATATTACAGCATAATGGTTAGTTATATGGATGTAAGGTTTATGCTGGTGCTTGGACATCCAGATAATAACCCTGGATGGGAAAAAGATATCACTTTTAATGTTCAGAGCATTGATGATGATCAGAATCTTTTAATGTCACTATTATTTTTATTGTAAATAATGGATTAGCACTGCATTCCATGTTTGAGTTGTAAATTTATTTTATGTTTGGCAGATGGTAAATAATCTATTTGTTTATAGTATACCCCTTTTAAATCCAATCACAATGTTGATTATTAAGTTTTAAATTCTTTGTTGATTGATTATTAGTTTTTGGATTTATTTATTTTTCTGTAATGCTAGAAATGCAGTTTGTGGGTTTGTTCATGCTGACTCTCTGTTCTTATTCACTAAATGTTTTATATATGTTATGGTTTATTATATTTAATTTGATGATTTAATTTCTTATGTTAATCATTGATGATTGTAACTATTTTATGAGGATAAAAATATACTTTGCTAGCTCCCCATATTCATCCCTTACTTTCAGTACCATTACATTATAAAACTTTTAATCATAATAAAAAGCTATACAGTTTTACAAGTGGCAATAAGCATAAATATTTCTCATGATCTTATAAATATAGAAATGTTACACGCAATAAAATAACTTTATAATAGATTATAAAATAGTAATGAAAGTAAAAATAATAAAATGGACATCCATGCTCTTCTTAAACAATATTTCATTTTGAATTTATAAAAATAAAAATCATTAATGAGAAGCGCATTGCATCACTTTATGCTCTTCTAAATGCAAAATGAATTAATAATTCTAAAGATCAAACAGGCAAGACTTCCCATATAGTAGAGCCACTCAGTGACAATCAGAGTAATCAATGGATGCCAGAAGGCTTGTGCATAAAATCCCCGTCTAATCCATACTCATTCCCAGACTAGTTTCTGGCTTGCGGCCTTCATCAGTGAGGAATCTTGGACCTGAAAGCACTGCAACCATCTAGATCTTACAATCTAATGCAACCCTCCAGCAGCCATCTTTTATCTCTACTTAACTACAAAACTATGAGAATAAAATTGAAAACACAATAATATAGTTATGTGCTAGCATAAGAAATGGTGATCATGTGAATTCTAAATATCCTATACCTAAAAATAAAATAAAAAATCTTATTTATCAAATCCAGTGATTGCAAAAATCAGGTTATATTCAATCAAGATGTTTTAAATGAGCACCAGATAGTCTAGAGCCATACATACAAGCAATGTTATTGCAATTAAAATAATACTGCTTGATGTTTTTTTTTTTATCATGAAAAATCTTGTAATTTTACATTCAGTTCAAATCAGACAACAATGTTATATAAAGATAGACATCATAAAAAACTTAAAGAACCAATTCTTTCAAATCAATGCAAAGATTTTATAATAAATAGTCTATTTTTTAATATAGATGTATACAGATCCGAGAACATTACATATCTCTTTTTTTTTTGTCTGCGTAAATGCAGTTACAATGATTACAATATTCTATACAGTTTCTACATTGCTGCTGTTTATTACATCAATTCCATATCATTAAAATAAAATCAGAAGAAGAAATAAAAATTTTGCAAGGTCAATTGTTTAAGGAAATTAAAAGTGCTATTTGATTACTTTAGTGGCTGGTTGAGTAGAATCGTTTTATTCAATAAACACAAATTAAGGTTATTTATATTTTTTCTCTGCTGAAAATTGATGCAGAAATCTTTTACTCAATTACTTTACTACACTTTGGTGTTAAATCAGACGAATGAGTTTAATTGATAATTATCAACATAATGAATTTTGTTGCAGCAAAAATAATACATCAGTAATCATATATTTATGATTATCCTTACAGTACCTGTGTTAGTAAACAACTGTTATACAACTAACTGTTCAGAGCCAAATTCAAAGTACAAAATAACAATTGCTAGAGGTTTTATACATTTATTGAATAATATTTTCAAGATTTGGGATGCTCGCCTTTTACACACACACACACACTCATATATATATTATAACGGTCGATGAAACCTTCCTAACCTAATCTTCTAGACAAGGTGCCACCAGGCCATTTGAACCTGGAAATTTTATATAGTAGGCAGATACGCATAGGAGAGGCTACTCTTTTATCGAACCAAAAGCACCAGTCACTAGCTCAGGGAGGAGCAGAGCTTAAAGTATCACACTGAATATTCAAATTTCTAATTCTGAATTTTAAATATTATTAATAAAATATATAAAACAAGTTACTGCCAAAATTAATTCAATAAAGTAATTTATTATAACGCACACACGCATTAAAAGAAAAGATTCTGAAAATTAAATTAACTAAATATACTTGATTTGAATTATATGCACAGATGGAAGCATTTAATTGGTTTAATACAATTTTAATATTTTAATAAGCGTGAATATGTTACATATATTACGCATATAATCAACCCAATCCCTTTTAATCTTAGATTAAAATCTCGTATTCAAACCAATGTTAGCTTACTGTTTTACTGATGTGACCAATGCAAAATGAGATTATTAGCATAACACAAACATGCTAACAGGGATATACGTCTGTAACATGATATCATTTGAAAAATAAAGAATCATGGTGGGAAGGAATGAGCATCTTCCTCATGACCACTAATAAACCTCACTAACAGACAGTAATAATCCACTGTCCAATTGGTGATACAAAAACGAAATTATTGAAATATATATAAGAGATGCTCTGCAAAAGGGGACAGCCGTCTTTGTTGACTTATTGTCCCAGTCAGAGCATAAGAAAATCAGTAGCATAGGAAATATTCTACGACCATTGACAACATGATGACTACACTTTTGGGTCATACATTCAGGTGAGTATTATGTCTTGTATGCTAACATGGTACAAGGGAACGAGTATCCAATGCACCTACTCAAATTACATTGACATAAAACATTTATCCACTAGCACTTATCTAACTTCAAAACCATTAACCCAAAATTAACACACCTTAAACTAACATAATATTACGAATCTATACAGCCATTCACACCATTTTAAATAATTAATTTAAAAGAAATTACATGATATTAAACATATTAAAAGAAAATATAACAAATAATTTAAATTTTAGTCAGCTAGAAGATTTCTTTTAAAAATTAAGTGACATTTAAAATTACTACTTGGAAAAGTTTTATGAAAGTAAAGTTCATCTTTCATTTAAAAATAAAAGTTTATATTTTCCAAAGCTATATGTAAAGCCTGTCTTTGCAGTCCTTGATACAATTCAAAGTTCTTTCCATTTCATATTGTTCTAGGTGGAGACAAATCCATTGCTGGCCAGTTTCTGGGAACCATCATACACTGTAGACTGCTTCAACTGCTGCCAACATGGAAAACATACATTATTGCTGACCTCTACATTTTGGAGATCTGCAATACACTTATATCATTAAATAACATGCAATCAATAAGAGCAATCCAAATCTGAATCTCAACTTAAAGTTTTCTTTATATATCTTTGTAAATTCTTATCAGCAAATTCCAGGATCAATCTTACTTGGCTTGACTTTTGTCTGTGGACAATATATATTGTAACCTAGTGTTATTGACACTTGGTTTACTTGGCATTATTTCTGTAGGAAAACAATGCTATTCTTTAAAGAAATAAAAAGATAAAATAACAATAGTAATAATTGATTAATAAAGTATGCTATTCACTCACTTTGGCATGTTTTGGGTGAATAACTAATAGATGTAATAACGCAATGTCATTTTTAAAGAGAGAACATGAATAATTTAATTGAGATATTAAAAATTAGTGCAAACTAAACTAATAAATAATTACAGAATAAACAGAGGATATTTATTAGGTTAGAAATGGCCGCCCAACTACAGGGGCCATCGATGGCTATAGCTGGCCATGATGAATTTAGTAAACTTTTCTTGAAGTCAATATTAATATTGTTTGCACTTGAATGGATTAATTATTCATTGATGAAAAAAATATTTGCCAATAATGAATTGTTTTAGCCATAAGATATTATATGAATATCTATTATATGATCTAATCTTTTGCCACTGAAAAATAAATAATTAAGTTGTTAGTTTATGATGTTGTAGTCTGTAGGCAATTCCATAAAACACTGTAATGATTTTATCATTTATGATGATCTGTTTGTCTGGTCTTGTGATTGGCACTTATGCTATATTACATAATATCTAATGAGATTTATATGGACCAAGAAGCATGTGAAAAAAAAAAACATATTTAGTAGTTAATGTTGGAGCTTTAGGGATATTAAATGTTAGAGCATAGTTTTTGGTGTAGATTGTTTTTGGTAGGAGGGGCATGGAGGCAGGATGTCTTGTCAATAATTTCTTATCGATAAATTTATTAATAGTTCATTGCTAATATTTCAGTACTGTTAAATACTAAAAGAGTTAGAATTTAATATGAATGAAAACAAAGATAATCATAGTATTTCTGAGGATTTGGGAGGATCCTAAGAGTTACAATCCCCTGATACACAGACTCCATATTTTAGTGTAGAATTAAAAAAGGAATGGGAAGATTTGGATATAGCTAACCCAGAAGAAGCCACAATAATAAAGGGAAAACATGAAAATGAGCCAGATCAATTAATGAAAAATACATTGGAGGAATTCTTGAAAAAATTAGAAAAATCAAATAGTGAATTAAAAAGTCAGATCCAAAACTCAAATAGTAAATTAGAACAATCAAATAGTGAATTAAAAAGTCAGATCCAAAACTCAAATAGTGAATTAAAAAGTGAATTAAAAAGTCAGATCCAAAACTCAAATAGTGAATTAAAAAGTCAGATACAAAATTTAGATATTAAATTAGACAATCAAGTACAGGAGATAAAGGACTTAAGGGAAGATTTGAGAAATCATGTAGAAGAATCAAAATTGGCCTCTGAAAAGCTGGAAATAAGAATAAGGAAAGAGATAGAAATAAATTCTGAAAGGGCAGAAAATATGATTGAGGCTATCCAGCAGGACTTTAAAAGTCAATATATTGTATTAAACAATGAAATACAGGAAATAAGAAATTATCAAAAGGAAACAGTAGTATTTCAAAGAGAAATCCAGGATAGAGTTGAATCTATTAAGGGAGAATTAGACAGTGCTAGAAGTGAAGTTAGTAATTTGAAAGAGGAAGTTAAAAATATAACTCTAGCACCTGACAATGTAGTGAAAGGATGTCAGAGCCAGATTACCAGATTAATAGCTAAACTAGAAACTCAAGAGTTAACCCAATGTGAGATTAATCAAAATCTAGAAAGTGAGCTAAGTCAAGTTATGGGAAGAGTAAAAAATTTTAATGATATAATAAAGAGTAATGCACAGCTATTACATAATAGTCTCCAAGATGAAATAGGGGAATTAATGACTCAGTGTGAGAGTAAAGTCTATCAAAGGTTAGAAGATAAATTCGGAATAGATAAAGATGAAACTATTAACCAATTGGAACAACAGATTAAACACTTAAATGTAGGCCTAAAAGATAGTTCAGAGAGAATAGACTGTGAATGGCAGAACTATAAGTTACAATTAGAGAGTCGAATGCAAGCTATAGACTATAATAGGGATAATTTTACAAAAAGTAAAAAAGTTGTTCAAAGTAAAGGTTTATCTGAAACTCAAGTAAAGGAAACAAATAATGGTCATAATAACCAAGTAATATCTGAGTTACATACGGTAATTAGTCCAGTAGAATCAATATACGATCCATTAAATGAGGCTAGAAGTAAAGTCATGCTAGAGCCAGAAAGTAATAGCTCCATGGCCTTAAAATTCTTAAAAATAAAATTTTTTAGAGGTGAATATCTGGAGAATCCACACGAGTATCTCCAGAATCTGGAGGAGTTATTCACCTTATGCCATTTATCTGAGATAGAAAAGATTGCTATTGCCGCTAACCATTTGTGTGCAGCATCTAAAGACTGGTGGCAATCATTATTTATTAAACCAGAAACATATGGAGACTTCAAATATCTTATGTTAGCCAGTTTTTGGGGGGAAGACTGCCAAGATAACCTGAGATATCAGATATCTCAGGAAAGATATCATGCAAATAAGGGTAGTTATACTCAGTTTTTCAGGAGTCAGGCCGTCAAATTGAAAACCTTGACAGCTTATCCTTTATCTGAGACACAAATTGTGCAAATAATTCGCCATAATCTGCCGAGGCATATAGAGCAGATCTTGATTGCTGCTGACAGACATACCATAGAAGAGGTAGTAGAAATTTTAGATTCGTTAGAGACCAGTGATAGGAATATTGATAATAGAATTAGGGTAAATAGAGACACCCATCCAATGGTGAGTAATATCAATTTTGCAGATAGGTCACATATGGGAAGGAGGAAGTTAGTTAGAGAAAAAGGATATTATAAGACGAATCTCTATGGTAGACAGAATAGCCACCTCAGTAGGCCAACAGTTAAGAGTAGAATTCTGAATGAGAATCAGCCTTCTACTAGTGGTATCCCAACAATACCAAAAAAAATATAAAAAGTAGTAAAAGTAGCGGGGCATTAAATTAAAAAGGACCTCGCAGGAACATTCCTCACTTCGGGGCCCTATTTTTAAACATATGGGGAACAGCATGATGTGGATTATCAATAATATAGACCTTGACATTGATTATGTGGAACATGACCAAGCACTGGCCAGAATTAACCTTAAAAAGATAGGTGATAAATGCACTCGTTATTCCAAAACCAGTCCACATCCTTTTAAAGTCCATGATTTTGTTTTAATTAGAACTCCCCATGTGAGTAATCTCCGGAAACATATGTTTAGAAAATTCATGTATCTTTATGAAGGCCCCTATGAAATTGTGAAACAAGTGGGTGAGAATGCCTTTTGGTCTCAACCCCTGATGGAACAAGAGGTACCTATAATGCCCGAAGCTTACTACCATATCCCAAGAAAAATTAAATCCTTAAAACTGTATTTATTGACGTAAGAATGAAGTAGGATATAGACTTAGTAATACCATAAGAAGTGTTAAAAATGCATATATTATTTTATTTTTTATTTTTTATAATGGTGGGAGAATTGTAACCTAGTGTTATTGACACTTGGTTTACTTGGCATTATTTCTGCAGGAAAACAATGCTATTCTTTAAAGAAATAAAAAGATAAAATAACAATAGTAATAATTGACTAATAAAGTATGCTATTCACTCACTTTGGCATGTTTTGGGTGAATAACTAATAGATTTAATAACTCAATCTCATTTTTAAAGAGAGAACATGAATAATTTAATTGAGAAATTAAAAATTAGTGCAAACTAAACTAATAAATAATTACAGAATAAACAGAGGATATTTATTAGGTTAGAATATATATATATATATTGTACCGAGATACATCAGGAAGGAGTGTGTTTTCTTCGGAGTTACACATAATTTTGGAGAAATATAAATTGATAAAAGATTTGTTTAAATATTTAATAAAAATAAAAGGTCTTGTAGGGTAAAATAAAAAAAAAAATTTTTTTTATCATAGAAGGGTTTATCGTTAAAAGCATAAATTAGACAGTTTTATAAGATATAATTTTAGAATCACATTTAAATAAAACTTAAAGAATTAAAAACTTGATTTAATTAAAACTTGATTTAATTGAAATTTGATTTAAGATTGCTTTTAGAAAAAAAAAAAAGCAAGGTGGAGTTCGTTTTGTCTTATAATAAAAAAAAAGGGAATATAATCAAAGGAATGTAATAAACAATGGGAGCTAATGACAAACATAAGAAATTTCCATTAAACGGCTAATTAGTGAAATAACTCTAACAAAGAAATTGAAATTTGCAATCATCTAAAGAATGACCAATGAAACTGTGTAGAGAGTCGAAAGAAAAGAAATAATTGTCCAATAGCAGAAATTCAGAATGTAGATTGAATCCGCAAGATAAGGACCGTAAAATATAAAAGGAGCGAACTTTCTATTGTTATAGTTATTAGATTGAATTTGATATTATGATTAAAATTTGATTTTGATTCGGTTCGGTTGATTATTCTTAAATTCATATTCATATTATTAATATACGTCCAAAGTTAAATAAAACATAATGCTGCATTGTTAAACCCATCGTGTGGACAGCCGGCCGAATCCTTCCATGCAATACCAACAGCAGACAGTTCGAAGGTCGATCATGTTCGCATAAAACAAGAAGGAAGTGGAGTGTCCATGGTGAAGCCCACAGGATCCCAATGACATCGGGAAAAGGATCGCAAAGAGTTAGCGCTAACTGACTGAAGGAAATACTATCAGAAGCTACGCTCAAAACTAGGCATAAAAGAGAATGCTAGGTAATATTTATTTTATTCTTAATTCACTAATTAAAAGCCGTAGTAATGTATGGAATAATAAACTTTGAACTTTATGTTACGAACAATAATTACTAATTGTCTTTAGCTCCATTATCCAGGGATTTTTATTGTGATTTCAAATATATTTGTGTGCGTATAATTATTTTCTAAATGTATGTATAATATGATATTTTTGTTATATTAAATATTATCTAAATTTGAGCAAAAGTGTAATTAATTATATTATAAGACCAAACGAAGTGAAACAGCGTAAACGGAGATTTAATGGGTTAGTGATTACTTATAAAAAAAAAGGAAATAAATATCGTAGATCAAATAAATAATAAATGTTATAATAATGAATTATAGTTTAGAAATGGGATATGAGTATCCTCTGAGAGTATGAGAGTGAAATAAAATTTTAAATTAGAATTTGGGAAAAGAAGCGAGAAAACTAGCGCAGAGAAAGATTCGTAAATTGATTTTTAAGTAGGCGGATTTTGTATTTTATTGATTGTTTTAGCTGAGCTAGCGGGAGCGGGTACTAGATCGTATTGGTCAGGCAGACTTGTCGACAAAGGTCGGCTGGCGCCCATTGGATTTTTTCCTTTAAATAAATAAAGAGTTTGGTTGGCTAATGTGTAATCTAGTAAACGAGTATTAATATTATTGGCGAATGTTTGCAAATGATATTGACCACTCTACCCAAGGTACCGACAGCCCCCCTATGATAGGATTTTGTGTAAGAGGGAGGTACAAAGTTCTGTATCGAGTCGTTATTATAAATATCGAATATTTTATTGATGTTATATAAGTGATATTTATAAAAGTTATAAGACGACGTTAAAGGGGGGTAGGTTCAAATGGTGCGTCAACGTGGAATGAAACTAAACATTTTGAATGGCAGGACTGATGTGAGTCATGACTGGACGTTTTAAGCGGTGTGGCCAGAGTCGTGTATGAGTGACATAAGTGATAGCTAGTAAAAAGAAGTGGGAGAGAGCATGATAGTAGGATTAGAAAACGGTATAAGCAGTGCAACTGTAAAAGTGATTTTGCAATTATATAAAACGTGGAGGCATAGGGACACTTCGGGGAATTTTAGCATAAAAAAAAAAAGAACTGGGAAGGTTAGGTGTGGATTGTACGCACGTTCTGAATAGAAAATAAAAACAATCATATTAAATAAAGTCAGATAAAATAGGTGTAAAATGGAAATAGCAAGTCGGGTTATCAAAATAAAGACTTTCTCGGGAAACGAAGGGGAAAGACCAAATAGATACTTAGAGAGTCTAGAACGGTTTTTTTCATGTAATGAGTTCAGCGAGTCGGTCAAAGTTAATATAGCTATTAGCTACATACAAGATGAGGCCGAAAATTGGTGGGAGTCGCTGGGAATAAAGCCAACGAACTTTAAGGAATATAAACAAGCATTGCTGAAGAGTTATTGGGGGGAGGGGCTTCAGGAAGTTGTTAAACATCAGGTAACACAAGAAAAATGGCGAACAGAAGAATCACTAAGTACATATTTCTGCAAACAAGTGGCGAGATTAAGGGGAATCACAGCATACAAACTATCTGTGCAACAAATACTGTGGATAGTAAGGCGAGGCTTCCCAGAAAACGTCCAAGAAATAATAATAGGGAATGATACCATAGAGCGAGCGGCAGAGATACTCAGGACGATAGATAACGATAAACAGTATGAAGAAAATCGGAGGGAAGAGGGAAATGCAGAAGATGATCGCAGACAAGTAGCAAACCTAGTACAAAATGAAGAGAGGGGCAAGCTGGGAATGGCATATCAATCATGTCCTAAAATATAAATAGGAATTCGAAGGGAAGGCGATTAATGCACTACTTGACTCAGGAAGCCAAGTGTCGGTGATTTCGCAGAAAACGTTCAATGAAATGGACCGGAGTAACTTGAAAATTAAAACCTTGCCGTTAAAGGATGTATATGTAAGGCTGGCAAAAGGGAAAAGAGCCAAGTTGGCATCGGAGCAAGCTTGGGTGAGTATTAAGATCGCAGGGAAGGAATACAACCATGTTATGCTGATCTTGGAGGGATTGATACATGATGCTATCCTGGGCTCAGACTTTATGTGCAAAGCAGGATGCGTGCTGGATTATGAAAAGCGACAGGCAAGGATTAATCATGCAGAAATACCGTTTGACATCTGCGAGGCAAACGATAGTAAAGCGGAGCACGATGCAGAAAGTGCAGGGATACAAATAGAAAAAAAATAATAATAAGGGAAGAGGAACAAGAAAGTGAGAATGGAGAACAACTGAAGAATTTGTTGAATACGTACGAGAATGTATTTTCAGAAGTTCTGGGAGTTATTGAAGGATACGAACACCAAATAAAGCTTATGGAAGACCAGCCATATCAAGCGCGAGCATACCCAATACCACATCAACATAGAAATGCAGTAGAAGAACAGCTACAGAATATGCTAAAATGGGGAATTATTTCTAAATGCTCGATCCTTACAATTACTAAAGAAGAAAACTTAACAAGTAACACGGACACACGAGAATAAAAAAGGACGAACTTCCATCAAAATAAATCGAGGGGATTGTATAATAAGAATAAAGTTAAACATTGAAACTAAAACCTTCAGATTTATATTTTAGTTTCAAAAGGGGGGACGGAGAAATGTACCGAGATACATCAGGAAGGAGTGTGTTTTCTTTGGAGTTACACATAATTTTGAAGAAATATAAATTGATAAATGATTTGTTTAAATATTTAATAAAAATAAAAGGTCTTGTAGGGTAAAATAAAAATAAAAATTTTTTATCATAGAAGGGTTTATCGTTAAAAGCATAAATTAGACAGTTTTATAAGATATAATTTTAGAATCACATTTAAATAAAACTTAAAGAATTAAAAACTTGATTTAATTAAAACTTGATTTAATTGAAATTTGATTTAAGATTGCTTTTAGAAAAAAAAGCAAGGTGGAGTTCGTTTTGTCTTATAATAAAAAAAAAGGGATTATAATCAAAGGAATGTAATAAACAATGGGAGCTAATGACAAACATAATAAATTTCCATTAAACGGCTAATTAGTGAAATAACTCTAACAAAGAAATTGAAATTTGCAATCATCTAAAGAATGACCAATGAAACTGTGTAGAGAGTCGAAAGAAAAGAAATAATTGTCCAATAGCAGAAATTCAGAATGTAGATTGAATCCGCAAGATAAGGACCATAAAATATAAAAAGAGCAAACTTTCTATTGTTATAGTTATTAGATTGAATTTGATATTATGATTAAAATTTGATTTTGATTCGGTTCGGTTGATTATTCTTAAATTCATATTCATATTATTAATATACGTCCAAAGTTAAATAAAACATAATACTGCATTGTTAAACCCATCGTGTGGACAGCCAGATGAATCCTTCCATGCAATACCAACAGCAGACAGTTTGAAGGTCGATCATGTTCACATAAAACAAGAAGGAAGCGGAGTGTCCATGGTGAAGCCCACAGGATCCCAATGACATCGGGAAAAGGATCGCAAAGAGTTAGCGCTAACTGACCGAAGGAAATACTATCAGAAGCTACGCTCAAAACTAGGCATAAAAGAGAATGCTAGGTAATATTTATTTTATTCTTAATTCACTAATTAAAAGCCGTAGTAATGTATGGAATAATAAACTTTGAACTTTATGTTACGAACAATAATTACTAATTGTATTTAGCTCCATTATCCAGGGATTTTTATTGTGATTTCAAATATATTTGTGTGCGTATAATTATTTTCTAAATGTATGTATAATATGATATTTTTGTTATATTAAATATTATCTAAATTTGAGCAAAAGTGTAATTAATTATATTATAAGACCAAACGAAGTGAAACAGCATAAACGGAGATTTAATGGGTTAGTGATTACTTATAAAAAAAAAAAAAAAAAAGGAAATAAATATCATAGATCAAATAAATAATAAATGTTATAATAATGAATTATAGTTTAGAAATGGGATATGAGTATCCTCTGAGAGTATGAGAGCGAAATAAAATTTTAAATTAGAATTTGGGAAAAGAAGCGAGAAAACTAGCGCAGAGAAAGATTCGTAAATTGATTTTTAAGTAGGCGGATTTTGTATTTTATTGATTGTTTTAGGTGAGCTAGCGGGAGCGGGTACTAGATCATATTGGTCAGGCAGACTTGTCGACAAAGGTCGGCTGGCGCCCATTGGATTTTTTCCTTTAAATAAATAAAGAGTTTGGTTGGCTAATGTGTAATCTAGTAAACGAGTATTAATATTATTGGCGAATGTTTGCAAATTATATTGACCACTCTACCCGAGGTACCGACAGCCCCCTATGATAGGATTTTGTGTAAGAGGGAGGTACAAAGTTCTGTATTGAGTCGTTATTATTAAAATATCGAATATTTTATTGATGTTATATAAGTGATATACATAAAAGTTATAAGACAACGTTAAAGGGGGTAGGTTCAATATATATATATATATTGTACCATTTATTAATATATGGTACAAATATATATTGGCATTTGGTAAAAGCTAAAAAAATAATAATAAAAGTAAATTTAGATTTTTTTTTTAGTATAATTTTTTAAAAAAAAACAACATACAATGAAAGTTAAATTGTTCTTTCATATTTTTTTATGTAATTAAAAATAAAAGTAGAATTGGAGAGAACAAAAGAATTCCAAAAGTAAAAAGATAAGCTAAAAGAAAAATATTTTGGCTAATTAGAGATGGCCGAAAGATTTGCTAAAAAAAGAGAACTTTGTAATGTAAATTTTATAAGGAATTACCAGATTAATTATCAGGGTATATTTTTTTGATAAACAAAAGGATGCACAGGAGTCTGAAAACTGGGCCTCTAGTATACAAAGGCACAGACCAGTTTGACAAACATCTTGTTTTTTCTGTTTTTGCCTTTGGCTGGTTTTGGATTATTAACCCTTTAACCGCTAATTATATTATTGGTTGTATGAGGTAAAAATCAAATCTTTTAATTGGCCAACTCACAAACTGAAGACAAAGCCTATTGTTAAAACATATTCGCCTATAATATTAAATTCAACTCAGATACGTTTATAAAAAGTATATTACTAATTTTTCAGGTTATGAAAGAGAACAAAAGTTCTTTCGAAAATAAATTGCTATTTATTTATTATAAAATATATTCAATTTCGGCAAATATAAAGCGAATGTCTAAACAAAAAAGTGCTGACGCAAACGCTTTTTTTCAATTTTACGTTCTGGAAAAGTAGATTTCTTTTTGCTAAATCTTAAATATTTTTACTAAAATCTTCAATATTTTTCGAAAATAATTTTGTTTTTTTAATATATTTTTTAAAAAACTATTTTAATTTCTCATTTTATATTTTTTTAATACTTTAAATTACATTCGAAAAGAAAATCTCAGCGTTTTTCTTTATTTTCTTTGATCAAGCGGTTTCTTTGTTCTTTCCAGCCAATCAGAATGTCTTTTTTGGCTAAGAGCCAGCTGACATCCAATCACCGACAAGGTTCTTCTTTGTTTAGTTTTAAATGTGGTTTTTTTGATTTTTTACTTGTAAAATAATTCGGAAGAGGGCACCATCTTACAGAACTTTTAAAAACCTAATCAATAACTGTCAAACGAATATTCTACCATTAAAACTAGCAAAATTAGAGTGATGTCAGATGTCGACGAGATGCCTCGTAAGAGGCGGTTGAAGAATTAAATACAAGACCACTTCATAATGAAATAATCCTTTATGCGGGAATAGACCGGGGTTTTAGCTAACATCATTAAAAAGATGGATACTAGAAAAGCCTCTGTGACTAGCCTTCAAAATAGACTACAAGATCAACTAATAATTAATGGCCAAGCTCATTCTAACCCAAAAAAACTATGCATAGTTATCTACTACTTTTTTGCTAAATTTACCGGTAAGCTATGACTCTTTATTATTCCTGATTGTGACTAAATTGTCGACAAACCATTTTAAAAATATACATATAGTAGGATCCCGATATAGACTTTCATTTATTTAATCAAGAGACTTTTGTGTACCCAAGAACTTTAATTAATTGTTTTAATTACTGTATTTTATTAATTGCTTCATGTTTGAATTAGTGTGTGTTCTCTCCAATTTACTTAATTAGTAATTCACATTTTAACTTAAACCGATTTTAATCTGTTAGAATAAAAATATTTCTATTAGCAATTTTTATTTGTACATTATTTTAAAATATTTATTAGTGTTTATTATTAAATTTATTATTAGTTTATTAAGGTTTAAAAACATAATTTATCTTTGCCAATATGTTATAAGTTCGAGGAATAATAATATTTAAAAGATAATTCTAGTTTATGGTAGAATCACCGATTCTTAAAAAAATAAGAATAAAAATCTTTTCTTTTTTATTTACAACTTGCGAAACGTCCTGGCAACAGATTTTAACGGATTCTTCTGAATCCTGGTGCCCAGATCAAATAAATTAAAATCTGATTTCATCAATAATACAATTCTTAACAATTCTAGGCTGAGTTGATCAGGAAATATAGTTATGTTTTTAAAAATAGAAATACAACTTTCTTCTTTTTGACATAACTTGATCAACTCGCACATTTTATAATGCATATAGAGCTTTAGCAAGACAGAAAACATTATAATATATATATATTGTAATCTTATATTTTGGTACAAAATATATAGCTTGGAGGAACTGATTTAAAATTTCTTTTTCCTACATAACGTGTATACTTGATACTTGTTATTCAAGTTGACTCATTATGAGATTATGCAATTTCATTTATTTTGCTTACTATTTTTTCCTGTATTGGTTTTTTTTTCCTTTTCCAATCACTGAGTTGGACAAGCTGTGTTTAACCTGCAAAACTAACATCATATTATATCAAATTTAGTAAGATATATAATAACAATAATAATCATCATCATTATTTGTTAACCCTTTAACTAATCCTAAAGATTAATTTTAGTTTAATTAAAATGAATTATTTAATTATCTTGAATTAGTCAATACAATACAATAAATGCATTTTCCATTCATTTTTAACAGAAATATGTAAATAAGGAGAAATGTAATTGAATAAGAGGGAAGAGAGCATTCAGTGCTTTTTTTTAAAACTGGGATAGAGACGATAAGTATGTAAAATTTTCTGCTGTTAAACATGCAACAAATATGAAACTTATTCTTTATAATTAAGGACAAAGAAAGAAATTAAATTAAATTTTTTTATATAATTCACATTTGAGATGTTACTATGGTATAATACCAATATGAATAGCTAAATTTAAACAAGTCTGTTCGAGTCTGCTAACTGAGAATCTAACTGCTGATTACCTTCCAAAACATCTATAATTGAAATGTACTGGTATTATCAACCACAACACTGAAAATAACAGTCTCTAAAGATCAGTTAACCAGAAAATATTCTTTATTGCTTGCAGACTATATTAACCTTGGATATAATGTTCTATTTTATGATTTTAAATTATATAGTTATACCATATATGTGCAGAACGGAATGCTATAAAAAAAATTTTTTTGTTTAGTGTGTCAGTGTTGGAACAGTGAAGATTTGGTTATATTCCACTTTGGACACATGCTAGAAATAATATTCCTGCTTTGTGAGTTATCATCTTATTATTAAAAAATAATATAGTTGTTGAAAGAAAACAACAACTAACCAGACAGTTATTTTATTACTGTCATAGCAATCATGGGATAATTACCTGCTTGGACATTCATTCCTAGTTTTCAATCCTGACTAAATAAATTAAAAGTAATGAAATATTTTAACTTTGGAGCAATACCTACGTAGAAGTAAAGAGATTTATTAAGTTTTGAGGGATACTCTAATTACAAATAACGAAATTGGTTAGAATGGAGGAATACTCTAAAAAGAGAAGAATATTTAGATTGAGTTAATATATTTTCACATGACAGCATTATACATGTCCTATTTTTAAATACCCCACATATTCAGAGAGTCTGCATGTGGATCGGTTAATTATGTAATATTCATTATGGATAAAAACGAAAAGAAATACAATCAAACTCATAAAAATTCTATATGTTGTAATTGAAAGACTATTCAATTTATATGTTGTACATTAAGTTATAAGAAAATGTGTTATTGATTTTATTTGTGAATATTGCAATATACTTGAAATATTTTGTATTTTAATTTTGTGTAGTTATTTAAATGAGTATGTATTTTATTTTGGTTTCTATTGTTATATTATGGTATACGTTGTATTGTGCCTAAAATAATTATTTATCAAGGTAAATTAATTGGATTGAATATATGATACAGGGATTGAAGAGAATCAATTATTAGGAGACAGCACTTACATAAAGGTTTAATGATTATTTAATGAATCCATAACTTGCACCAACACCACATGGCTTAGTTTTGTATGTCTATCCAGGGTTTTGTATCTATGCCTATATTATATTTACTATGTATCATTATTCCACTCATGTTTTAGGCAGAGTTGGCTATTATTTTAGTTTTTCCCTACACTAAAGTACTTATTTCATTTTATATCTTAGTTCATGTTTGTAAGACTAGACGAGTCTCCTAACATAGCAGTTTTATAGAAGAGGGTAATTTTATGTCTCTATCTATGGGAAGTAAATGTCTGCACTATTTTATAATGTTTTATGGCATTATTCTGCACTGGTGATTTAATCTGCAGAATGATCTCTTACCATTTTATTATATTCTTTATATTCATTTCTGCACTGGTGTTTAATCCATGTATCATTCTGTAATGTTGCTTGTTGCCCTGACAATGGTGGAAAAACCCACAAGGCATTTAATGCTTTGTTATTCCTTTGCATGGATAAATACATCTGCAGGAATATCATTACTATTTGTTGTATAAATGGGTGTGGTCAGAGTCTCCATTCATTATGATGTCAATGTTGTTTTCCTCATTTTTAGATTGATCCCGCATGTTCAGTTATCAGCTATTTAAAAGAATTTGATACATTATTTCTATAATTTATTACATATCAGTTTGTATGATATTTCAAGTTTAAATTGAGATTCAAATTTTCACTTTGCTACATTATTTCCCCATGGCCAGATTTTGCATGTTTACCAGTGCCAGTTATTACTATTGTTATTATAAATCTGGAGTATAGGTACATGGATTCTGATATTGACATATTGGAGATGTTATTGACTAGGTGTTTGAACCCATCTTCTCCTCTATAAAGGCTGAAATCAAATTCATTTGTGAAAAAACCTTATATTGTGCTGTTTTGGAACTTATGAACATTATCAATCTATAAAAACAAGTACATGTGATAGTATTTTATTTTGTTTATTTATTTATTTATTTATTTATTTGTTGATCATTGTATTAATCAATTATTTATTAATATTGATTCAGTTGTAAATAAATGTTAATTTATAATTTTACCTAACTATTGAAACAGTAAGATTCGTATTCGAATCTTAAGTTTCACCTTTTTCTGTCATCTCTCACTGACCGGTCTATCCCGCCCAAATTTAAACTTTTTGGTATCGAATTGTGTGTGTAGCAATATTAAAAATGTATAAATATATGTAGAATTCAGCATAAACACACACACATTTCGATCTCAAATTAAACGCAATAAATAGGGATAAAGTAATATAATTTAGATTTCTTTTAGTTATATAATTTTGTATAATTTTAATCATTTATTTTGGATTAAAAAGTTCGTATTTATTGCTTTGTTTAAATTTCGTTTAATAATAATTCTAAAAAAATCTGATGTAATATTTAATTAAAAGTTAAAATAATCTTATGTTCCCTTTTTGTTTTTGAAATTTGAAAGCATCAGTCAGTGATAGATAATAGATTAATTAAAGAAAAATTCCCCAAAATATAATTAGTAAATGTAAAATGTAAACAATAGAACGGCAGCTTTCTTTAATTAAAAACCAACAAAATGCATTGATTATCCTCAGGGCAGATTAAGTAGAACCTAAAATATCTTAACAAAAATGTGAAAGATCAAGATAAAAAAAAAAAGAGGCCATCTTAGACTTTCTGGAGAAATTCACTAAAACTTTAGCTTTGCTCTCGATCGCTGAGAGTCTCCAAAAATAATAAAATAATTTGTTCCTGCCAAGGTATGACCGAGTAAAGCACCTAGATTATTCTCCATTGGGAGATGGCCTATCGGATGCCGAACTTTCCATTGACCATCATAAATTCACCATGAAGATCTGCTGCCTGAAATGAATGAGAAAGCTGCTGCTGCCATGAAATTAAATGAATATCTAAATACAAGAAAGAATTGCCACTCGTGAACTTTTTTCTGCTAAACCAATGGAATCAGAAAACTTCTTATAAAACAGGTACCTGTCTGTGTTCAAACTCTAGAGTACTCTAATAATATGCTATAGCTCTTCTTCATACTACTTATCTAAATTATAAAATGTAAAAACTACTATATGTATAACTAAAACTGAATAATTAACTTAATGTGTAAATTTCTCTAATAATCTAGCTTACCTCATTCTATCTTTCTTGGGTGCGTATTTCTAAAATCTACATTTTTATCTATAGTTATTATTTAATTATTGCATGCTCATAATTTTCTCAAATTTCAAAGTTTAAATCTATGATCGCTTAAAACAATGAATGCGTGTCCAATTTTCATTAATATTTACTTTCCTAAATAACTTTACTTTCATATAAATCGACACACATTCAGTGCATCATTATTATAATGCAGGGTCTACTACTTCGCAAATGGCTGGCATATTAGTTGTAATAACTCCCAGTTTATATATATCTTGTATTTATTAAATTTAATGAATAATTCTAGAAAATCCCATTTTTTTGAGAGTCACCAGAGTTCTTGAGTAAATGTTGGTAATGTAGGGCCAAGTCAGAAATCTATTTAAATCTCATCATAACCGTTTATACTTATACATGTGTTACGTTTTAAAGACGTGATGATCTATTCCGCCGTAACTATTCCGGATTCTCCAGGGTTGAAATTAACCCCAGTCGTCCTACACAAGCGGACCTAATAAATACTCCCATAGGATTTGACCTGTCATGCAGCCAGCTGGCAAATTACGACACGGACTGCTTGTCCCTGGTTATGCTTATGTGACACCTTACTTCATTGGGCCGAGGCAGAGACCAGCCTGACACTCTTATAAACCCATTCATGGCATTGCAGTTTCAATATACTGCCATTCCATATCGCCTTTCTAAAGCGTACCACGTGTTTCTTCACTTAATTTTATTATTCTATATATCACTCCGCCTCTGCATTATCTTCATAATTCACTCTCAAATAAATGTTTGCCCTTAGTTATACATAAATATTGTAATTAAATAAATATACGTCTGCCATTACTCTTATAACCCATACTTTAGACTCTTGCCTTGCAAAGGTATAAATCCCTCCAGGCATGCATTAGAAATACTCACTCGAGAATTTTAGGTAGCTAGATTACGCCTTCAAATAAATGTATTCCTTTTGTAAACATTACAGTATTGGAAATACCGCTACTGAAATCCTCAATATAAAATAATGTCTAAATAAATAAATGTATTCTTTAAAATATAATCATGTCGCAAATCCCGCTACTGAAGCTGTTAGTCCATAAAATATTATTAGATTGTTTTATTAAAATGTATTAATAAATAATTTTAAACTCTGCGTCTGCAGTTACGTTTCATTTATTCGATACCCATTCTATATAATATTTCCTCGATTATGTAAATATGAATGTTTAATTAATATTAGTTTGGTTATTGGCTAACTCGAGAATAAAATCTTGAGTCTCTTGCATATCCCTGATCACCGTGCCTAAGGAAATATTTACTATTGTCGCATCAGATGCATTGTTTCATGGATTGTATTGTGGAACCGATAAACTATGTTCAACCTCAGTACCATGGGTGGCTTCGCTACTCGATGGTGCTGCTGTTCTGTATGGTGGTCGAATTCTGCACTATGTTTACGAGTCACATGTTTTCTGACTGTTACACTATATCGTTGGTATTTGTCATGCATAGAACCAAAAAATCCACTGTATTAAATAAATCTGATATTAAGGCATATATTGTCACTGATAATGCACATAATGTTTACTGACATTCTGGGAGAATATCTTAATGCTTTCGTTCTTGGGTAATTAGTGTTGTACAAGGTATAACAAAATCTCATTTACCTCTTTCATCACTTCAGCTTTGCTTTGTTAATTTTAGAATATAACTCAGACTTTATTGCTTTTATTTGTGTTTGTGATATTAGGACCTAAATTAATAAATAAATTTCATAGCCAACATTATGATTGAACCTATTTTATAATATTACAATTGATGCTTTACCTATTTTAACATGCTGGGCCTTTCCACAAGAGAGGGTGAGTGCATCTCACTATGGTCAGATGTAGGGTCTTTTGGTATGATGCTATCAATGATGTGATGAAATACATAATCTGTGATAATATATACTTCCAATGACCTAGCTCTGTATTTACTCACTAAATCTAGATACAATTTGGGCTAGTTCATCCACATCTCACCCCCCCCTTTCTGGCTCGATTATGCCTCAATATTAAAACTCAGAGAGAATTATGCCTTTTATTCTCTTTAGGGATGAACTTATACAAGCTAACAACTGATGCACTTCTGTATAGGTTGCAATTTAAATATCCACCCAAGCATATTTCAGTATTATTAGATAACAGTGAGGTGTGTGTGTCTGCATATCCTAGGTTATTGGTTGATTAGTGAATGCAAGATGATTTTAATAAACTAGAAACCAGTTTGATATGAATAAATTCTACAACATTTATTAGATAACAAAACAAAGTAAAAAAACATTAAAACTTTTTAACAGGATAAAATAGTATAATTATATGCATCAATGATGTATTTATACCACATCAACAATTGAATATATTTACGATTCCAAACCCTGTCCCAATGGTAGAAATGCATGGCATGGCATGAATTATTTACAAAGCCAAAAAAATCATTATTATTACAAATGAAGCTACTGCAAATTATTTGCCCCTAAGTAGTTTATTATAATGACTTTTGGACTCTAAAATGGCAATGGAATTATTTTATATAAATAAGGTTTTGCAACTATTGATTTAGTCTGAACTTCATTCCCAATAATTAATCAATCAAATGTTTATCATTATAAATTTATTTAAATGCACATTGATTACGTAAGTAATATTTACTAAGGCTATAAACCTCAAGAGTGTGCGCTCTCAGATCTAACTGCTTCAGCTTCGCCTATTCATATAGAAAGTAGGTTGAAGTAAAGAAGGGGTTCCCCTTTTTTTCCAAAGCATAAGCTTGTGGTTAAGACCTGTAGAGGTCCCTACCTTCACATTTTTACATGCACACTCTTGAGGTTTATAGCCTTAGTAAATATTACAAATGTTTATCAATGAAATAGGGACTGTAACAAATTATGATTTTTTAAATTATTTGAAGCTATAACTTATAATATAATTCATTATCTTTATTTTATTTCATATACTATAGAGACCACATAAAATTAAAAATGAAAATAATAAATGCATTATATATTATTATTTATTAGAATATTTGTATGGGAGTGAAAATAAACTAATATTTGAGTAAAATTCACATCCATAATTCATAATACAATAGTTTATATATGTATTGTTTAAAATATCTTTAGCTTTTAACTAAAAATTCATTTCATATATACCTAATTCTGTTTTTACATGATTGATTAGTTCATGAAAATTATGTGTAAAAATACATGGCCTAGCGGTTAGCATAGCTGCCTTCCAAGCAGCTGGCCCTGGTTCACTTCCCAGTCAATGCATTTGACATATGAAAAAAAAAATACATTGTATTTATGAAAAATTAGAAGATAGATTCCGAACCTAAGAAATCAATGAAAATAATGAAATAAACTAGATGAAAAATCTTGGTAAAATCTTATCTCTTTTGTGTGCTATCAAATTTTATTTCTTAAACATTGCACATAAATAAAAATAAATTATAGTAACATAAATTTTATTTGGAAAACATAAAACTAAAAAATTAATGAACATAAAAATTAAATGGAATATGTAATCTGAATTATAAATTATAAGATTTTGTCTTGCATTGGTGGTCGAGAGGTCAGCATGACTGCCTTGCACTTGCAGGCAGTTGCCCAGGTTGTGGGTTCGCATCCCGGCTGATGCTATGACACTTAATAATAAAAAAATTATAAGATTTTAGTCACTGTCACTCTCTGACAATAAATACACTTGTTTGTGCATGATTGCAATATTATTGCTGTCACTAGAAGTTGTAATATCACTGTTATCACTAAAAATGCTTTGGTTATCATATTATTTGTCCACAAGCGAAGTTCTTTCTGTGACTTCCTGAATAACATCATCAGTAATAACCTGTGGTGCTGATGTTACAGTGGTTTTACGAACAAATTTAGTTATTAATGATTGGGTTAGAATGTGGCTAGGTCCTTTATACAATTCTCTATAAAATGATATTAACAATTTCAGATCACATTGAAAATTTAAAGCCTTTTCCTTATTATGATCATACTTGACAAAATGCTTACTTATTTTGTTAGCTATATCAAGACCATCTTAAATTAAATTTATATTTAAAACTGGATCCTCATCTTCATTATCAGGATCTCATGACATCATTTTCATCTTTTTTTTGTAGGTGGAATATTTGACATTGTATGACGGCTATCAAAAAATATTTCAGATTTAATTAACAAAACATAGATTTGAAACAATATACAATGTGTATAACTTTCCATCTATTAAATTTTGACAAAATTAATAAATCAAAATTTTTTTTCTTCTTTTTTTTCTCATGTACCATAGCATTAGATGGGAAGTGAACCCACTAACCCAGGGCAACTGCTTGTAACACAGCCATCACTGACCTCTCGACCACCAATGCTTGATGCTTTAATTTTTATTACTTTTTTTTATATCACCAACAAGATACTTTTTTAAAAAAACCTAATGTCAAAATGCAAACAAAACATCAACTCCAACAAGGTACTTTCCCTTTCAAAACAAAATATCAAAAATGTTTAAATGCGGACAAGTATATTTCCCCATTTGCAGAAATATTGCTGAGAAACATATCTTTTTGGAAACTAATGGGTAATAAAGAGATTAAAACATTTTTTGTATCAAATTACATGATAATAAAACACATAAATTGTTTTTTTTACTGTCTTAATTGATTGTGTTATTTCAAAGTAACTTGTGTAAAAAGAGAACTTTTTTAAAAAATCTTGTTAAATCAAAATCATTTAAAAAAATTCATGTAAAAACAGAATTAAGTGCATATATATTCATGTGGTAATGTCAAAGTGTGATGTGATGCACTGTGACTTCTTATATGGAGTCAGGAATCTCTCAGCAACTATACTTAGAGAAACATGTTGGCCACTACATTTACTTAAAGGATAAACTGCCATCTAGCTGCCATGTTTAGTAATCTTTTATAGAAGAAAAGGGATCATTTCCTGCTGCATTTCAGATCATTTCATATAAAGTTATTCAAAACAATAACAATCAGAGAACAATCTTAAATTATTGTGTTTTCTTAAAGATTTGTGATGTTGGTATTTTAATTGCATTTATATAATATAATACATTAACTGTGTGCTATTACTAACAGTTGAATATAATTGAAAAATTTAAATAAAGTTAAATTTTTCTAATCATATTCAATACTTAATATTAGATGATATAAATAGACCAATATATAAATTCAATCTTAAATCAGATTATATATTTCTATGTAAATTACTTTTTTTAAAAAACTGATACTAATTTTATAGAATAAAGATATCTGATTGATTTTTAAAACTACATAATAAATAATCACATAATGAGAAATAAAACTTTTATACTGAATGAATATAAAGTCACATGATAACATGTTTCATAATTTTCTGCAGTAGGTAAATGATCATTTCCTACTCTATTTCAGATCTTTTTACATAGAGTTATTCACAAATACAGTAGAAAATGATCATATCATTACTATAAAAAATTATTAAACATGTCAGAAAGAGGGCAGTTCAATTAATAATTAAATAGGTCTGGGGATTAATACATGACTATATATACTCAGCATAAAAGTATTAAACATTACATATTTAAACTTCATTAAATACATATGTAAAAAAATGTGTATGTATATATGCTTTATCATGTATATAATGCATAAAATAAACAATGCTTCTCATTTTTTGTTGAGATCAATGCATTTTCAATACTGAGAACCTTAAGCATATCTATTGTTGTCAGGTCTGGAGAATTCTTGTGCTCAGTAATGAAAATGTCAACAAAATGAAAAGCGCTGTTTATATTAAACATATTTCATCAAACAATATATATATGCACAAATTTCTTATATATATATATATATATCACATGATCACCATCCATTGATTACTCTGTTTGGCACAGAGTGGCACTACTGTATGGAGAGTTTTGCCTTTGTTTATATATATATTACATAATGAGTGTGCTAATAGCTCTTAACAAGCTTTTCCAATATTCCTATCCACAGACTGGTTTCTAGCTCTGGTTGTCATATTAGCACACTCATTATATAACATTTGTAGTTTTGTAGTACAAGCTTATTAAATTAAGTCACATGATGTATGAATTGATCTTTCTTGCAATATATATATATATATATATATATATATATATATATATAGCATCAACAATTTCAGCATTTCAAATTATACATACAAAACTATAAAAATGGCATATTTCTGAATTGCTACCACTATTTTTGCACTGGTTTTATTTTATTAGAAAGTCAAATAAAATGTTCATGGACACCTAAAATTTTCATATTTTATCTTACAAAATAAGAGCAATACAAAGATATTAATGCCACTCCTGATATATATATATATATATTTATGAATTTTTAATTTGATAAAGAATGAAAAGATATTATATCCATGTAAACAGAGATAATGTTGCCATTTGATGTTAAAAGCAAACAGTCAATTATTACTAATTGACAATCCTCCTGAGGCTAAACAAGTCTTCTCCATTAACTACAATTTTGGGCTTTATTGAAGTAAACATACTGCTTGCTGTAATGACAGATCATTTATACCTATGACATAGATTTGATGCTAGCCCAACTAAAATTAGGAGAAATAATTTTACTCTCAGGATGTTTTTTTTTTCAGATAGCATGAATATAGATAAACTGACTATAAAATATTAATCAATAAATGAATATCTTCATATTCTTAGTTTGCAAATAAAAAAAAATAATGAAATCTTTCCATGACTGGAGATATTTTACTTCTCACTATTTGTTTTTCAGGATGTGGCACTTTTAGAGGGCATTTGCCTTCTAGTTGTTTATTTAAAAAGCAGTTTTAACTATATACTATCTATAATAGCTATAGAATAGAATTAATCTTATGCAAAGCATAAACTTTTTGAACAGAGGCAGTGGTAAATACTTTCTAAAAAATCATGGACACAAGAAAATTATAACAAATAAGTACTTAATTACATTGTGCCTGAACTCTAACTTAAAGTATATATGACCGGGAAGAAAATATAAGAATTCTATTCTCACAATTTGAAACATATAATAGGCCACACTAAAAAAAGATTATTCATATATTGCTAGAGTCATTTTCAGTTTGATTGCTAATAAAAATAAAGATTTACTTTTATTTTAATTCTTAAAAAACTTTGAGAAAATGAATAAAAGTATATATCATCCAAAATAGTAAAAAAAAAATGAAGTTGTCTTACAATATACAATGTTACTAGTTGAAGCAAGATTAAATCAGAAAAAACACTGGATAAATAGCTGATCTCCATCATATATAAATAATACCTATTTCTTGGTGCTATATTTAGAGCTTAGCAGTAGCAAATAGATTTGAAAATATATTTGCAAATAAAGGTTTTGTGATGTAGATATATCACACATATTTGTCATATTCATGATATGGGTTCAAAGCTGGGCTATCTGAATTTTTTTATTAGGGCTAGATAAACAGCTAATGTTAAATAAATGATTAGTATTAAATTTTAGACAGAATGTAAAACAATGATGGAAAACTGCTTAAACACTTACCATCCTTCATAGGAAAACATGTAAGTAGTGTTGATATTCTTTTAAGAGTGATTGCTGGAAAAGTATTGTATCTACAGTGGACTATTTATAGCAATGACTGTTTTTCGTTTTACATAATTACAAAGAATGTAAGTGAAATGAAATTTACTAAAATTGAAAACAAACAACTCCTTTCAAGGTTTTTTTTCTGTTATAATTATAATGGAATTGCACACAAAACTGAAAATAATGCACACAGTCTTATTTGAACTATCTTCAAAAATCATATTAAAATTAGAGAGATATGCAAATTATGCAAAATTAAAATGAATATATAATTTGGCATTAAAATATTGGACTTTCTACAATAAAAATATTGGAATGTATGTATTTTGAAATAAAAATTAGTTTAAAAAGCTAATATTCCAGCATTCATTTCATATGGGGGGAGGGGACAAAAATTTAGTTTTTTAATTATGTTGAGAATAGAACCAACATCATGGAATTATTGCAGGTATTTTCTTATGATAAATTATTTTTTGTGATTTAACAATATAACGATATTATTCGAATCAAAAAATTAAATTACATAAAACGTGAAATTATAAATAAAAGCTATATTAATCTTGTGACAACTTGGCTGACACAAAATATAAGTCTTCTGTATAGGTTTTACTCAATCTATATATAAAAAATGAAATTGAACAAAAATATAGTGATTGTAAACACCACTTATAATTAACTCCCATCAAATGCTGATATCTAATACTTTAGAATGCTAAAAATGATATGTTACTTATAAATGTAATGTGTGGATAAAAATATCAAGCTGTATTATAACAAAATATTTCAAATCTGATAGATTAAATTATTTTTGTAGCATAATGTGCTAAGAGTTCATGTAAAATTTGAACTAATAAAATGGTTGTTCTGCAAAAAAAAAAAAAACTACCTCATTTGAGAGTTGCTCATATCCTGAACAAAATGTTTTATCAGAATTATAATAGTTGTTTATTTATATAGTGTTATGTTTTAATTTATAACAATCATTGGGGATTATTCCCTACATATGTGTTGCATAGATTTAAACAGTCTTAAATAATATTCTTCTTTCCAAATAGAAGATAAAGGCTTGAAAAGATAGAATGAATCCACTTTATCTTTTTAACCTAAATATATATGTATAGGCAAATCTTAAGAATTTGAAAATGAGAGCATGAAGATAATAATTAATCACTTTTAATCCCATTTGCTTAAGATTTTTCTATACATTTACATTTAAGTTAACAACTAGGTGGATTCATTTTATCTTTTCAATAAACTTTATCTTGTGTTTGGAAAGGGTATTCCTAAAAAGTATTTAAATCTATGCATTATATATGTAGTGGAGTGATCCCTAATGTATATTGATCACCTGTAAAATATTACATAATTAAAATTTCCTAAAAATATGATGCACAGAGTCATATTGCCATTGCTTTTCTGATGACATTTTTTTGTCTATATTCAAAACTTGGATTTTCATATTTAAATCTTTATTTTGTATGAGAATTCAATAAATTGGTATTTATATGTTAGAAATGTATGTTTACAAATGAAAAACTCATAGAAATCATATTTGAAATTTGGAAGTATAAAAAAAATTATACATTTTAACACAAAATAGTAACAGTAGCGGTGATTGTTTATTGATTGATTTGATTGTTAAAATGATTTTAATTTGATTTGTAAAACTTGAATGAATATTTATTAACTCATCATAATTTTATGAAATCTATAAAGCGTGAAATTTCATCTAGAATTATTAGAATATCATAGAAATTCTGTAAGACTATCTTGGACAGTGTGGAACAAACATAGTTTTCTTTTGCTGTTACTTCAAGTTTTTTTAACTTTTATTTTTAAAAATTAATCATATTTTTTTTTAATTAAATATAAACATAAATATATATGTTATTAATAATTATTCCATAAATGTTTTTAAAAGTAATCATAAATATTTCAATCAATAATTGAGATGATACATATTTGTTTCCTGATCATAATTAACAAAAAGTAGGAGTTTACGAGTTTGTTAGTATGCTCAAAGTCAAAGAATTAATTGGTCAGAGCCCTTGAAAGCTCTAGTTGCTGTTTTTTCTCTTGCACTGGCACTATTCTGTGAACTACTGACATTTTCAGATTTTTTATTAAATTAATAAATCAATAGTATGTTTTTACCAAACAATTAGTCTAAACATGTGAATATAGCACCAAAAGTTGCCAAAGGTAAACCAATGCTGAAGAACTATAACACTATGTCCAGATAATTGTATTCAGATGGATGAGTCCGTATATCAAAACTGAATTTAACTAAACTAAATATTATCTACTTGATTAAAATAGAATATAAATATTACTTTAAAAAATATTCTGTTTAGAAGATATATTTGCAAAAATAAATGTATTAAATTTTCATCATCTCAAAAATATTCTCATGATTAAAATTTATGACAAATGCTTCCCAAATATAAAACAAAGAACTTGTATGAATATTATAAGGTAGTTATACTTTTGCTTTTAATTAGCATACCAAGACTGATTTCTCTAATTCCAATTGGCAATTGGCTTTTAACTCTTCGTATTAATAGTTAGATATCTATTCACTGATTAATACTGAACATAAAAGAACGTTTTATAGATCTTGCATACGTTATATATATATATTAACAGCATGTTTAATGCGATAAAAAAACGTTATATATTGGAAATTGCAACTTTTTTAGAGAACTTTTGGGGTATTAGAAAAATGATGAGCAACCATTCATGACTTTTGCCCTAAATATTTATTCTTTTTTGTTAACAACTCTTCAATGATTTTTTTTAAAGCATATTTTTCAAAAGTACTAACCATTGCTTATTTATATATCTCTAACTACGTAGATTGATTGTACTTTCGCGTATGTGCGCAGAAATATAATTGTAAAAGTATGTGTACGCAGTTCTAAATTTCTTACTAAACTTTATAAACAATAGACTCTGATTATAGTTTAGTTTTAGAAAATGATATTCTCCCCTTCATTTTCAATATGTCTAATACTCTACCTATCAAAATAATGAAAAACACTTTCAGATATATTTTTTAATTTTAAAACACTTCTTCTTAACCAAATCTTTTAAATTTTAAAAGATAAAAAAAAAAACACTGACTAATTACGAAAAAAAATAAATAAATGCAGACATAAGAAAAAGTATTTCAGTATATACATTCTTAATATGGAGGTAAAAAATTTATCGGAGTGAAGAGAATTACATTTGAATTTTATTCGACCAACAAACAATGTTTTCATATCTCTAAATATGCAAATACGTCGTAAAACCGCATCGTACTTATAAATTTTTACTGTTAAAAATAGCAATAGGAAAGGGTAAGGGAGCAGCCATTGATTATGACGGGGAACTTTGTTTTATCCTGCTTCCCCTGAAATGGGACATTCCAATTCTTTACCATAAGTTGGACTATTACATTACTTTTTGCCTGCGCAAGCAAACATTTCTTAACAGTTAAAGAGAAAAATATTCATGGAAATTACACGAGGATAAATTTCATAATATATTAATTAAAATAGCCAAAGAGAAATTATTTAAATCTTAAGAGTGGACTAATCCATTTTTCTGTGATGGAAAACTCGCCTATTTAAATTTGTATTTAAAAACGTGCAACACTTCTGTGGATTAATTCTTCTGATCAAGGATACAAACAAAGTGCTAAGGTTTGCATATGTTATTAAAGATGCTATATGTCTATAGCTTCAATCACGGAGATTAAAGGAAAATGTGATTTTACCTGTTCAAAGTATGGGAAAAGTTTAAGCATTAAATCGTAAAATATTTTTTTCATACATACAAAGTCTCAGACATTCTCTTAAATACTCTCACTTTTACATATGGCTAATAGAAAGGATTTTCGGCAATTTAAAAAGTGCAAAAGCGCTACTTTTCATATTGATGGGTGCTCCTATACTATAGGTAAAGTACAGCCTTTTATCTTTTTAAGCATATTTTATTGAATACAATAAATATTTTTATTAAATAAAAAAAAAACACAGTACAATCTTACAACATAACGTGATAAGATATAATATACTTTGTATACAAACACCTGAAATTATATGAAAGTCCTAAAAGCTTTAAAACGGGGCTTACTAACACGCACACACACACGCCACATTTCATATTACGAAATACATATGTAATAATAATAAATATTTTTATGCAGTAACGATTTTTCAGTCCAATACCAAGTAAACTTGTAGTAAGTTGTTAAAATTAGCATTAATAGGTAAAGTACCAGCTCTAAACTTGTAGAAGCATATGTCAATATCCAAGACTGGATCTATGTTTTTTTTTATGATTAACATATCAACAATCAACTGATATTTTTTGATTAACATGGATCACTTATATCTAATAATAAAACATATAACCATTTACTGGCTAATAATTTGATGACTTTCTTTATTAGTTTTGGGCCAGATATATGAAATAAAACTTTGCTTGCTGGAAATCTATAAAAAAAAAAAGTCACGTTCCATTTGAATTCAAATTCCATATCAAGATCATGATAGAATTATATATAATAATCATGACCCATTTCTTCGCACCTGTCATAATATAAAATGGCTAACATTCCATTTATCATAAATATTGTGTGCTATCCTTTGGTTTGTACACCTATATAATGTAAATTGCAGTGCTTTATATCTATGTTAGATATAGAGTAGAATCAAAAGAGAATTTCTCTTTTGATTGCAATAACCTAACAGTTTTACTCTTAGTCTGGGACAGTTAACATTGATTGATTACTGTCCTAAGTAAAGAACCTCTTAATTAAATAATTATAAATGGAAAACTCCACAAACTAAACATTTCCATATATATTCACCTAAGCTTTTAAGAAATCTATTGATCTGAGAATGTATTTCATTTTTATATAGCACATGTGTGAAGATTAGTTTACCTCCATGCTATTTCATATGTATAAATTGCTATGTTATTGATTATTACATGTATGTATATACATAAATTGAAATGACATCAAGTTTTCAAAGCATCATCTTATTTTATTATCAGTCACTGCATGATAAAATAATTGAACCAGTTTCAACAGAACATATGTTTCAGATGATCAATCTTTTCAAATGCTTTGATAGATGATTAATTTTCCACACCAATATAATAACTGCTACCATTATTTCAATATAATTAAAACAATCTAGATCAGCTGTTGGCAACCTTTTAGATATTGTGGACCACTAACATAATTTTTAAAGGTATGAATTAATAAGAACATTGAATATGATATACATATATATTTATTTATGTAATAATATTTATCTGTTTTATAATTTGTTAAAGAATTATGTTTTATTTTGCTTTTTGTTAATGTAATATTCATTTTATTTCATAAAAATAAATGAATTTATGAATACCTATTTGTTACATTTTATAAGTGTAATTTTCCAATTCGTATCTACAAAAATTATTTAAGATTAAAAACGAATAGTATTCTATTCTTTAATAATTTGTATAGATGTGTTTTTCTTCACAATTCTTTATAAATTTTTTGAGTTTTAATTCACTCAATTACCAAGAGTGCGCCATACTCAAATTTGATGCCTAGTCAATTGTACAGAATTCAGTATCCTTATTTTATTAATTTTCTTATGCTGCTGACCAAGTAGAGGTTATTTAAACACATTTGAGGTAAATGTTTTGCAAAACACAGTAGTATTTTGTAACAAATCAATTAGCAACATAATGTTCTTGTTCTATTTTATATATAATAATACAGCTTAAGCAAAATTTATTTTTTATTTAAAAATTTTAGTGAATTTAAATAATAACTGAATTTCTTTGTGGACCATTAAAATTACATCACGGATCACCAGTGGTCAGTAGACTACCAGTTGCCGATCACTGATCTAGATGGCTAAGATGAATATCTAAACTTTAACACTAAGTGCAGTGTAATTGTGATAATTAATTAAGAATATTACCTATCTGTGTCCTTTTTTTTTTACTTATATAAAAACTAATGACTTTGAAGATTTGATTGCATTTAAATTTACTGTATATATTTACAATGCTACTGTTTGTTAGTTATACATATAAATAAATATAACTAGATGTCAAATACAATAAGGTGATTAAGAAAATGTACTACTATACTAATAATGTACTTGCCACAATACTGAAGGTATGCATGTAATACTTTTTAAATTATAATAATAATATAATGAAAAGTAAATGATAGGCATTTAATGACAAAACAGGTTAAAATTATGAAAAGAAAGACTTTTTAATGCTATGAACTTTCAATGCAACCAGGTATCATAATCATAATAGATTGAGTGGGATAGGGAATTGTATTCCATAAATAACATTGCATTTAAATATTAAAGGGATTGGTATGAATATATGCTGGAGAGATTTGCATGTTTATACAGAGGGAGGGGCTACAAACACTGTTTTCTACAAAGAGGGATGCTAGACCCCTTTTTAGTAATGGCATTGTTTATTCTTGGTGATTGATAAAGCCTTCTTAACTTTTCTCTTTCTATCATTGTGCTAAAAATATATAACATCGGCCATGGAGAGATCAAAACTGTAGCCAGAAACATAAGCTCATGATCGAGGAAAAGAGAGGAGTAGTCAGTATTTTTCCTGGTGCGTTTCTACATATAACTGTGTTGAGCAAGTCTGGTAGCCAATTTGATATGGCTTTTCCTGCAGTATTCTTTTAAACAAATAGAGTCAGAGCATTTGATCTTAGAAACAGTTTGATGGGTAGCCTTTTGGGGGATCTTATCCTTGGAATTATTTAAAAGTTTATTGTGATAGAGGTGAATGGACAAAAATATTGTTATCAAGACAGATATTTTTAACTTAAATAAACTTAGACTATATTGATTCTCAGCATATTCTGATGACAAATGATGCATTACTTTTTAGGAATTGTGTATTTCAGTTTTAGCAGATTGTCTACTTATTGTGCAATCTATAAATTGTTTTATTAGAATTGCCTCTCTAATTTTTCTCTTTCTATGATATATTTTCTCAAATAATGTTTTTATGTGATAGATTTCTCAGTGCCAAAGAAATGTTTTCTCAAGAATTTATAAATGTGAGATATGAGGAGACAATTTTTTCACACGTTAAATGAATTTAATAATACATTAATAAAAGTAGGAATAATGAAAAATTAATATCATTAACATTTCTAAATAATATCCCATTTAAATTTACTAAGACAATAAAGCCAAATACTCAAGACCTTAATAGGTTTATAAATGTAGATAATAACACTAAACCCTTAAGCTATCAGCAATCTCAACCTGTTAAAAACCGTTGCTTTGACAACAAGTTCAGATTGTTGATAGATTAAGAGTTGATTGCTATCAATTCAATTTTATTTTTAAAAAAACATTCAATTATATATATATACATTTTATTTTATTTTCCTCTAAATATGAACAAATACTTTAAAAAAAAGTATTATATTTGAAAGTAAAAAATCACACATTGGGTATTCAAGAACTTTTTTATATAAAGGGTTCAATACTACAGTAATCAGCCAAGTTTCTTCAGCTTTCATTAACCATGATAAATACTTTAAATTTAATTACAATTCAGATCATAGGAGAATATTATATGGAAAAGATACCTAAAAAAAAGAAAAATTAAATAAGCATTTTTTGTAAATTGATTTAATGTCTCCATAGACAATCTGCTAATACTGAAATATGTATTTTGTAGAAAATCGTGTGACATCCTTTTTCATCTGCAAAGCATAAATTCAGTTAATAATGATTATGATTTAACTAATTATAACCACTTCTGTATAAGGTAGATAGTAGTAGTAGTAGTAGTAGTAATAGCATTAGTAGCAGTAGTAGTAGCAGTAGCAGTAGCAGTAGCAATAGTAGTAGTAGTAGTAGTGGTAGTAGCAGCAGTAGCAGTAGCAGTAGTAGTAGTGGTAGTAGTAGTAGCAGTAGCAGCAGCAGTAGTAGTAGTAGTAGTCATGTCATTATTATATGTAAAAGTAGTGTATATTATTATTATGATGATGATGATGATGTTTAAAAGTATTGTATATTTTTAACCAGTAATTTATTCTTACACATATTTCTAATTGCTTAATAAGTATTATTTGCAAAATAATAAATCCATGAAAATATCTAATTTAATGTACATAACTTTTCTGTGGAAAATTAATTATTTACAGAATACTCTTATCAATCCTTACGAATACAAAAATAGCTGTCTGGGTTTAAATCTTTACAATAACTTGAATTAGAAGTGACAGATGATCTTTTACCTCTAAATAAACTTCAGGACAAAAGAACTAGGCTAAATAAGTGTTCACAAGTAATCCATATACTAGAGAAACTTATTTAACCTTAGGATTTTCGATTAAAAATTGATAATTTTTTAGAAATATCTAAGGGAGAGTTGTCTTTTCTTATTTACATAAAAATACTCTCTTAATTACCATTATTTAGACCATAATAAATTCATAAAAATATCTAATTTAACAAGCACACAATCAGAATATATAAAAAATTATGAATAAAATAAAAGATCTCAATAAGGGATGAAAGCCGGATTGGTAATTAAATAATTATAGATATAATTAGTTGTTTGTTTTAATCCTGTTTAGATTGATTATTATATTATGTATATATATAACAACATTATGGACAAATAATTTTTATATTAAATATTTGACCATTCTATATAAATAGCAAAATAGTAAAAGCTAGTAAATGATTTGTGTATTTATGTTTAGATTTCCAGCTAGCATTAGCAACTGTGACTTCTTATATATATATATATTAGATGAACAATTAAAATAAATACTGGTTTGTTAACAACAAGAATGTTCATCAATACAGATTTTCTTACAAAATAATTTGATTAGCTAATAGTGAAGCTATATTAATAAATATTTTGTAGGATTGACGAAGTATGTAGAATAATTTAATTAAAAAAATATAAATAAAATTAAAAAGTAAGTGGAAACACAAAACAATTACAAGGAAAAGATTTGTCAACATGTTTAATGGAAGCAAGTGTTTTAAAATATTTAGAAAATTGTTTAACTGATAGAAATATTGATATTAAAATTATAGTGAGAATTGCAATAAATAAATGAATTTTAATAATGGTAAAAGTTATTCCGCCAACATTGAAATTCTACTAAAGAAGATGTATTATATAGTTTTTTCCTGTGTTACTTTATATAAAGCTGAGACTCTAACATTTAAGAAAAAGTGAGAAATGTGGTAGAAAGTGAGATGAGTATTGTAAAGTTCAGTAAAATGAATAATTTTTTGAACAAATTATAGAGAAAATAAACTATATTGTTATGTACATAGAAGCAGAAGATATATAAAAGATAGGACTGTGATATGAAAAGCAAATTTTTGAAAAAGAGAAGCAAGATAGGAATATATAGAAATATGGTAAAAAAGTAGTTTCAATAAATATGTGGAGGTATTGGAAACTAATTAATGTTGATATTGTATAGCCACTTGAAATAATATAGGAACATAGAAATTAAGATAGCCAATTAATTTAGAAACTATTTTTAAGTCTTTTAAATTAGTAATCAAACAAGGCAAAACTCTCTATAAATTAGTGCCACCCTGTGCCAACCAGAGTAATCAATGGATGCCAGAAGGCTTATACATAAAATCCCTATCTACCTACTCATCCAATATCCCCAGACCAGTTTCTGGCTTGTGACCTTCATCAGTGAGGAGGCTTGGATCTGAGAGCACTGCACCTAGATCTTAGGATCTAATGCAACCCTCCACAAGCCAGAAACTAGTCTGGGGATATTGGATGAGTAGGCACTAGATAGGGATTTTATGTACAAGCCTTCTGGCATCCATTGATTACTCTGGTTGGTACAGGGTGGCACTACTGTATGGAGAGTTTTGCCTTGTTTAATAACAATTATGTGCTAGGATAAGAGATAGGGATCAATTGATAAATTAGTAATCATTAATAACTTTAACACCTTCACATTATATATAAATAATGGAAATGATTTTTTAATCCATGTATTGTAAATCTCATCATTCATCCCTTTTTGTCAGATCATTTGCAAGAATAAGATGAGGAGTAGCTCACTGGTTCTGAAATTCAGAATGAAAAATGATCTTTCTATCATCTTATGTACAATTTAAAGATTCCAAATTAATATTATATAATTGACTTATTGTGATTTCCTCATAAGAATAATAGAATAGTAGAAATGATTCAAACTTTATGCTGATTACTTATGGGGTATATTGAAATGAAAATTTTATTACATTTGGTAATAATTGAAATTTAATAATATCTCTTTTAAAAGTCCATCCCTATAAAATCTGAGATAGCAAACGTCAATGATCATTTTATACTTCCAAGAAGTGGCCCAATTATATGGACAGCACATGAAGTAAAAAGTCATTGACATTGCCTTATACATATACTTATATATATATATTGTAACGGTATATGTCATTACACTAATTTAAATTTAGAATAAATTTTTTTTTTTTTTAAATTCATAAATAAAAACTAAAAGCTAAAAAATTAAAAGTTGTTTAACATATATAATATATCGCACAGATGGAATGAAAACTTTAAAAGTATTATTTTCTTTTTTTAAAAAAAAAATATTTGAATGTACTTTTTTATAAAAAAAAAGTACAAGATCTAATGATAAAATAGTTTTGTAAATGGAAATGATTGTTTTATAAATTAAATGAAAAGCAAACTAGCCCTTGTGGCTCTTATATAAAAAAGTTAGACAAAATATAGATAAGAGAACAAAAATAAATTAGATGTCCAATAGAAGCAACAATGAAAACTCGGACTGTAATGAAAATTTGGAACAGGAAACCATTGTTCAGTGAATCCGGATGATCGGTATAAAAGGAAAAATATTGAAATTAAGAACAGTTCCAGCTTAATTTTTTTTGAAGGGCATGATAAGATGCACTTGTCACTCTCTCTTTTATTTCAAATAAAATGACTGATGAATTATGAATGGTATTATTGCAGACCCCAAATCATATGGGTTCTGCAATCAAATAGTACCATGATTGAAACAGCTAAGGCCACCTCCAGAACAACAGACCGGTCTTCAAATAGAGACATCGTGGGAATTGGCACCAGGAACCAGGATTCTTCTACTGTAAGACATGAACTGTAAAATTTAAAAGTAATTAAGAACTTTTGTTAAGATTTGACAAGCTTTTAATATTCAGCTAACCTAAATTTTAAAATGAACTTTTATCTGACTTTTAAGTTTTCAAATTAATTATTAATGTTTAATTTTTATACATTTGAGTTTGCTAAAAATCATTTCCATTTTATATTTTTTATTTTTATTAATATTTATTGTATAAATTATTTAAATACATTAAATTTAAATTGGATATAGATGCTTGCATAGATTCGTTAATGTTTAATTATGTTTTTGTTTTCATATTTGATTAAAATATATAGACATTCAGTAAATAATGATACCTTATGTTGAGTATCTAAAATGTATTTTTCAGATGTCTTTTAGGTTATTGGTGTCAATGTGGCATCTTATGATGAATGCCATTGGGTTTCTTATAAATTTCCCTCTGCAATTCCACCAATGACTTTATATTTTGATCATTTATGTTTATTTTAAAATGTTTTTGACCGTGTAATCTATGTAGCCGATCTATACTCAACATTAAAAAACAAACTTTTATAAAATTCATTTGTATGAACTTATATAAATGTTAAATTTAAGTCGGGCATGAATGGCTATATAGATTTGTGAAGTTATATTAATTAATTAAGGGAGGGTTAATCTTAGGTTATTTGTTTCATAGTTAGTTCGGGTCAATGGATTGGATATATCGGTGTAATTAGTAAATGTAGTATGAGGTCTGCTATGTGCAGGATCACCATTATATGCCGCACACCCCCTTTTTGCCTATGGAAGGAGATAGTAAGACAGAAAATGCAGTCCCTTCCTATGGAGTTTTTTTTATTGCTCTTCTCATCAGACAGATGTAGTATTCCTGTCTGGACAAAAGTCAATGTCTTCTCTAACCATGCTGTTCAGATGTACATTCCTGTCAGTATGGTATTTGTGCTGTTGTATTCATGTTGCATTGAATACATTGATGTATCAGATGGATTGACGTCGGTTTGACTGCGAACTTTTGGCCTAAGGTTAAATAAGGGATAGAATATTTTCTTTTCAAATGCAATCTATGTAATTTATTCATACTTGACACTTAAAAAAATATTATTAAATTCATCTGTGTGGATGGTTGAAAATTTAAAATAATAATTTAAAATTAAAAGTTAATATTAAAATCTAAAAATAATAAATGTTATTCCTCAAATTTTAAATGATTATATATGTTCGTTAATAAATGTTTGTGTGTTAATTACTGGCAGTGGTTTCCTTTATTTTTTTATATATTGAAAATATTTTTAGATAAGAATATATTTTATAAATCTCTGCGTCTCACTGAGCTAGTGGCATGGGCTGACAACCATGGTAAAATATCTATGTAAAAATTGGATCTTTAATGGTGTGTATCTGCCTACTCTATAAATTTTCTAGGTGCAAGAAACCTAGTGGTGCCCTGTAGTGCAGATACAGTAAGACGTTTTGATCACCCACACCCTGATCATTATAATATATATATGTGTGTGTAATACAGATAAATGCCCATCAATTATAAAAACTATTGTAATAACAATAAAAATAATAAATATAATGTTAATTAACTATTATATATAGTCTTTTAATCCACAGAAGTACTTTTGGTTCATTCCTTAACCCTTCTCAATTACTGTTAAATTCAAAAAACATAATGGAAGCAAACGCCATCAATTCAAATCCCATGAATCCTGAATTTTGATATTAGCAGCTTGTCTATTAATTATATTCATTTTATTTCTATTTATTAAAATTGCCTCCTTAATTTTTATTTTATTATGGTTTCTCTTTTCATGAAGAATCTTAAAACTTTTAACCTTCAACTGCTCTTAAATTGTACAATTTATTATTGGCTGAGTGAATTAAAAATTTTAAAGTTTGATTAATCAATTAACAAACTATTCATCTTTTAATATTATATTCATTTTAGTTTTGTTTGTAAACAGTATATTAATAATTTGTCAGGTTATGAAAATAAATGAAAGTTTTTTCAAAAATACATTTTTATTTATAATTATAAAAATATTCGATAGCAGAAAAAAAATCAAAAAAAAAGATTGTAGCAAATTACAAGTGATGCAAACATCATTGATTTCCTTCCTCAATTTATGTTATTATAAAAGTTAAGAATTTTTTAGTAAAATCTATTTTTCTAAAAATAATTATATTTACAGCATATTTTACCAAAATACATTATAATATGTAAATAAATGCCAGAAAAATATTCTAAAACATTAATTTTTTTTTGAAAATCAAATAAACAGATTGGGGCAATCTAAACTTTTGACAGGATGTCAAAATTGTTGCTCTTTCTGGTTTCTTTTTCAATTTACATTCGTGTAAAGTATACAATTTTTAAATAAAATCTTACTATTTTTGTAACATAACTATATTTGCAGCATATTTTATGAAAATAATTTATAATATGTATGAAAAATATTGAGAAAAAAAACCACTCTAAAACATATATTTTCATTTTCAGCGGTGAAAATTATTTATCAGCGATCTTTTTTGACCAAATAATCATTAGCCAATCAGCATTTAGAATGGACTGCCCCCTCCTTTTGTTAGACTTTTAACATCACATATATTGATTTTTTACTTGTAAAATAATTTGAAAGAGGGCAGCATCTTATGGGAGTTTTTGAAAGCTTTTAAACAAGTATAAAAACAGTACCATAACTCAAAAAGTGGCCGATTTCGAGTGACCTAAAGCCATTGACATGGATTAGCAGACAGAGCTGAGTAAGAGTTAATATCAAACTTAAATTTATATTTAAATGTTCTTTCTTGGATCATGAAAAGACATGTAAGCATAAATTTAAGTTTGATATTGACAGTGTTAAGATTTCTCATGAAAAGAGAAACCATAATAAAAGTAATATTAAGGAGGCAATTTTAATAAATAGAAATAAAATGCACATAATTAATACATAAGCTGCTAACATTAAAATTCAGGATTCATGGAAATTTGAGTTGATAATATTTGCTTCCATTATGTTTTTTGAATTTAACAGCAGGTGAGGGGGGTTAAGGAATTAATCAAAAATGCTTCTGAGGATTGAAAGTCTGCATATAATAGATTAATTACCATTATATTTATTATTTTTATTGTTGTTATATATATATATATATACAAATATGTCCAGTGATTAATATTATGTAATACATCAAGATTAATACTCTAACTACTGGTTTATTAAATAAATAAAATATTCTCATTCCAAAGCATAAAATATAACTTTTTAAAGAAAAAAATGGACTGTCTTCTCTAAAAACTTTTAACTTGTGCTTCGGATTGAGAGTATTTTATTTACATAATAAACCAGTAGTTAGAGAATTAATCTCCATGTATTATATAACATGAACCATTAAGAATGTTTATATTTCAATATTTTATTATTTGAGTTGGTATTGTCAACATATAAATTGAAAATTTTCACAAGTGTGATTAAAAATAATATAAAGTAATTTAAAATATATCTTAAAGGTAATCTGATTGTTTTAAAAATATTTATGCTTTTTTTTTTACAAAGAGCTTCTGATAAGCCTCTATAAAAGAAGTTGAAATAAAAAGAGAGGACAGTCTGATCTTTTCGTTAATAAAGTTTGTCTTGTGCTTTGGATTGATAATATTTGATTTACTTAATAAACCAGTAGTTAAAAGTATTATATATAATCTTAGGACAGAAAACTAATATATATTGAAGACATGTAATCCCTTAATTAAAATGCAGTTCATATATTGTCACTTTAAAAATATTTTTTAAATTTAATTGAAAGAAAAATCTTTTTAAAAAATTATAAGTCAAAGTTTTTGCTTGTTGATTAAGAAAGTACATGTGATCGAATGTACTGTTTTAAAAAATAATTTGTTCTGTTGATCATCATAATAAATATAATTAACTAATAATCTAGGATGCAATTATTCATATATATATATATTCATTAAGTGAAATGTAATTATAATTATAAATACATATTTGTTTATTTATAATATTAAAAAACTTTAAAATATTATGTGATATCTAAAATTTTATTATACAAGTTATTTGTTATTGGTTCTAACTATTTAAGATGTGATTACATTTTTAATGAAACTTATATATATATAGTGGGTTTTGAGCGTTCCATCATCAGATTTTCAATAGGATGTACGGCTGATGAATTGGAGGGTGGAATGGATTGAAGCTTGTCCATTAAACTATGAAGATTGGCTATCTTAATATAAATCTGAGCACTTATTGTATATATATATATATAGAGAGAGAGAGAATCTGGACCAACTGGTGAGTGCTGGATTAGCACGAAATACATATATTGGTGATTATTTATCTTTTAGAAATATATGCGGTGAAATGTATCAGTGATATGAGATAGTGTGGAGAGTTGAGGGTAGTGTTAAAGTGTGAGCTCAAAATACCCTATATATTACATCGTTTGTATAGGTATATATATAGCCTGTATGTCAGATATTACATAGAATTTTATAATTTATTAATATGACGTTAACCGTTTATGCTTCTTCTTTAACGAATATAATAAATTTAACAAGTGCGTTTATACGCAACTATAGAGAAGCTTGTTTTTTCTCTAAATTAAATACGGCTTAACGTTTTCGAGAACTTATGGCGTTCTTATCTGTAATTAATGAGAAATATTATTTATTTCTATGAAGTGTGGACTGGCAAATCGTAAATATTGGTTTGATTGAACTAAACATTATATATAGATGTAATCTTTTTTTGTGTAATGATATTTTTTGTGATATATTTAAATTTATATTAACTTTGATCAGACTTTTTTTAAATCTTTACTAAGAAGAGATTTGTATCTTTTATCTTTTTTGTACATTTGTCCATTAATAATTAATATCTACGATAATTAGCAGCTGCATATGATGATAATTGTAATAGATAATCGCAAAGTGTCCCCTGGAAAAAAATCAGTCATAAACATCTATTATGTACATGTGGAAACGTGTTGGATTAATTCCTATAAATCAATCTATATGATAATATATCCATGTTTAAGGAATGAATCGTTAACTTCGATTTTAAAAAGGAAAAAAAAAATGGAGAAATCAAAAGGACCCTAAAGTTCCAAGTGATTGTTACTTAATAATCATAAATTTAAAGATCACTTGTTTAACTCCTCTACTAACCATCTCCTGGTAGGGCCAGCATCAGATGAAAAAGAGAGGGGAATAATACCAATCTCAATGCTGTGTTTCTTAACTAACCTTGTATGGTTTTACTGGCATTAAATATATTGGAAAGATACAAATAAAGTTTGATTAGTTGTATAAGCATTTTCATTTTGATTAAATGCGAAAAGTTTTTCAACATATAACTACCAATGAATTATCATCTCTACAATCTTCAGACAATTAATACTGCATAATTTGTAGTTATTCAGAATTTCATTTATATGATCATTAGATTTTTACATTCACTTAATGCTTCCTAATACTAATTTATTTAATAAAAGGAAAAACATATCAATGTAAAATTTGTAAAGTACACCTAGGTCTCATTTAATGCAGTAGATAGGTTCCTCAGAAAATGCGCACAAAAGAAATCACACAAAAATAGACTTAACTTACCTTGAAAAATGGGGGATGGGTTCTGAAATTTTCAGAAATTTGCATAAAAGCAACGCAACAAGGAAAAATTATTTTAAAATTCACATTAAAAAAATGAGAAAATAAAGTATGACTAATGAAAAATTTTAAATATTTGAAAAAAATTAATACAAGACAAATTTTTTTTATTAACTGCAGTATTTAATTTTACATTTTTCATACATATTTTAATCATTACCACTATTTGACGATATGTGTTCATTTGTGAACTGATAAGAAATCAGATTTGTGACGTGATGTACAACTAGCACCACTTTCAGTCTTGAGCTGTGTTAATAGTTTTCTGTTTCTATATTAAAAAAATGAGATCACAATAAAAACAAAAACATTATCATTAGAAAGATTATTTTCAATTTATAAAATCAATAAAATCTTCATTATTATTTATTTTAAAACTCTAATTTATTTCTAAATATCTAACAAAATATATTTTAAAAGTTTAAAATTTTTGAATATTTATTGTGATATTTTCATACATAAATATAAATTTATTATTATTATTTATTCATTAGTATAAGTAGGTTATTTACATAGAAGCTAAGATTCTAAATACAAGCCATATTCACATCAGCTGCTAATATAGTTATATTTTTGGAAAAAAAAGTATTTCACGTCAAAATAAGTTATTAACAATTTAAATTTCTTGATATCTAATAAATATAGTGAAATATGAAAGATATTAAGAAGAAACATGAACCGCATAACTTCAAAATCACATTAAAATAATCTGCATAAAACAAGACCCAGGTGTAGTTCAGTTTGAAAAAGAGTTGTTAAAATAAGAGGAAACAAATATCGGTCTAGTAGGAATTTGTTTTCTAAATACTTACACACATGATAATAGAGTCTTTAAATTGTTTTAGCATAAAGTTTTATTTTGTTATTTTATACACTTTTCTAAAGTTGGTTGTATTTACAAGGAGGCAAAGGATGTTCAAACACCCTTTATAAAAAAAATATTTAAAGCAAAAATATAGGCATTAGTAGTAATATTTTCTAATTTATGGGGATTAAAGATTTGAGTAGTTTTAGCACTAAATAAAAATAAAATATGATAATACCAAGTGCAATATTTAAAGAAACCACTAGGAATGTTCATAGTTCTATCTAGCTGTAAAAAAGTAATTATATAAATAATCAAATTGACCAAACTTTGTTGGTAATAGCAATGACAATTATTTTCTAGCATTTAAGTAGAGAGTTATTTCATAGGGTCAGTTTATTTCAATATGTTTTTTATTTGGTCATCAAAACTTAATTTGATCCATATCATCTTTACTACGCATACATGAACAATAGTACTATGTGTGTGAAAGCATATGAGTATATTAATTAGGTAGAATATAAATAATGTGTGTATTTTCTTACTCGTCTAAATACATCTATTTGAATGAAAAGGAACTTTAGTATCTTTTGATCACAGGTGTAACATATAAAGTAATTAGCATTATGAAACTAAAACTTTGTGATAGAGAAATTTCAAAAGAATTTACATAATGTAGATTTTGTGAAATGTGTCTAATGTTTAGAAGAAAGTAAGGTAGGTGAAATCGAAATTACTTAGAGACATTGTATAGAATCTTATATTGGAATTGTTTAAATTATTATAACATGTGATTGCACTATAACATAAGAATAAATAACTGGAGAAATAAAGACAAAGCAGCATACTGATAAGAATTGAAAGCATGGTGGTGGAAAATGTTTGCTTTATTGTGGGAGACATATGGGGGAACCATAAAGACTGAAATAATTAGAAAACGATACAGTGACAATTTAAATAAATCCAAAATCGTGTTCAAATAATTTGCAATTATAGAAAAGAACTTAATGTTTTTCAATAAATAAAAAAAATAAAAGGAATTCTTTTTAACAGGAAGGAATACATTTTAAAATTGTGACATTACAATTTTTTTTTTTCATGTGCCATAGCATCGGCCGTGACGCGAACCCACAACCGTCTGCAACCAACTACTTGCTTGCAAGGTGGTTGCGATGACCTCTCGGCTAACAATGCTTGACAATTGTTAAAAGTTATGATATAGAATTAATGAATATTTGTATGTATGTATTTGAATTTTATACGTCATTTTAAATATTAAATATATACAATAGTTATAAAAAATGTATTGGGTATGAGATCCCCCTGAAAATAGGTAAAAACAATAAATCTAAATTAATTAGAGTTCTATATTAATATATTAGTCAGATTATAAATAAAATTATACTGAAATAAAAATCTTCTTTGGGGCAAAGTAAAAAGACTACAAAGACTGATTACAAACTGAAAGAGAATTATATTGAAATATTAAGAGCATAGTAATAAGAGCAAGTAAAGTGAATGAAACTAAGACAAATAGTCTATAAAGAAGTAGAATTAGCTCTGTATATAAACTGAAAGAGAGATATATATGTCTCTCTTTGGATAATACAAACAGTTAAAAATTAATTACGTCAATTATTTTATATAGCGCGATGTTTATAAACTGTAATATTTAAGCAGCATTAAACTGTTGCACATGCGCGTTGGATTTTAACTATAAAATGAATGAATACTAACACTTCAAACACGTGATAAAGTCTTTGGAAAAGATAGAATGGCGGCCTTTATCATGCGTTTGAAGTGTTAGTATTCATTCATTTTATAGTTAAAATCCAAAGCGCATGTGCAACAGTTTAATGCTGTTTAAATATTAAAAATTAATTATAAGTTTACTCAGAAAATTATAATCCAAATGACAACCCAAAACAAGAGAGAAATGTAGGGTTTTATAAAATGGTTTTCCTTGTGATTTAAAGACCCATATCTATGTATTTATCATTCTAAACCATTATTATAAATAAATATTTGAGACAAATTAATACGTTTTGTGAAATTATATTACCGTTAAAAATGTAAAATAATTTAATAGATAAAATGCGATATAAAAATCAGTTTATCAAAATAAAAGATGAAGACTAATAAATTAATTTATTTTGTTACAATTATAGAGTCATTAATTTTTAATAAATATTTCCACTTTATTTGCGTTGACATACATATGTGTGTTTGTACAAAACAATTTCCTAGTAATAATGAAATATGTATGAATACTTTAACATTTAGTTTTTAATTAATTAATATTTCTTGATTGTTTAGTTGTATATTATTTCCTTTGTTTTATTTCCTTTATTTGTCTTTATTAAATAATAATATACATACATATGTTTGTATTGTCTGTGACAACTTTACATGTAAATATTTATTCTTGCCCTTTCGTTATTAGAGATTAGCTTATCATAGCTAAAGTATTATCATAAATGTATAATATTTTAAAAAGATTTTAATAATATTAAAATGATTTCAAAAAAATATATTTACATTTTTAATATTTTTTTTTTTTTTTCCATATGTCATAGGATCGGTCGGGAGGCGAACCCTCAACAACCCTCTGCAACTAACTGCTTGCTTGCAAGATGGCTGCACTGACCTCTCGGCTAACAAAATCATTTTATATCAAATACAAAAAAATAGCATAATTTAAATCAGTAGTTCGCAGCATAACTTGCGACCCTATATTGGACTGCGAAAATTTTAAGTGTTGTTACCATAATATTACAAGCATATAAGGATAGTAATAATAAAAGTAATTTAACCACTTACAAATATACAATATAACTTTATATTATAATTCAATACTTATAATTTGATATAAGATCTTTGAAAAAACTGCATTCTAACAAAAATGTATAATAATACTTGGTTCTTAGTAGATCTGTTGAATTGTAGCAATTACAATTTTTTTAGCCTGTTTTAGAAAATGTGTATACTCAAGAACATAATAAGTAACACATATCAAGATTAAGAAAATACTAGAACAAGAGAACAAGAGAAACGAGAGCCATATAAGTGAAATGCCATTATGATGTGCTGTTTATACAAAGCAGATTGGAATATAAAGAAGGAAGTGTTTAAACACAAAAGTGGTTAGACACACAATATTGAGTTGAGCAGTTTTCATGGAATTTTTAATATGGTTTAGGTTTTTTCAATTAAAAATTTATTACCCAACGTAAGACCTTCTCAAAATTGTTATGACCCCCAACTATTTTTCGGCGATCCCTTGAGTGATTGCAACCAACACGTTACACACCATTGGTTTAAATCAATATCATAATTTAAATAATTTTTTAATAAAGCAAAATATATTTTAAACAAAAACTTATTAAGAATCTAACATTTTAATTAATAAGAAAACGCGTCGATCCAGTCAAATGTTAAAAAAAATTTTTTTTAATAATAAACTTATATAGCTGTAAATTCCATCTTACTGCTTGAAATATTCGATGTCGAACAGCACTACTATTTATCCATGTTTGTTTATACATATTTTTATGTATGGTTATTTATTTAATTGTAATAATAGTTTAATAATAATTTATATAAAGTAAACAAAAGTACTCTATTAAACCGCACTAATTTTATATAATTGTCCTGCTTTTGTTTTTTTTTTTGTTATTTTTGAATTATTTTTATTATTATAGTCTAGGTATTTTGTATTCCAAAAGTTTCTTTTGTTGTATTTTTTTAACAATTATGTTGTAGAATTTTAAAGGATATTTTGTTAAAACTTGTGCCAGTTGATTACATAAAGCTAATGATGAAAATTCTGCAGTAGTTCTTATAAGCAGTAATTTCAATTTATAAATAGATTATTGAAGAAACATCACATGTAAAAAATAATAAAGCAGTATTTAGATTGAGTTGTTTTCTGTGAAAATGTTTTATTTTAAATAAAATATTCTATTTGGCATATAATATGCATATATATTTGTAAACATATTATTAAAAAGAATAGAAATTATAGGTGTAAAGATTTGCAACATAAAAAAGAATACACATATACGAAATTAAATACTGCCTAATGCTATGCCAGTAATAATAAACAAAATAGAAAATCATTTAACATTAAATACTAACCAAAAAATAAATTCATACTAAAAATTCTCTCATGACTATAATCTTGTCAGTCAATTGAGAAGGTTTATTTGTTAACAAATAAAACCATGGTCATGAGAGAATTTTAAATATTTTTTTAAATTAATATTTGATGTTATATGAGTTTCTATTTTATTTATATTCAAGTATATTTTTTTCAAAGATCTATACCAATCATTAAATTAGAAGAAAGTGTAAGGTATTGGTTATCCCCTAGATCTCAGGTTAAAATTTCAGCAATGCTGTATGGTTTAGCACCATAGCAGGTAATATAGTTGTGCACTAAATGCTTTTCAATTGAAGGCCAATCCTTTCTGGTGCTTAAAATTCATTCAGTCTTCTGAACAATTAATTTTATAAATAAATGTCCTGTTTGTTTAAAATAATAGTGGATTAACAAACTCAATAATAATGGATTAACAAACTCAAGAGTTAAGAGTCTCTAACTTCAAACTCAAGCTTTTATTCCCTGTGTTTGAACTTCTCATAGGCAATCAAGCAACCAGTCCTTCAATTGCTTATTTATTCACATTAAAATTTGTTTTTTAAATAAACTGTGTATTTTTTTAAAAAAAGTTAAAACCACTAAACATCACATGAGCACCATCATTTATGCTTACACAAGCTATTTACCCAGAGACTAAATTCTCCATACAGTGGCTTGCACTGAGTAGAAAGTTTAGCCTCTGTGTTTTTTTTAAAAAAGCTTAAGATTTTTTATGTAGTTAAACCATAGTCAAACTAATTGGACACCAAATAACTAACCTTTAAATGAGTATCTAGTAATTCTTAGTGGGAAGAGTTATTGACACTCTTTTCTAGAGTCAACATCTGGAAATGTAATGAATAAATAGCATGAGATGATAGCATGCTATAAGATTCATATCACTAAGACTGGACTTTATCTTTATTAATGAAATTTTGGATTTAAAGATGGAATTAATATGTTTATGTCTCTAGCATCCCCTAATTATTTTTTTTATAATCTTGATGCAAATAGTGTAAAATTCAAAACACAATAAGTTTTTGAATCCAACCAAATTGCATGCATACTTATAGGTCAGTTTTTATATATTTTGAGGACATCGCCTTTTTGCCAACTATAGGCTCCTTTTGAACTTTGACTAATAAGAGTCACATGACAACCCCACATGACTTTTTCATATCCCTCATATAAAAAATACAAGACAAGTTTTTTTTTTCATCTATACCTGTAAGTTTGAATAATCATTGACTACTAGATAATATAATGCTGTAATATTCACAATGAAAGTTGTTTCGGGTCTTTGCACTTATCAGTTTGTAATAATTCCAGTTTTGAAATCCTAAATTTTCACTGTCAAAGCCAAAATTCAAAATCTGGTCTGGAGATGTGGATAAAATAGCTATATAACATAAACTACCCAATAATTTATCAGACTTAGATTTAATAGTGCTGGAATAGAATTTTAAAAACTGTTCTTAATAACTTATGAGTAAGCTCAGAAAGTCATAGGAAAATGTGAGAGGGATTTTTACAAGAAGAAAGAGAAAGGTTCAAAAATCTCTAATCATCCAGATGATTAATAATGAAATGAAAATGTTTTGTTGAGAGGTAAATTAAATATCACTGATCACATTTTATTAATTATTCAAAACAATTACTGTGCAGATCTAAACAAGCTGAAACCATATTTAAACATAGTGCAACCACATTATTATCAATCTATGCACAGTTGTAAATACATTTGTAGTCAAAATCTAAATCTTTATGGTAAAGTATCAAGTAAATAAGCCTTTTGTTGTTAGCCGAGAGGTATCGCAGCCGCCATGCAAGCAAGTAGTTGGTTGCAGACGGTTGTGGGTTCGCGTCCCGGCCGATGCTATGACATATGAAAAAAAAAAGTATCAAGTAAATAAGTTAATTGCACACAAAGATTAAAAGTTAGCTACATTTACAAAGACAGAAACTTTAGAAGTCATTAAAGATTTTATAAAATAGAAATATTGATAATAATAAAAAAGCAAAATCTTATTCTGGTATATTTAAAAAAACTATTTTACATGTTAGGGTAAATGAATTGTCACTAGCTTAATCTAAAACCATATGTAAAAGTCAAAAGAATTTTTAAAAATTATTTGGAAAATCCACAGAGAATAGAAGAAATATTAAAAATGCAAGGATTGACCTATATGACCAATGGTCATTATTATTATGTATGTTAAAATATTCAGTCCTAATATTATAAAGTAACGCTAGATGCTCGTTTATTGATAATATTGTGTTTAAATAAATGAAGTCTACAAATATATATTCTTTATATATTTACAGTATACTTTGAAAAATAATTTTAATGCTATACTATAAAATAGTACCTCTTTCTATAAAATAGTACCACATAGTGCAAGCTACGATAATCAAGAGATGCCAGAAGATGGTCATGTGACGTTTTAATGATTTTGATCCCATATACTAAAATATTTTTACTTAAGAATTGTTCACAAGATTTTTATGATGTTTTGTTGACATTTTAAAATTCAATAAGTCCAATAACGAACATTATGTTGGTTTGAAACACAAATCAAAGAATTTCACAAAAATACAAAGATATAATTAAAAATAATAAAAATGTTGCTGGAAATCAATAATATCAAACCAAAACATTTATAATGCATTTTGATTTTAAAAAAATTCTACTATAAGTATTACGGGTGAATAAAATAAAATTATGCAAAAATTTTATGTCAAAATACTTTTAATATTATTGTCACACAGTAATAACAATTCAAAAACAAAATTAATACTAATGTCAATATTATAACTTTTGTTTATGCTTATTCATATACTTCTAAGAGCAATCATTGCATTTTAGTCTAGAGCCATCTAGTGTAGGATTGAGAAATTAATGAACATCACATGATAATTTTTTTTTTAATATCTCCAGGCAAATTTCTGTTTTTTGCATTTATCAGAGATAGTTAATATTAAAATATAATGTAATGCCCATTGATAATTTAAGTTTTCTGTAAATTGTTCTATAGTAAAATCAAGATAACTTTTAAAAATAAAATTACGCAGTTAACTTTTTTTTTCTCATGTGTCATAGCATCAACCGGAAAGTGAACCCGCTAATCCGGGACAACTGCTTGTAAAGCAGCTGTCGCTGACCTCTCGACCACCAATGCTTGACATTTTGTTCAATTTTATGTAATTTGACTGTTAAAAATATTTCCTAACATCTAAAAGTCAGTTTTCAACCAACATAGAGATTTGAACTTAGGACTTTTAGTCTATATCCATCCTTCACTTCATCTCCACAACTGATATACATGACCACACACATATGCAAAAGATGACTGATCACCAATATATATGTATTTTATGCAGAACCACCACTCATCAATCAGGCCAGATTATAATCTCCCACATATGTACAGTCACGGGTTAGCTTATATTAAAATATCAATTCTTTAAACTTTACTGGACATGCTTCAATTTTCTCACCCTTTCAACAATTCAAACATCCATTTGAAGCTTGAACCACATATAACATCATATGATCACCATTTCTTACATTTATAAAATCTATTATCACTGTAGCAATAAATGAGATCACCATGTTTATAAACATGTACCCTGAGCAATAAGCTTTATCCTGATTAATTCATTGTATTGGTACACTACCACCAATCAAAAATCCCTATATTAAAAAATTAATGACATCCATAGTTAAAGGCACTACAACAGATCAAAAATTATTTGCAACAAAAATTAAATACTGGGATATATATGTAATAGTACATGAAAAAGAACTAATTAACTGTCAAGTATTAGTGGTTGATAGGTCAGTGACAGCTGTTTTACAAGCAGTTGTCTCAGGTTAGCTGATGCTATGACACATGAGAACATGAGGGGAAAAAAACCAATTAACTGACCACAATCTAGACTACAGCTCAAAAAATTAAATTTTAGTATTTGGAGACAAATATTTGAATTTTTAAATTAAAACTAACCTTGAGGCTTTTTATTCCATTGTTATTCCAACCAAAAAAATATTAGTAGCAGACATGGACTCAATATGTTAACTATGTCATAAAAAAACAACTATGGAGCACTTTTTTAGTAATTGTTCAATATTGCAAACTTACTGAAATGTAATGATTTCAATTACTAGATATTAAATCCTTTCTCTCAGATGAATAAGCACTAGACAGGGATTCTGATACACTAACCTTTTAACATCCATTGATTATTATGGCTTGTGTTAAGTGATAGTATTGTGTGAAGAAAATTGCTACTGTGTTTGAAGATTTTGCACATGATAAACAAATTAAAGATTTAATTGATTATATAGATAGTCTATAAGAAAACCAGTAAGTGGTCATTTATAATTAAGTATCTCATTGTTCTTAGAAGATAAACATTTTACCATTTTTTCATAGGCAGATGAGGCTTTTATGCACAACATGAAAAAATATGATTGCAATATATATATACTAAATTGACATAATTAGGGAAAATGGATCATGGCTAAAATACAGAAAGGACATTAAACATTTAAAGGAAATCAGCAGTTTTTATATCAACAACTAGCAATAGTGCCTTTTAAAAATGTATTACAATGTTTTAAATTTTAGGGATCTGTGATTTAAACATTTGATTAAAAAGAATATGATTTATCTGTGAGGATTTGCTCCCAAATTTAAGAATTGTTTAAATAAAAATAAAGTAATGAAGTGGGGAATATTCTTTTTATTATATAATAAAAAAATATCTTGATTGGTTTACACTTGTGATAATGTTTTAATGGTTGAATAGAAACATTATTAAAAATTAAATGAAGGATAAAAGGCAGAAAGCCATACTGCTGAATATCTATCGAACTCAAGGTCTATTTGATGGGAAGCGAACCCCGGCCGGCTGCTTGGAAGTCAGCCATGCTAACCGCTAGGCCATCAACACTTGACAACTATTCATTATTGTAGATAAATATTTATGGACATTATAAAATAAGAGTGGATGATGGAATTGGAAATGCATTGTGAGCATTTACATGATGAATCAGAAAGCACATGTTATATGATGATAATAAAGATGATAATTAAGCCTTCACTGTTGGTGAGAAAATTTATATTTCCGATGTACAGTGAGATTATGGCTATCTTTTATTAACATTGCAGTTTACTTGTATATAAGTATATGAAATTCCGCAAGCTTGGTATAGGTTTCTAATGTAAATTTAACTTGACAGTGGTAAATGAAAATGTAACGATTCAAAATAAAGCATTGAGGTTTTGCATTCAAAGGATACATGTTAGTAGAAATGGTCATATTTTTAGAGAGGGTAGTTACAAGTTTTATGTTAAATAAGCAATGTCCTTTCTTAGATTCTAATACTTCAAAATAGAAAGATATATCAAGGCATCAATTCCAGATTTGAATTTCCAGTTCTTATATACCTAGAACTGCACTACTACCTAGTAACTTCCGATTGCCACTTTTCATTAGAAGGCCATTAACATTTGAGAATTTCTCCTTTGCAATATTGTCATAAACTGAATAAATTAAGCTATGTTTTATATAGAGAGTTTAAACTCAGACTTTAACACAACCTCAAACACCCATGCTATCTCATACTGCTAATAAATTTGATCACACATATATTGAAAAGATAAACAGTCACCAATAGACGTATTTCGTTCTAAACACTCATCAGTTGGTCCAGATCTCCACACATATATACAATCAATGCTCAGCTTTATATTAAGCTAGCCAATCTCCATACTTTAATGGATAGGCTTCAAACCATGGTATGTAGCAATAATACTTTTGTTTGTAAATATATATATATGTAGCATTTTTAATTATTTATAATTAATTCAAATTTACTAGAAGCAAACGTAGAATGCATCAAAATGTTAGAGAAATCATGGTTCGGGTATTATGCACTATGCAAGATTGAAAATCTAAGTAATGCAGTACTTTTTTAAAGGTTACGCAAAAAGAAATCTGACTTGTATGTTTGGTTAGAAGAATTATTATCAAGAGAAAATTCCGCAAATTGTTTAACAGATATACTAAATTCTTCTTTAGAACTTCTGTCACGATCTTATATTCTCGACATCTGTTTTTCTTTAGCGTCACCATAAATTACCATATGAAATGTCTATGTATTCCTTCTTAATACAAACAGAGGAAATTATATCAATTAACATGTAATTATTTTTATTTTATTTAATTTTCTTATATTTCCTAACACTACATTTTTAGAAGATATTTTACTATATATATACTTAAATGTTTGCTTAAAATAAATTGATTCCCTGAAGAAGAAACTGGCTGTCGTAAACAGCCATTTTATTTTTGCCAGATGTTTGTGCTACATAAATCTTCTAATACCTAATCATTAAACCTTTTATTAGTCTTTTTTTTTAAAAAAAAAATATATAAAATCTTTTATCTTTTGACTTTTGTTTACAAAAATTTTTCCACTATTAGTTTTTAAATCTTATTATAATACTTTCTTTTTTTCTTATATTAAAAAAAAGAGTTAAACTTTATTACATAATTATTTAATTGTTCTTTTAAAGTACAAAGAAACTGATATTCTTTTTTCTTTTAATTAAATGACTCATTAATTTTTTCATAATTTAAAACACTCTGAATATTGATATTATGAACATATTAACAAGCATACCACATATTTAAGAAGAGTTCTCATCAAATCTTTATCATCTTAATTACGTGGTTGATGATCCAATAATTTTTGGATCAGAAAATAGAAAAATGGAACTCTGGTATTGCACAATATTAATCTAGCAAAATGTAAGGGACAGGAAGTAACTATAGATAATTCTTATAATCACATCTCAAAAAACATATGTTATACCTAAAAATATACAAATATAGGGGATTTGAACTCAGACTTTCAAGCCACATCACTATCCACACTATCTCATACTACTGATACACATGACCACACACATTCAGAAAAGATAAATAATCGCCAATATGTGTATTTCGTGCTAAACCAGCACTCATCAGTTAGTCCAGATTACCATCTCTCATACATATATATATATAATCAGTGCTCAGTTTATATTAAGATATCAAATCCTTACACTTTAATGGGCAGGCGTCAACCTACTCCAACTCTTCAGCCATCCACACCATTGAAAATCTGATGATAGAATACCCAAATCCCATGCTGATGCCAATATTGTTGTCATGCCAATATACATAAATGAATTGAAAAATACTAAAATGACAGAAAGTGATTAGCTTATATATATATGCTTAAAACAGTGCTGGCGTACTTCCAAGAAGTGAAATGAGTATAAATACTTTCTTTCATAGAATTTTTTTCAGGGTTTATTGGTTTCTTTAGCAATCTTATAAAATCTATGATTTATAATAGTAAAGAAAAGGTAAATAAATTTATAAAATATTTTCTAGTTAGATTCTAATATAAACCGCAGTAATGCAAAACACTCTTTTACAAATTCAAACAGTTCAATATTTTTGTTAAATTTTCCAAACCAGCTGACAGTTTTGAATGTAAACCAATGTTTCTCGCAAGTCAAGTGTTGTTAGCCGAGAGGTCAGAGCTTCCACCTTGCAAGCAAGCAGTTGGTTGCAGACGGTTGTTGCTGGTTCGCATCCCGGCCGATGCTATGACATATGGAAAAAAAAACAATGTTTCTCAGTATTGTAAATACACTACACTAATGTTTTCTTAATATTGATATTATATAAAGAGACTGTAAATTCTATTTAGATTTAGATAATTTAAGATAGAATCTAGTTTCATTAAGTTTTACATTAACCCACAATGATCACAGCTTGTTTTATATAATGTAAACACTAGAGTGGTGTATTATGCTGTTTCTGAAGAGTGTCATTTTATAATATAATTAAGGTTCCAAATTTGATTTTTTTTTATTATAAACATTATTTAAAAATGTATTATAATTCTATTATATATTTTAACTTTTCTTATGCGATTGTGATTCCGATTAAATACTTAGAAGTGTAACACTTAGAAAAGCTTGAAAATGAAAATTCTTATTCCCAGTGAGAAATAAGAATGACTTAAAATAGAATTCTTATACTCATAATATAATATGCTGAGTATATTTTCAATATCTTTATAATAATATCATAATCATAGAAATATAACTGCAAACTGTGGGTGAGCTGTGTGATATAAAAAATGTGTCAGTAATGTGTAAATAAATAGGTTTACATTACCCACATTTTAGAGATGGAGAATCATGATTTTTATTTATTTATTTATTTATTTTTTAAGTGTCATAGCATCAGCCAGATGCGAACCCACAACCCGGGCAACTGCCTGCAAGGCAGTTGCGCTGACCTCTCGACCACCAATGCAAGACTTCTTATTTATTTATTGGCATTAGAATTGTAGACAATTTTCCAAATTATCTTTACCACTTGTTTTGTGTTATTTTACTCTTTAAAAAAACCCACATTGGCCAATATGTTCAAAAGTATGACCGAGTTTGTTTCCATGATCTACAAATATGTATTTATGATTGAAGCTGTTCTTGGCTCTTTAATGCAAATATTGGTACTGGGCAACTCTTGTTGCAAGGCAAGCATAAGATTCTCCGAAATAAATCACATTGCAATTAGCACGATCACAGAAAATATTGTAGATGACTTTGGTAATCTGCTCATGAGGAAGATTGTCTTTGAGTTATTAATTTATCAGTTTAGAGTGAGTAGGTGCAAAGTCTAATTTTGTATATTTCTGAGCAAATGTTGTTTATATTGAAACAAATATATAACCATAAATTTCATAAAATTGAGAAATAAAATGTTTCCTGTTTAGAATAAACTGATACCACTTCTGAATGAGATCAGGTAATTACATTTTCTAAAAAAAACTATGAGCAGTTCTAAGAATTACTGTAAAAATATAGTATTTGTATTATATTTAAATACAAGTATATTATATATACTTTTAAGCCAGATGTAATTATAGGGTTTGTAGTATTTTGTAAAAAGGGCAGACAAGTTTGTACACTCCAGAAAAACTAGAATTTATTTGAGTTGTTTTTAGATTGCGCTCTGATAACTGGGGAATATTAATTAAGGCATTGACATAATGGCGATCGACAATTCCAAGAAATATTTGATGATTGCAAATATTTATAGATAAGAGTCGTTACCTTATTGGATGGTGTATTAATTGCTGCAGTTGTCTGAAAGAGATAAGAAGACTGGGTAAGAACTATGCAAGGCAGTATTGGAGTAGCAGACAGTATTGAGTACATCTACAGTAGAGTTACTGTTCAATTCGAGTAGAGATATCTTGCGTCAGTGCTTGCGGTTAATGACCAGCACCCACTGGAAATGTAGTCCATGGGTGTAGTTGAAAGAGCCCATAGAGATGGGGAGACCACAGCAGAGATACTGGAGAGCATTCATTGCAGACCATTCGTTGGAGAGCATTTGTTGCAGACCATTCGTTTGAGAGTATTTGTTGCAGACCATTCGTTGGAGAGCATTCATTGCAGACCATTTCATTGAAGAGCATTTGTTGCAGACCATTCATTGGAGAGCATTTGTTGCAGAGCATTCGTTGCAGAGCATTTGTTGCAGACCATTCATTGGAGAGCATTCATTGCAGAGCATTCGTTGCAGACCATTCATTGGAGAGCATTCATTGCAGAGCATTCATTGCAGACCAGTCATTCCAAGAGAACAGCTGAGCATTCATTGCAAAAGAACATTGTGGGAATTGAACATAGTTATTTGCTGACCACACAGTCAAACTTGCAGATACAACAGGGTTTGAACCCAGAATTTCAAGCTCTCTTTTGTCATCCACTCTATCATATACAACCAATACACTTGACCAAAATACATCATTTATCTTTTTCACATGTATGATGGAACAGACAATAAAAGGTAGCTTGAAAGTCATGATTCAAGCCCCTATAAGTATTTATATAATAAAAGTTAAAAATAGGAAAAAATAAATAAAAAAAAATACTTTTCAACCAATTGTCACTTTCTTTTATGAAAATTATGATCTGTTTTTATAATGAAATAAATCTGATTTCATTTATCATAAGCATTATTTACAAAAATAAAAATTTTGTATAAAAAGTAGAAAAAACAACAATAGATTGCAAAAAATAGAGAAATAGAAATGTTTACATTTCAATTCCAACTACATGAGATATAGCTAAACGCAAAAGAAGAGGGGGAAACGTGTACTATGGGGGGAGGGGGGTATACTAATTATTTTTTGCAAAATGCAATTACACTTATAACGGTACTGAGATGGATACTTGTTTACTTTATAAAATTCTGTTAAATTAAGTCAAGTATGTGAAAATTTCATGAAAACATGACGTACTGCTTGTAGCTGTTGACGATTAAAAAAGGTTCAACATTAAAACTATTACCTAACTAATATATTTAGCAAATAATATTAAAATTTCATACATGATTTAATTAATTAATAAAAGTAGCTTTTTCACCTTATTTTTTTCTATATTGATCTATAAATAATATTTAAAAAAATTACAATCGTTTTTCTTTGACACCTTTAAAAACTTACTAATATTAATTTAACAACCGTCAAGCGTTGTTAGCCGAGAGATCAGCGCACCTGCTTTGCAAGCAAATAGTTGTTTGCAGACGGTTGTTGCGGGTTCGTCTCCCGGCCGATGCTATGACATAGGAAAAAAACAACAACAGTTATACACAAGCATAAGAGGTGGTGGTCATGTGATGTTTATTAATTTAGCCTAATGTATAGCTATTACTAAGAGCTATTTAACACTATCTCATATGCAACTGATAACAGTTAAAACAAAATTAAATCCATTTATTTATAATAAATAAATAATAAATTATTATTTATAAATTAAAAAGTATATAATTATTTAAGCCATGCATGATTTCGTGCAATGATGGAGAGATGGACTTTGAAATTAAGGTTGATGATTTGAAGCTTTAGCTACGTCATTTCCTAGGTTTGATGAGCAATTAATCATTTCGTTCTTTTATGATTTATCATTTGTTGATTATAAATATATGTAATTCATTTTTCATTTTGTTTAAACTGATATTATCTTTTAGAAAATAGGGTTGTATATAGTAGTTGCAATATTGAATTAAGGTAATACTAGTTTTATTTCAACAAATTAAAAATCTTTCTCCTTTTTCTTTTCAAAAACATTATTTTTTTAATATCAATACTGAACATATAGTCTTGCATTGGTGGTCGAGAGGTCAGCGCGACTGCTTTACAAGCAGTTACCCGGGTTGCGGGTTCGCGTCCCGGCCGACGCTATGACACTTGAAAAAAAAAATACTGAACATATATATAATACAAAACTCCAACGTTTCAACTGTTTTTATCTTCATACAGTCATTTGCAAGAATCTGCAACAACAATATGAAATACATATTTATAAATAAACCTCAATTACATAAATACCTTCATCTTACTTTAACATAAACAGTAACAAATATATTAAACATTCATAATTATATTTTACTTACATCTTTCTCCCACTGCTATTTTTTATTACTCTTTCTTTTACATTATTTAATTACAAATCTGTCTTAAAATCATCCGAGAAACTTTTTATACAAATTTAAAAACCAACCCTAATTTCAAATAACCTCCCCCTTTTTTTAAATCTTATCTAAAACCCATCTCAAAAACTACATTATTAAACTATAACTTTAAATGAATATAAAATAAATATAAACATCCTTTTTTATACAAAAAACTTTTAACAATTTACCTAAACCTATTTAAACATTCATTTTAATTATGCATTATTTTAGATTTCTTATCTATTCCATATATGATAGTTTTATTTCATAAAATTAAAATAAGTTTTTTTTAAAAGAAAGTATAAAAGAATTATATATGCATATTTTTATAACATATCTAAGAAAATGTAAATCCAGTTAAAATTTATGCTTCCATATATTTTTTGATTAAGCTTGGCATAAAATAGTGATTTTATTCTAAATATGATATTAATATAACAGATTACTTCCATTTTATGTCCAATAATAATAATGATAAACAGTTATTCCAAAATAAATTTGGCTATTTCAGTTCCAAAAGAAAAACAGAGAGAAAAAAACTAACTGTAGAAATGAATTTTGTGATAATCATACAAACAAATCTGTTGACCACAAATACGTCAGCATATAGAATATGCCGGGTTTATCATTATACTAAATGTTTTTCCTCACAAAAAATAGACACTGGATATATATTTTTTAAATAATACTTTATTTCTTATACAGTTTTTAAATATTTTATTTGAATGAAAAAGTAGCAAATTTCCGAAGGAAAAAAACATTTTCATTTTGTGCCATTTTTAATTCCCTAATGAAGTTTTTCATTTTTTCTTCTGGACTTTACTTATGAATAGTTATTAAAATTATATGTTATGTGAAATCACTCTATTAAAGTGTGTGATTTTGTTTAACACACATTTGATTTTAATTATATTTTTCATCAAATGATGGAGGTATTGTAGAATAAGTATTATTAAATTATGATAATAATAAGAAAAGTAGTTTCTTTTTAAGGCTTGCATGGGACATTTAGCAACAAGAGAATATAAATTGGAAAAATATGGTTGATTTAATCTGCAAGTTATGTAAGGAAGGCATAAAAAATATTAGGCATCTGTCAATTGAATGTAAATTCCTGCAAGCAGAAAGGATATGAATATGAAGTTGTGGGAGAATAAATATAAACAAAGTGATTATACAGACAGTGGGGTTCTTGGTTTTTATGCTGCATTTGAAAAAAGATAACAGGGATTTAGATATAAAGACCATAGAGTTGATAAAGAATATATGTTGTGGAAATAGGATGGAGTAGGGATAGTGAAGAATATGAGAAAAACTTAGGGTGGGAGATGGAAAGGGAAGGGAAGGTGGTGAACAGGTTTCTCTGGGCATAGTGTCTCAGATACTCTGAAAAAGGAGAAGCTGCAGTGTATCACATCACATTAGTAAGAGGGAGTTATATAGTAGAGATGGATTGTACTTAACAAAACAATGAAGAAAAGCATTAGGTGATTCGATTTATGAAAAATATTATAGTTCGGGAAACTTATAAAGGGGGATAGCGATACAAATTACAGTATTATCAAAAAGGAAAGTTGATAATAAACAGGATGTAAAAAGTAAACAAAAGATATCTGATTCAGATATAAATATACATATGGAGAGGGAATCTGTCTATTAAACTAAATATAAACAAGCTGATTATAAATGTAATAGTGAAAAAAGAGTTTTAAAAAACAACTATAAAACAATAATAAGAAAGGAAGAAATTGTTAAAATTGGACATTTGAATATTCAAGATGGTAGGAGACCAGAAAGGTGGCTGGAATTAAACAAAACAGTTAAAAATAAAGGACTTTAGGTATTAGCAGTAGTGGAACATGTGCTGGAAAGTCTGGTATGGCAGGATATAAATAAAAGAAAGGGATGGTGTATAGGAGTTATGTCAAAAAATATTTAAATATTGTAAAAATATCAAGAACATTTGTGGTTTGAGATAAGGTTAGGAAAAAGAGAATAGGTGGTGGCTATAGAGCCTATGGCCAGTGGGAATAGTCAAACTATAATGGAGTGGAACAATAGCATATATGAATGCCTGGCTAAGGATACATGTGGTTATTTTGAAAAAGGGGAAGAAAATAATGATTATAGGGGATATGAATGGGCATATTGAAATAATTTATGGCATGGATAACAAGAATAAACAGCTTTTGAATTTTTTTTTGTCAGAGTCAAATTGAGCACTGGAAGTTTATCATATATTTATGATGGTCAATATACATGATCTAGGAATAATATAGTTCTCTCAATAGATTATGTATTGGTAGAGTAAGAGGAAATTAATAAAGTATGGAAAATTAAAGGTTTTGATAATGAAAAGAGAGAATGTAATAGTGCTCATAATTTCCTTTATAATAAAAATGACTAGTGTGATGAAAAATAGTAATAAAAGTAGAAAGGATAATGAAACATGTGGATGGAGAATGAATGATAAGCATAAGTTAGAAGAATGTAAAATAAAAATAGAAGAAATCATGGAAGAGTTTGTTGGAGATGAATATAAGGACTGGTATGAAGTAGAGAAAATGGCAAATAGGGTTTTAGGTGAGAATATTGAGAAGAATAAAAGTAATAGGAAAGTGAAAATTAGTAAAAGTGTAAAAGAGAGGAATAAAGCATGCAGAGAATATAAATGTGCTATTAAGAACAAAGAAAGTAAAAAAAAGATATTAATGTTAAATGGGGAAAATATTTTTTTTAAAAGTTGGCTAAAATAGATAATTATAATGAATGAAATTAAGTAGTAAAATATTAGACAATATTAATAAAAATGAAAGAGATGGAAATAAAAAAAATTGGGAAATATAGTATTGCTAAATGATGAGAAAAAAGTGTGTAGCTCTAGAAAAGAATTAAAGACAATCTTAAATAAGTATGTGATGGATATAGAAAAATGTTAGATGTGAATGACAGAGTGATAACAAACACAAAAGTACATAATAGTTTACAGAAAATGAATTAAATGAGGCAGGGAGGAAATTGAAAAATGGAAAGACTAGATGTTTAGATGGATGGGCAGCAGAAAATGTGATGAATTTGGAAAGTAGGGAAAAATTAAATCTATAATCATTTTAATAAGATGGCACAGAAGACAATTTTCAGAGTTGGAACACTACAAGAGTAAGACCATTATTTAAAGGAAATTGTAAGGACTATAGAATGATAAACAATTATAGACTGACAGTGGTAATCTTAGTATTATATAAAGTTTTTGCATATGTAGTGGCTGGAAAGGTGGCAAAATGGATAGAAGAAAATAGTATAGTGTGAGAAATGCAAGGAAGGTTTAGAATGGATAGTTTTATAGGAAATAGTTTATTTGTAATCATATAACTTATAGATATGATTAGAAATACAGGTATACAGTTATATATGGTCTCTTTAGATATAGAGAAGGCATATGATAGAGTAAGTAGAAATAGATTATGAGCAAGTTTAGTAAATTTGGAAATGAATGTATCTTTAGTGGATCTTATTAAAATATTGTATTAGAATAATTACTATACCTACCAATTAGGAAATATAGAATCAGAGTTAAAAATGGGTGTGACTAAGGCAAGGATGGCCTATGTCACCTATTTTGTTTTTGTTTATATATAAGATAAATGAAGAGAGCAAATAGAAAGATTGGAAGAGAAGTAGAGATAACATTAATAGATGGTAATGGAGTGTATATATTATCAAGTCTTTTATTTACTGATATCTTCTTATACATAGAAAATAGTGAGGTGTGTAAAGAGATGGAGATTAAATTTATGAAGAAAAATCAAAAATAGTGATGATAAATGCTGGGGAAAGAGAAGAGAATTTTTTTATTGGGGGATATAAACATAAATGAGGTGAATAGGTATAACTGTTTGAGAATCATCTTATGTAATCAGAGAAATTGCTTGGATGAATGGGATAAAAAATTGATAAATGAAGCAAAGAAAAGAAGGGACTGATAAAGAAATTGACATTGTTTTCATATAATAAATATGATGTAGAAATAATTGTATAAAAGGCAGTGACAGAAGCAGGGTTAACTTATGGTAGTGATGAATTATATATTAATAAAGAGATGTTAGATTACTTAAAAAATACTAAGAGAAGTAGGAAGACATGAATTAGATGCAGATGTGTGTATGGCAAAGGAGGCAATTAAAGGAGAAATGGGATGGTCAAGTTTTTATATGAGAGATGCAAACAGCAAAATGAAAATATTCAGTAGATTGCAATTTATGGATAATAAGAGAATAACCAAAATAGTATTTATTTGGGTTATGATTAAATGTCAGGCAAATAGATGGAAGATGGGTATAGGGGGGGGTAGTAGATATGCAGAACATTTGGATAAAGACTTTATGTCAGTATACTTGTACAAAAGGTGGGATGATTATGTTAAGAGAATTGTTCATTGTTATTGTGGCAAAGAATGAGATAGAAGAATAGATGCATTAATGAAAAATAGGGAGTTGGAGAGATGGTGAACTAGTATGAAGAGTAAAATAGTTCAAATATATATAGAAGAAAGCCGAATATTGGGTGTAAGTTAATTTATGCTAATAGCAAGAAAAGTAGTTTACTGTTTAAGTCTCACACAGCATCTTTTGCAACAAAGGATGAATATACTTATAAATGGAAAAATATGAGGGATATAGATATAAAGGCCTAGAATGGACAAAGATGATGTGAAATGGGAGTGAGCAGGATATAGAGATGAATATGGGGAAAAGTTAGGGTGGACTATGGAAAAATAAGGGAAAATGGCTAACAAGTTTCTCTGGGCATAGTGGCTGAGAGATTCTGATTGTAATAAAGGAGAAGCCATACTGCATTGCATCGCAAGCATTCATGAGTTTTGTTTTAATGGGAACTTTTTTGTCAGATAGCTTTAATTCATTTCATTATTCTTTTATTGCAATTTATCAAAAAATTCATAAGTATATTTTTACATTTAATACAATCAGTATTATTAATAATTCACTGGATGTAATAATTACAGTACTAATTATTTTATTTCCTTTTTTATAAATTTACAATATAAACCAGGGATGGCCAAACTTTATATCTAGAAAAGCCAGATATTAAAAGTGAGATATATTTAAAAACCACATTAAAATTTTTGAAGTATTCGAATGAAAGAAATATTTTATTGATATCTTTTTTATTAACATGATATATTAATTGTACAAAAAATCAAAAAGATTCAATTAGTGAGAACAAATCAAAAAATATTTATTATTTATATGCTTTTAGCAAGAAAATAAATTTTGCTATAAAATTTGTGCTCATTCATATGTTACGCTTGATATTTTGTTTTACAAACTTCATTATTGAGTACAGTGGTTCACAAGAATGTGTTGTCCCAAGATTGAAATTAGTTTATAAGTATCTTCTTTTAATTATTAGATGATTCAACCTCTCATTTCTTATTTGAAAGACCATAGAGAGAACTTCATCCATATTTAAATTTATTTTTACAATTAAATATTTTTTTTTTATAGCATTGATACTCTGTACATTATTTATAACAAAAGATTTCAAATTACTGTTATTCTACAAATTAATATTTGCACTTTTCAAAATAGCAAAATAAATTATTAAATGGAATTCATAACGATAATAATAAGGCCTTGTGTAATGGACATAATTTTATTTATTCAAAAAGTTAGTAGAATAAAATATTTCTGGTCTGAATTTCATTTTTGAAAATCAAAAAAAAATTAAGTTAGACATCATTAAAAAAAATCTATCATAAAATTAATAATTAAATTTATATTAATTTTTTTTAAAAAAAACATTATATACCGAGTGTTGATAAAAATGATTCCTGTTAATTTGGAAGACTGCTTCCACTTTGCTGTAACAAACTTATAACTTGTTTTCTTAAAAATAAATATTTTCAAATAAAATACAATTGTATTTATGTAGATATTTTTAGTTTGAAATAAGTATTTTACTCAAATAATCTTAAATAAGTAAACAATTTACTAAAAATTACAATTTATTTTTTTCCATATGACAAATTTGAACATTTTCCCTGAGACCAAACAATCCACTGACCAAAAATTGTTTCTTTATTGGAACAAAATGGGATAGATCTAATTTTTATACCCGAATTATATATTCTAATTTTTTAATGCTTTATATAATGCTGACATCTTCAGAATTTTTTCAACTAATACTTTTAAAATAATTTCTATAACAAAAAAACTGGTGAAGTAATCTAATGTCATAGATAATCACAAAATAAAGAAAAAATACATTGTAACACTCAAACCATGCCAAAATAAGTGATTTGGTAGCTACTCAATAACAACACATTAAATGAGAATGCATAGATTTTGGCACAACTTTTGATAATTCATTTGAAAAAAATATATTTATGATTTGTTTGCCGGACTTGATCTTTTTTGTATTTTTTCCAATTCAATTTTTCAACTTTTATTGTGAAGTATTATTTCAGAAATTGAGGAATTACCCTCAATAATATCAATAATAAAAGGATTGATATAAAAATAATTTGTTGCCTTGAAAATATTTAGATCTACAAATTTATTTTTAAAATCTGATACCAAGCCTTCTAACTTTCTTTTAATATTTATTGAAGATTTCTTCTGTAAAATTAAAATATCATTAAAAAGGAAAATAATTCACTTTTGGAAATGGTAAAGCTTTCTATTCATATAAAATCTTTATTTTTTTTATTAAAACTCAATAAATTAGTGTGATTTCTTGTTAATTAATTTAATTTAATTAATATTTTCAAAAATCATGTGACTATTTAAATATTTAAAAACTGACATGTAAACATAACAATGTACCATAAATACCACACAGATGTTAACATATTTTTTGAAAACTTAAATGCTTTTGTTCTTTAATATTTCTTTAAATATTAATGAATAAAGATAGATTTATGATTACTCTATGAAATTCTGCTTTAAAATTTGATGTTTTCTTACAAAAATTTACTTATTTTAAAATATTGTAATATCAAGCCAATTTAGACAGATGATTTAATAGACAGACACTGTTATTTTTTTTCTTTATGTTATAGTCAAGTTTATTAACTTTTATGCTTTAAAAATAAAATATTAATGAATACATTAAAAGTTTATGTGTGCATTTCTTTATAGTATTTTAAAAAATTAGTGTGTAGACTTAATTAAAACTATTTTATAAACAAGCAACAAATCATATTATTTTATATATCAAAAGTTTCAATGAAAACTAAACCAGAAAGAGGTGAATGCCCTAGTGGTGTGTTTTTTTGTGAAAAACTAAGAAGTCTTTCAATCTTAGCGCACTTCATAAGACACTGAATTCCAGATTTTTTTAACTTTAACATCAATAAGAGCATTATGTTAAAATCTATATAATTCTTCCATAACTCTTCACACACATACATGACCTCATCTACACATGCTATGTAGATGATATCTTTATAGTAGGACCATAGCCATCAAAGCAAAACTCCAAATGCAATTTTGACATCTAATAATAATACTTCTGTCAAACTCTGAAACATTTAGCCATACTCCTACAAAGAAACACATGTCATCTAGAAGATTCAATATTCATAAAACCTCTTGAAGATCACAGATTCACACACCCTAAATCAGCTTCCTATCATTCTTACAAACTAGCAGGTATATACTCTTTCCTGTATCATAATCACCTGTTATGCAAACATGAATCCTCCAGCAAAACAAATGTGGAACTATATTTAAAAGATTTAACATCCATCAAATTCAAATACAGCTACTGAACAAAAAAGTCAGAAAATTCTACCACAAACTATATACACCCCCCCCCCAAATAATGATAGGTCATGGCCACTTCTGTCATACATTCTCACACTAACAAAAACATTTAACAAAACTTTCTTTCAAATATGTCATCTGTTTCCACACTTCTCCTTCAACCAATAGACATCAGTTATTTCAAGGATAAACTCAAATTTGACCTCACCCCTAGCACCATGTATAAAATTAAATGCTTTCAAAATGGATGTCAATTAACATACTACGAAGAATCTTGAGCATTCCTATTTACATGCCTTTTATAACATCAGTATTCTATAAAAGAGCATCTGACAAGTTAGATTTTAACTCCATCTTCCTAGAATATTAGAAGGCAACAGGACACCCATTTAATCCTGCATTGGCTATAATACAATATAATAAAAGAAATGGCTCAAAGCATAAAATTAGAGAGGGGTTATATATAGCCAATAACACCAATGCTATAAACTGTAAAGAATTATGCATCCCCTCTCCAAAAAATGGATGCTCTAATTTATGTAAATTTGAATACCAACAACTGGATATATATATTTCTCCATTCTCTTGTTTCATATTCTGATGTTGCTATGATTATGAGAACTCGATGTTCTCAAAAGTGTTCAGCCATAATATCATTACTTTTATCAGCTTTTTTATTGTCGTATTTCAGCACACTCAACACATATTAGAACTCATTAAACAAAAGTATAAACACTTATCATTACATAAAATCTACTTTATAAAAAAATATACAGGTTATTATTACTTAGGATACTGCTAATATTATGATATGACAGTGCTTTTTCTGAGGAAACCTTTAATAATTTTCAAGGAAAGTGAGGGTTTATAAATTAACATTATTTTGGAAATATTGAAGTTTTTTTTAAAACTGAAAGTAATACAAAAGAGGTCATTTACCATTTCATATTTGCCTTTCAATGAAATATTAATATATTGTAAGTATTGTAAAGTATCATTCAGGAACATCAAATATTGTAACCAATTTTCACATTTCTATTCAGGATATGGCTTATCCTTGTCTTTGAGAAATAAAATAATATACTCACAAAGCTGAATAAATTGTTTTATGACATTGTAAATGGATAGCCATTCTCAATATCATGGGTGGGCAATTGTTTTGGCTTGGGGGCTGCAGAGATTGGTGGAGGCCATATCGAGGGCCACTGTGTGAAGTGAAGGTTAGCAGAGTGCCACAACTTTTTTTCATAATACAATCAACATACTGCTTTATTCCCTGTATTACCAAACATATTTGTTTGTCCATTTTTTATTAAACACATGACGTTCATCACTAATTTTGCATTTTTTCGGAGGGTTCATGGTTTCACTAAAGTTGGAAATTATATATTTGCTAATACAAAGACAAAATTAAAATTAACCACATCAACTGGAAAAGCACTCACATCATATATACACTGTGTATGTGTATTGATGTGGCCATCCCAGTGAAAAATACAAGATGAATCTTCGTTCATGCACGGGAAGGAAATCTCAGTTCAAGGTGGATTTTTCTGATTGTCGTGGTGGGCCACATAAAAAATCTTAGTGAGCCACATGTGGCCCTCAGATAATTTGGAAGTACAAATCATGAAGAAAATTCTTAAACTGATGAGAATTTTTCCATTACTTCATATGTAATATACAATATTCAGAACTGTCTTAGTAACATCATATTTAAAATTTTTAGTTATGAGTATTCATGGTGATTTATACAAGTAAGTAATATTAATTATGATGTTTTAGAATATTTTATTAAAATACCAGTAAAATCAGAATTTTTGTCAAATGTTACTGAAGAATTGTCAGTAGTAATGTTGATACGTTTATCAAAAGTCAGGTCTATTTAGTTTAATAATGTGTTAACAGAATTCTTAATGTCAATGTCATGAATTATTTCTGGAAATGCCACTAAATATAATATTTCTTCTTCAGTTAATCCCTCCCTAGTTACACAATAGACAAACACAGCCAGTTGAAAAATATTTTGAATTTTTCTAAATTTGTTAAAAATTAAAATGAATGCTGTACATCTTTTTAAATAATTCTTTAACTTTACTTTAACATCATTACAGATATTGATAATTCATCATTCTATTATACGAAGGCAAATCAATATTTGGTCTTTTAATAAGTGAAGTCTGTGTTTCTTGGATCTAATAATCTTATCACTTTTAGGTGCTTTTAATGAATTCATTTTCCCTTTAAGGTTGTTTAGAATGTATAATATTGGAGGTAATAGAAGTTTTATTACTAAAAGATAATAACATTTGCTGTTGAGGAAGACTAGATTGTAAAGATTGAAGTTTTTCCATTCATAATGTTGAATTGTTAAAAATACTGAGTCAAAAATTGTGATTTGTTTTATAATGACAACATTAGTTACTAACTTTATAAGTCACACAAGTAGTTTTTCAAATATAACATAAAGGCTATCCATTATTTCGGTGAAGCAAATTTTTTTCCTATTTACTGTCAAATCATGCTTTTTCCTGTATGTATCTTTGTTTTTTCCATAATTTTAAAACAAAAATCAAATCAAATATATTATCATTATTTCTTGGATAAGTTCAATAGCAATAATTATTTTTAAGCCAATAAACACTGCATGGTCAACATTTCTTATGCTTGCTCAAAACTGTTATTAAAACAGGCAAAACTCTCTATACACACTGCCACCCATTGCAAGCCAGAGCAATCAATGGATGTGCCGATCATCCACTGATTGCTCTGGCATGCACTGGGTGGTGGTGCGTATAGAGAGTTTTGCCTGTTTTAATAACAGTTTTGAGCAAGCATAAGAAATTGTGATCATGTGATGTTTATTGGCTTAAAACCAATCCTGCCTAATATAATAGTGGTGGCTATGGTTATTAAAAAACCAAAGACACCAAAATGTATATATATATATATATACTGAACTGAGTTCAGATCTATATGACTATATAAGTTACTGAGCTTGTATTGAAAATATTATAGTGCTTTCAATTTAAGACTCATAGTTTTCTAGTTAAGTAGAGATAAAAGGTGGCTTCTGGAGGGTTGCATTAGATCCTAAGATCTAAGTGCAGTGCTCTCAGATCCAAGGTTCCTCACTGATAAAAGCCACAATCCAGAAACTAGTCTGAGGATGTTGGATGAGTATGCACTAGATGGAGATTTTATGCACAAGACTTCTGGAATCCATTGATTGTTCTGGCTTGCACTGGGTAGCAGTGCATATAGAGAGTTTTGCCTATTTTAATAATTATTTTTCTGGATGCAGATTAAAATAATTACTTATATTGTTTGATTAAAATAGTACAAGTTGATGTTCAAAAGACAAAATAGAAGAACATATTCAATGATGTATAAATTAAAACTGTACATAGAATAAAATGTCACTCATTAAAGTCCAAATGAAAATTGAACCTTAAGCTCAAACAATGTGTTATATTTCTAGGAAATGGTAACAATAAATCTATCAAAGTTGATGGTGTAAACAATCATTATAAAACTCTCACAACACAAGAATAATACATTGTATTGTGTTTTCCTGGAGGTTTTGGCTTTTTTTTTATTATGTGATCTCAGATCGTTTTGCTTGACCAGATTTTTAAATTTTTTATGTTTTGGCTTTTTTTCAAATTTGTTCTAAATTTTTGATTTCTATGTGTGTTGCTTTTAATTGATATTATTGTCACGTGACCAAAGTTGTAAATATTTTACGTTTTGATATTTTTTCTCAAAATTAGTCACATGACCAGAGTTTTAAATGTTTTGCATTTTTGTGTACTTTTTTTATCACTTAGATGTATCAGATGACGTTTTTGGTTATTTTCGAAATTCAAAATGGCGGAGATCACATATTAAAAGAGCACCATTTAATCTCTAACAATATAAGATTTTTGTGTAATAGTATGTATAATCATTTAACAATTGAATTTTAATGAAATTTTATATATATTTTTAAAAACAAATGCTACTTGAAAATTTTATATAAGCATATTGTCTTAAATTATATTATTTACTGATGTCAGTTTGTTATTGGTGATATTAAAAATCTATTCGATTTATTTATTTATTTATTTTAGATGTGGGTAGATAATGATGTATTTAGATCTGTCCAGAGTGAGAATTCTTCTTACCTTAAGCAAACTATTGCTAACATATAGTGTTTGATTAAATTGTTAATAGTACCTTTTATTGCTTTTTTAGATGTGTAATTTATTTGTTTCAGTAGAAACTGGATTTTAAAATGTTACTTATTAACAAACTTTTATAAGTTTTGGACCTGCTATTTATCAGATATTGGATAAAGTAATTGTCACAGTTTAAAGTCATAAGAATATATTTCAAATAGATAAGCAATTGAGACAATACATATATAAATAAATTCCCATGATGCAACAATGTATCTTTTATTCTCTATGGCCTGGATGCTAATCTGGGTTGGATAAAGCTTGAAATCTTTTTTAGTTTATTTAGACATAAGATTTTTATTCAGACAGATGGATGATAGATAAAGAAACTAATTTGTCAATATATAGTAGAGAAATAAATATAGTATTATCAGCTAGAGGATAAAAGAGAGACGAAAAATTGCTCAAATTGTCACTATCTGCATTTGGAAAGTCTGATGAATAATGAATTTTTTCTCACTATTTCTATTCAGACAGATTTAGAAGAAACCTTTGCTTTTGCAATAGGTTAAATTTTAAAGATTGTTTAACCGTTTACTCATGCATGTTAAATTAGTCGAATTCAGTAGCAGGCTTTTTTTTTTTTTACAAACTTAAATTTAAATGCCTAAATTTCAAAACGCCATCATTTTTTCAAATTTGATTCAGGTTCTATAAATATACCCTTAAAATTTTTTGAAATTTTTAATTTTAAATAAATATTGTATTGATATATTAATAAGCCAATAAGCTAATGCATATGTGTTTTGTAGATTTAACTATATAAATGAATACTCTCACTTTCCAAACACAAGATAAAGTCTTTGTGAAAAGATAGAATGAATCCATCTTGTGTTTGGAAAGTGAGAGTATTCATTTATATAGTTAAATCTACAAAGTGCATGTGCATTAGCTTATTGGCTTATTAATATTAGTTTATAAAAACATATCACTATATAAAATAAATGTCTTATTGTATTGATAGTAAATGTTGATTCACCCAACTTACACATTTTCAAATTTAAAAGTATTTGAAAAGGTTTAAGTTGGTTTTATAAATAAACAATTTTTTTAGCATTTCCCCCAATTTTCAATCATATTCATAAGGTCAGTGTCAATATTGCCAATTAGAAAATGAAATTATTGAAAAATATACCGTAAACCTAAGTTTTACTATAAAATATGTAGATCTCCAATAATAATAATTCAAAGGTTTATTGCTTTAGGAGTCCATAAAAAACTTGAATACATAAAATGATAGATTTGGGCATCATCCTGTGACGTAAACTTTAGTCTTTCACTTTATCATTCTACCAAAACATGCAGAATTATTCATCAACGAATACCATGGAATTAAAAAAAAAAGCCGTTTATTTCTCTTTCACTACATGTCCTATTCCTTTATATCATTTTCAGTTTTTCTGATTATATAAATATAGATCATTTTAAAATTTTAAATCGGAAAAAAAAAAAAAGAAAAATGATATTTGGCGTAAATTTAATCTTTATTAATTATTTTCTTATTGTGGTTCAGTTATTTTCAGAATTTCAAAATCTTTATGATTTCCAAAAACGAGAGAAAGAAAATGAAAAATTGTATTGGCTAAATTTATCCTTAAAAATGTTATTATAATAAAGTTTTTAAAGACATGTAAGCCAAATGTTCTTTAACTTAAAAGTAAAAAAAAACTGCATCAATTTACATACATTTGATAGATATTTATTAAAATAAAAATTGAATCTGTGTAACTAGAGTAGTTAAATAAATATTTTTTTAAAATTAAAGTTTTAAAAAGATAAACTTTTATATGTATGTAAGCTTGCATTTATATATATGATAAAACATTATTAAATAATTAATCTTAATTCGATGGATATATATTGAAATAAATCATTTACATAACGCTAGCTTTGTGTTTGTTTCATAGGTAGCGCTGCTGAATTTATTCTATTGGTAATAGTTAGTGATTTTATTAATATATATATATAACATTATTTAAGCCTACATTTTATTTGCAAGCCTTTTATAGCAATCCACTAAACCTTTATCTTAATAATGAATCTAAAATTATGTTGTCATGAATTTTAGACTAGTTGCAAACATTCTGATGATGTAAGGATTTCCTTATTTTATGGCACGGGTTAGAATTTAAGATGTTAGTTTAAATTAGAATGAAAAAGTGTCATGTGATAACAAACTACATTTAATGATAATTAAGAGTTATTATCAAAACCTGCATTCAGATAGAAATCATAAGATGCATATTATTTTTTTTAACAATCTAATTAATTAATATCAAAGTTATTTAGGGAAAATATCATGATTGGAGTTTAAATAATTACTACTTTTATATTCTTCATTGAAACAAATGATTATTAAGCACTTTGAACAATATGAAAGTAAGTAGTAGAGTATTTCAAAGAAGTGTACTAGGGTGATGCAGAAAAGAGAGGCTAGACAACAGAGAAGATGGATTGAACTTGGGCAGACCTTCATCCTGCTGTGGATTGGTAATGGTTAAAAGTTATGAAAATGTAAGCTTGTGGTTAAGACCTGTAGAGATCCCTACTATCACATTTTTACGCGCACATTCTTGAGGTTACAGCCTTAGTAAATATTATAATGAATAGAGTATTGTGATATTATTGTCCCGAAAAAACATGAGACATTAGTACTTTTCAGAAGTTTAAGTAATTATTGTGTAAGTCTTGTAACCAGGCATTCCAATTCATATCTGTACTGAAATATTGTATTTAAAGTTTAGAAAGCCCCTTTATTGTCAAGCGTTGGTGGTCGAGTGGTCAGCCTTACAAGCAGTTGTCCCGAGTTAGTGGGTTCGCTTCCCCGCGGTGCTATGACACAGAAAAAAAAGCTCCATATTGACCAATAGAAAATATATCACCGAAATAATTCAAAACACTTTGTTTTAATGTACATTGATTGAAATGTAAAACTTCAGCAAATTTGCTATCAATTCTAACTACTTCGTTACCAGATTTTATTTTTTGACTTACATTTCTCAATCGTTTCCAAAATTAATAATTCAAAAATCGTTACCATTTTTCTTATATATTTTGCTAATTCAACATTTTTTAAATTAACAATCCGTTATAAAAACCTCTGTACGTTTTTATTTTTTTTATGATTATGCAAACCTTTTGATTTATTTTTCAACCCATTTTTCTAAATAAAATTATATTACTTATATTTATTTATAGTTATCCATTTGGAAATTTATTTCATTTAACGATTTATATATAAATAACTTGATACTAAAAGAAAGTATGCCTATGTGTTTGAAAAAAAAAAAAGGTTTTTAATAAATGTGTTTTACCAGTTCTTACTTATGAATCTGAGACTTGCATACTTAATAGAAGAGCAATACCGAGACTTTAGATTATTCAAAGAAGTACGGAGAGATGCATGTTAGGAGTAACAAAAAGAGCTTGAAAACGCAATATATGGGTAAGAGAACAAACAGGCCTTACTGACTTTATTGAAAAAATTAAAAGACTGAAGTGTAATTGGGCTGGACAAATTGCTAGAAGAGATGATAATAGATGGACAATTGAAATCTTAAAGTGGATTCTAAGAAATTGTAAAAGACCCAGAAAGAGACCACATGTGAGATGGATGGATGAAATAAGAAATAGTGCAGGGGTGATGTGGAGAAGAGAAGCTAAAGATCGGAGAAGATGATTTGAACTTGGAGAGACCTTCATTCTGCAATGGATTGATAATGCTTAATGATGATGATATATATTGTCTTTAAACTATATTTTCTCTACATTTTTTTTTTGTTTATTTTTATTTGTAAAGGAATATATCTAAATATAACTCAATATTATTTCTAAACACATGTACGACATTTTTCTTATCTATTATTATTCTTCACACATTCTCATAAGAGGCTGATCCAAGATTATCTGACAAGTGAAATGATCCACATTTTTACCTTAGCTATATAAAAAACAAGTACTGTATATATATATATATTTTTTGTCATAGATAAAAGCAGTTTTTGATTATAGTAGTTTGTTAGATATTGTTTTTTTCATTTATTTTTTGTTTGAAAATATATCAATTGAATTATAATTTACTTTAAAACTTCTATCTTTCCATACACATCTAAAACATATGAATAAAATTATCTGAAATAAATGTTTGGACTTTATGTTTGGGATAAAAATGATATAATAATATCTAGTGTAGTAAATAGTTTATGGTAATCATTAATGTATTTATTTAAATTGTCTACAAATATGTTTTGCAAAAGGTTTAACATTTGTAAATTTGAACTCTAGTATTATACACTTTTATAACTTTTTTAAATGGACTTAATAATAGTTAGTGGTTTAACATTTAATTGTAGGACATGAGTCAAAATCATGGCACATAAAATTAGAAATTTTTTCATATACTGAGTGAGCGTAGAAATTATTTAAAATAGCAATCCACAACAAACTCATTTGGTTTATGGAATATTGATTATTAAATGAATATTTAACTACTGTCAACTAGATGGTAAAATGAAAATGTAAATTATTAAAAGCATTCCCAATCTAGAAGTGAACCAATCTAATGGGTATTGTTTTACCAATTAATATACTGCAAAGATAATAATGATAGCGAGTATATTTGATTTTAAAATATAGATGAGTATTTTTAGTAATGCCACCAATTTGGATTTAAATATTTATCTTATATTGAAATATGAAATTTTCTTAAAGAATGTGTTGCAGATTAGATACATACATAAAGAAGAATGATGATTAGTGTAGAAACATAGATTCTCTGCTTGCAAAGTAATTACATAAGCATAAAGTTTCATAAGCAACATAGAAATTTAAAATCTGAAATTTAATGTCTGACAGTGCTTAAAAAGTGATTGATGGGTTGGTGAATTGATCCCATTATATCGTTTTGAATTCGGAATAAATAAAATATAAACTTAAAAACCATTATCATATTCCCATTACATTAATAGATGGTATTCTTTTACATTGTGATGTTTTTGGAGTATATTGATCATTTGTTATGAATAATGATACAATAATTCGAAAGACAGTTTTCAATAGTATATCTACTTAGAGTTTTATTTAAAATTTGATCAAAGATATCCTATTTAATAAAATTAAAACTGCTTTAGATAAAAAAGTTTCAGGTTCTGATGCAATATGTAATAATTGAAATATGGTAATGAAATACAATTCTAATAAGTAAGTAGATGACCCTTTTCATATGCTAATTTCAACAGTTGGAAGAGAAATTTGATCATTTTTTGATATAATGATGCAATAATTCAGAAGATTGATTTTAAAGCAGGAAAAACTCTCCACATAGTAGTACCCTTCAGTCCCTGCCAGAGTAATCAATGGATGCCAGAAGGCTTGTGCATAAAATCCCCATCTAGTACCTACTCATCAAATGGTGATCATGTGATGTAAGATTGATTTTAATGATCACAGTATTGATATTTTGGCTTTCAACATATTGTAGCTTTATATCTGCCATCTATTCTTTCAATTATTGACCTTTATAAAGTATAAAAAAGAAATAAAAGATTAAATCCATTAGTATGGAATATCTTGCTCTCTACTTCTATTAAAAAATACTTTCATATATATATTATTAAATTTAGATATTGTTTTCAATTGTCTGTGTCTTAATATAGTATTTACGTCAATTAATTAAAAATATTTGTGTAATATTTACAAATAACATTTTTGTTAACATTAACATCCTCACATTAGACAACTTCTTTGTATATAAAAGATAATATTAATAGTAGAGGAGAACATGAAGTATGAGACATTTAAAGTACCATTAGTGTAGGATATTTAATATTTGCTGCCACCATCAATAAGCATTTGCATTGTAAGCATAGTGAAAAATATAAAATAAAAAACTTGGATCTTGATGGAATTTTAAAAAGTCATGAATTCAGATTTTGAAGTTTAATTTTAGTAATATAGCATTTTATAATGTTTTTATTTTTATTTTGTTACTATTTATCCATCCTGCTGTATTATTAAACAATTCATAACAAAGCAAAACTCTCCATACAGTAGTGCCATCTTGTGCCAACAAGAGCAATCAATGGATGCCAGTTTTGCTTTGTTTTGAATTGTTTAATAACAATTATGTGCTAGTATGAGATAGTGATCATCTGCTGTATTATTGATAGACAATTAATTGTAATTGCAGTCATGATAGATGTATAGTTTATTAACATTTTCTTGGAAGATTTAACAATCCTTTCTTGTATAATTATTTGTTGTAAAACTTTGTTTCAGTTTCCAGTTCAATTTTCAAAAAAGCAAAATTCAAATAGTCATCTATATATTTTAGGGATAGTAATTTACAGAGTTGTTTTTCAATTAAATATCATTTATAGGAATACTGTGGTGGTATTAAATTACAAAGGTTACCGGATTACTGCTTGATGAATATTAGATTCTTTTAAATTTTCAATTATCAACTTTAAATCCAACTATTATAAAGCCTTTTACATAAGTTTAGAATTGCTTATGAAAAAGGTAATAAAAAATAAGCTAAATAGCTAATTGTTACTTTTTGTTTATACAAATGTTTACAAATATATTACATTACAATTAAATACTTTTCTATATCATATATTGATAACTTTTACATTATTTACTACAAATGTAAGCTTTCAAATAATAGACATTCTATAAGTTAATATAACAACTTTGTAAAATAGAAAAATAAAATACTTAATGGAAGTTGTAACTA